>JARQOD010000004.1:336082155-336143383 GCA_033576555.1 Oophaga sylvatica | reverse complement strand
AATGGTTGATATTAGCGCATGGCGGCCCAGCCATGCTACCCTTTTATAGCAACAGCTACAGGACCTTCCAGGAACAAGGACCAATGAGAAGCTGTTACAAACACACGTAGCTACATGACCTTCCTGGCGGACCAATAGGAGCCGCTGCAGCACCTGAACATGTGACCCCTGATCTCCAATGAGAGATCTCACTCTGGGCATGCTCAGATGGGAAAACGCAGGACTTTGTCTCAAAGACGGCTGCTCCAGCACTGGCTATAATAGCAGATCCAGGAAAGGCAGCAGCAAGTCACTGCACAGTAGAGGAGTGGGCAAGATGCCTAGACCGACATCTCTGCTGAGCAGGCTCCACTGCGGCCGGAGATGAATGGGAGACCGCAGCGGGATGGGTTCGAGACTACCCTTGTGCAGCAGCGGGAACTCGAACCCTAACAGGCAGTGAAATGTTTTACCTTACAAAAAAAAACATCCGTGATCCCCTGCTGTAATATCTGTATACTGTTTTGCTTCCTCCCCGGCCCAGGAGCATTGGTATGATCAGACCATGTTCCAGCATGGTCAGAAGCAGCCATTACACAGTACACAGCAGGGGCTCATTTATAAGATTATCTCAGCACATGAACATTTTTTAAACTCCCCAATTGTGTAAATTATTATTATTCCAAGATCTATTGATTAAAATGAACTTTATTTGTGGGGAAATCCCTTTAAGCATTGTTCCTAATAGCAGCAGCCCCTTCCAACCGTATGATACAACATCATATAAATTACAACACAGATTTTCATCAATAGTTTGAGGAACCCAACTAAGAGTTCAAGGTGTTGACTTGGCGTCAGTTTCATTGAGCATCTTTGGTTGTGCCTGAAAAATAAGTTGGATCTGTGGAGCCCCAGCTTCATAACTTGTAGGAACCCTTCAAAGTCTTGTGTAGTCCTTGATTCCATTAATCAGAGAGTCTCATAGAAAATCATCACAATATTGTGTTTTAATTTTAAAGCTGATCAGTGTACATGCTTTCAAATATAAAGAAATGTAAGCGTAAGAATTGCTTGAAAATTTGCTACAAGAAATCAATGTCACATGTATATGCCGGAATATCAATTTTTTGAATAGTCAGCAAAAATGTTTTTATTCTTGTTGAAGAGAAGGTTCAGTAACTTTGATTAAAAATAGAAAAAAATATGTTCAATAAGTGAAAATTGGAAGAAGCCCCAAAAAATTAAATTGGACTTCACTATTTTTCTCTGCAAGTTGTAAAACAGATGGAGAAATTAATAGGGTGTAAAATCAAATTCTGTGTCTACCATATAAATGACAATAAATTACAGATATCAGAAACTTTATGTGCAGGTTGTCATGTAAGAGAAGAAATGACAGATTGAAAGACATAGAGGAAAAGAGTTTTGTTTTTAAGCAGTGATGAGGTATTGGATCCCACACTGTGTAGGTAGTGATTTCAGATGATGGACATTCAAATATGTTTAGTCAAGTGCTGAGCAAATCAGTAGATGAGGAAATAAAAACAAAAAGGACAGGGAATCTAACACCTATTCTATTTAATTTTAAGTTAAATTATTTTTAAAATAGCAGGCATATGATATTGGGTCATATACTTTGCTACTTGATAAGTTGTAATGTATTTTTTAGTGGGAACATTTTGACAATATAGTAGGACAATTTGGGGAATTACATTTCTTCACAGCTTCTTTGGCAGCCTGCCACCAGAACTCAATTTCATTGAGCATTTTTGGGATGTGCCTGAGAAACAAATCTTATCCATAGAGGTCTCACCTTGCAACTTACTGCACTCCTTCAAAGGTAATTTTATGACAGCCTGTCGCTCTATCACTAACTACAAGTTGCTTATGGATTTATAAGACTGGTCACTTTCGCATAGCAGCATTTTGCTGAATTATTTGTAAGTCATAACCAGGAGTGGCTGCAAAACACAGAAAAGGGGGTTTTATTTTGTTCATTACATTTTTTGTCCTGTACTTTGTTTTGCAAATCCCAATGCTGAATATTGATCAAAATACTGTCATGTGAAAGTGACCTGTGTGATATTTGGTATTCCTCACAACTCTTCAGAATAATAGTAAAGGTATAAATGCAATCACATCCATTTGCGTCTCATAAAGTTTAATGTAAGAGGGTGAGTCAAATATTATCCATGCCGTGATTGAAGACTTTCTCATTTTTCCAAAATGTCAAATAGATAATTTTTCAACATAATCTACCTGCTTTTTAATACACTTTGCCCATCTGTTAACAATCTTTCATATTCCTTCCTTAAAAAAAAAAAAATTTTGGACTGAGCTCTGAGCCACACTCTGATCAGCTGTCTTCACCCATGGCGGTGCCCGTCCGCTGAATGTAGAATTGGTCAGCATAAAGAAAAAATTTTGGTATAAAACAATCGTCATTAAGTCAATACAAAATTGTATCTGTTGTTGAGTCAGTGTGGAATACTGTATCAAGAATTGTTTAGAGGCTTCAATGCTCCTATTGTGATCTATACTGGTGTACAAACTGTTGACATCAAGTGTCACTAGTATACAACCGGATGGTATCGGACATGTTTCTTTATGCTGACCAATTCTACATTCAGCGGACGGCACCCCATGGGATCGAACATGGCGTGCCCATACGCTAATATTTACATGGCTATTTTTGAAGAGACATACATTTACCGTCATGAATTGTTCCGTACACACGCAAAATTTTGGAAACGTTTTATCGATGATGTCTTCATGATATGGCAAGGGGACGAATTGACTCTCAATGAATTTGTCAATGACATCAATTCAATTATACCAAATTTGACGTTCATCATACAATATACTAAGACTGACATCAGTTTCTTAGACACCTCTGTCAAATTGAATGCGAATGGAACTATGGACATAGATTTATACACCAAGCCCACTGACAAAAACAGTCTGCTACATTTCACCAACTGTCACCCTCCACATATAAAAAAGTCACTACCCCGATCTCAACACCATCGAGTAGCACGAATAGTATCCAACCCAGTCACTAAAAAACAAAGACACAGTGAAATGACTGATAAATTTGTGAAACGGGGCTACCCTTTGGCTTTGGCATTACCCACTACCACTATGTCAAATACCTCCTTACAAAATAGTACACGAAATCAGAACAGAATACCTTTTGTCACCACTTATCACCCATTTGTACCCACCTTCAGAGACTGTATCAACAGACACTGGACGTTGCTTAACAAATCATATCCAGATATCATAGAATTCAAAAACCGTCCATTCATGTGTTATAAGAGACTGCCGAACCTTAGAAGTCTCCTGGTGAAGGCCGACATTGGGTCTGATAGAACGTATAGTGGGCAGAAGATTCTCGCCCCCTTAAGAAAAGGCACTTTCCCGTGCTTACATTGTTTGCAATGTTCAAACATCACAAAGGGTAGTACGTTTACTCATCTGAGATCGGGAAGAATTTACCAGATTAACAATTTCTTCACATGTGACTCTACATATGTGATTTACTTGATTAACTGCCCATGCAGTCTCGATATGTGGGTGAAACCACCCAGCATATCCGAGACCGCATTTCCCAGCACAAATCCACAATTAGGTGTAAGAAGCTAATGCTACCTGTACCGGCCCATTTTGTTGCCATGGGACACAATATCTCCCAGCTGAAGTACCAGGTCATAGACCACATACCTGTTTCACGGAGAGGAGGAGACAGGATTAAAAAGTTAAAAACCAGGGAAGCCTTCTGGATTTTTACATTACAAACATTGGAACCTATCGGCTTAAATAGGGAGTATGAGGTTTTCTCTTACATTCTCATTTTACGGATAAGATTGCAGTTGTGAAACATTCAATGCATTTATATAATTTGTTTTTTCTTTTCTCCTTTTTTCAGATGTCTTAGGGAATCTTGGATAGATCATCACCCCCCTGTAACTGTAGCAATACACTCCATATCATTTATTCATTAGATTACCTGTGTGTGGTATACAAGTGTTTATCGCTTATACCAGATACTAACGCGCATGCGTGTGACGTCGACACCACTTCACGACCTCAGTTGAAGATCTCACTTATGGCTACCACACCGCACCACGAGTATAAGAAGCTTTCAGGGCACGGTTAGTGCAGAGCTCCACCGGACCGCACCACGCACGCTGCTTACCCAACCACAGGTAATATGTTTGTCCTCCGGCCCCGGCATCGTGAGTCTGTAACTCCGTACCGGATCACCCGGGAACCGCAACTATGGTAGTCATGTCATATATGTTTTGATCAAATATTTATACGGCAATCTTTTCTGAAACATTTGTGTCTGAAATGCACTATTTAACATTATATATAGGCACTCCTGTGGAACTCGGAATTTATAAGGATTGATTCCACTTACCACTTATGGCTTATAACCTCAGATATAAAGGTAACATCCAATGTAGTACCATATATTGCAGGTTATTCATGTAATTAACCCTCTCAATAGCACTAGTTAGGGATTACCATAAATATAACCAAGTGAAGTATGAAGATTATCATTGAAATATCCCCATTTATTTGGGTTTTTGACGTCTAAGATAAAATATGTTTGTATGTTGTATAGCCATATGTTATGTTTGTATCTACTTTTTTCTTTCCTGTATCACATAATTATATAAACGGGATAGGGTTATAAACCGAATGCATTGATATGATATAATATAAATGCACAAAAAAATTTTATATGTTGTGACATGTTTTTTTGTTTTTTTGTTATATTTGCCTAAAACAGAAAAATCCCCCTTGATGAAGGCCGGAGAGGCCGAAACGTTTGGGTTTTGTATTCCCTGTTTTTCATTTGCTGGAGCTTTATTGGAATGCCGAAATAAAGATTGCAAACCAACATTATATTCTTCTGGACTATTTTCATTTTTGAGTGTGCTCGAGGTGTTCTTTCTAAAGGTTAAATATGATAGCCATATCATCTGATGGCAATGATTCGGGCTCAGTTTCTCAGCCCTTCTCAAAGTCAGAGAGCACAGGATAAAGACAGTATTAGTATATCCTGGAGGCATTATGTTCCGCCTCTCTGGCTGTACAGACAAGGAGTTGGAAACTTGGGTTTTAAGTAATGTAATGTATTTTTATACTTACCAGTCAGAAAAACAAGATATCAAATTCTTCTTTTAATTACTCACATAAACAGAAGGAATGCATATACTCGGAATAACCATATTAATATGACATCCATCTAGTATAGTTTTGTACCTCCTTTGGCTTTCAAAACCACAGAAGTTCATAATGGCATTGATTCTGCCAGGTTTTGAAATAATTCGGCACAAATATTGGCCCATTTGGACTCAATAGCTTCAACACCCTTGCCTCAAAATAGTTTAAGGTATTCACATGTTATGAAGTTTGTTTTACTGGCTTTCTAGAACTGCCCAATAGGTTTAATATCTGGGAACTGGGAAGGTTGGTGAAGAAACTAAAACTTGCTGTCATGTTGCAGGCATTAATCCATAACTTTATGACCCTCATAGTCCAACAAAAAATCTCCTTCTACAATAGGGTAAACAGCTTCCATGAAGGATAAAGTTGGTCGGCTACAGTGCTTAGGTAAGCCCTATTGTCCTTCTGGACAGATTAGTTGGAGCAATGTCAAAATATCCTTTCACAGGTTACAGCCAAGAAAGGGTGTCCAAAGAAAGCATTCTCCACGCCAATACTTCATGAATTACATCAGTCTAAACTTGGCAGAAAAGGCAATATTGTTTCCCTTGGACAGCAATGCAACTTGAACTGTTTGTTGTCTGTTACTGCGCACCTAATCTAAGGAACATGGCAGGTTAGTGGGAGTATCATCATTGCATTTAGTTGCAGTTTGTTTGACTGTTACCATCTGTTTGTTAGACTGACTTTTGACATCCTCCTTTCGTCAATGAGTAATTTACATTCACAAGATCCCCTTTCACTGGATATTTTTCTTCAATGACACCATTCTCAGCATACTTTTGACAGTGTTGCATGAGAAAATTCTACAAGGTTGTCAGTTTTTGAAAAACTGACAATGGATAGTCTAGTGTCATTAACCATGCATCATATAAATTGACTCAGATCATGAGATTTTTCCATTTTCTTGTTGATTTTCTCTGAAGTTGATATATGGAAAACATGCTTATACTCTTTTTACACCTGCTTTTTTAAATTTAATGTCTCTTCTCCATTCTAGGAACAGAAAAAGGGAAGTGGTGTAGAGAACAAACCCATTACATAATGGTTGTAAACTGTAACACAAGAACTCCTTTTAATATACCAGGGTCTGAGTTCTTTTATATTGTCCATCATTTAACTGGAGCAAAAAGCGCAACATGCTAGAATGAAAAAGAGAAATGGAATTCAATAAGAGTTGATTCTTGCTTGATTTTATTCTGCAGTTTGGGGTCAAATATATAATTCTGTGAAAGGGCAAGTGTCTAAAAAAGGACAGTCAGTGTACATTGTGCACATGTGTCTAAAATTTATATATAAAAATGTCAGGAGGAATGAGGTTAAACAGGGCGAAATTTAAGTCTCTAAAATTCATTTTAGCCCAGTGTACATAAAAATGCAGCTCACCTCCTGTTTATGAAAACAGTAATTAAAGAACATTTTATTAAATGCAATGTAATTTTATAAATATTTATTTATGAAATCCTATTCATTTATTGCACTTTTGATCTCATTGGAACAAACCTAGCATTCGATCATTGAGCTAAGGATCCTATTAGAGTTAATTTATTTTACTCACCTATATAGCTCCATTAATTTGAGTGGACTTTACAGACCTTACCATCACTGTTCCCATTGAGGCTCACAATCTAATTGTCATGGGGTTACCACAACAGAGAGGAGCCAGAAGACTGCAACGTCTGATTGCTCCTACTCCTGCGCTGAGAAGAAGCACTTCTTCTTTTTAATGGTGTTTATTGTAAGAAGTGCATGAACGGTGGTACCTTTCTCATGCTGGTTCCGGAACTGCCGGGGCTATCACCCGTATTGCAGGAGGGAAGACTTTCAGTCCAGGATGAACCCTTGAATGTGACCGCAGTAGGCGGGGCCGAGTTAAATAGTGCTGCGGGAAAAGAGCCAGAGCCCGGGCGGAAAAGCTTAGTGGTGAGTTGGCTGCTGTGTCTGTGTCTGAGGCAGAGCATACCAGGTGCGCAGGCCGACTTGACAGTGCCCCTGCAGACAGTTACACCGTTAGTGGGTGACCAGCCGGTGATTCCCTGCTACCCTCCATGTCATGGGGTGACTCGGGGCTGACATTGGAGACCCACCGAGAGAGACACAGTGAGAGACATACGGCTAGGACAGAGCCTCACTACCAAGGACTTGTCAACGTTGTCGGAGATGTGAACTGGCAAGCCACCTGAACAGAGGGCCCCACACAAGCCATTGTGACATCTGCTTCGATGGAACTACTAATGATAGATTATCTGACCATCGGCCCAGCACATCAGGGATATGAACACTGCTTAGTAATGATGGATCACTTTACAAAGTTTGCCGTTGTGACCCTGACTCAAGACCAAACTGCTGAATCTCCTGCCTATGCCATCTGCAAGAACTTCATTCAGGTGTTTGGATGTCCAAAACATATACACTCTGATCAGGGCACCTGTATCCTTGGTAAAATGATAGAAGAACTGCATAGTTTATATCAGATCGGGAAGTCTCAGATGACACCCTACCATCCTCAAGGGAATGGAGCATGCGAGTGGTTCAACTGCACTCTTATCCAGATGTTGAGAATCTTGGAAGAGGATAGGAAGGCCCGGTGGTCTTAATATGTGGCCGAGCTAGTGTGGGTATATAACAACTGAAGACACAGTACCACCGGCTACACAACGTACACTCTCCTGTTTGGTCATCCCGGAAGAGAGATTACAGAACAGGAGCTGGAGCCTGAGGAGGACTACTCACGGAAGGGGGTGTCATCCTGGGTTTGTGAACATAGACATCGGTTGCAGACCTTACATCGTCTGGTACAGACTAAGCTTCAGGAACTGGAACATCCCAGAGTTGCTCCTCTGCATGGGACAGCTTTGCATGCTAGAGACCATGTTCTGGTACGTGAGAGACGCCCTTAGGACAAGCTGCAGTCCCGGTGGGAGGAAAACCCATACCGGGTGAAGTGAAGAGTCGATGCTAGGGGACCTCTATATGAAATTCAGCCTGAGGTGAAGGAAGGTGCCCCCACTCGTATAGTTCACCGGAACATGTAACGACCCTGTTTGTCAAGAGATCCTGACCCAGAGCAGGAGATGCTGGATGCTCCAAATGAAGTTTCAACAGTCCTCGTGAGGGACGAAGAGGAAGAGTCCGAAGTTGACAGTTCAATCGGGGTAAATGTGTCTACCAGTCCCGAGGACAACCTGATTCAGCTGGTGCAACGGAATCTTTCACTCCTTCTACTCTACGGTGCTCCAAACGTTCCACCGCAGGCGTACCCTCATTCGCTACAATCAAGATCAGTTTGCTTGGTAGCAAATAGTTCAATGTCTGGAAGAATGTCGGCGTGAGATGGAGAAACTCTCGCCTGTGGAATGGCGAGCTAAAAGAGAGGGGGAATGTAAGGAGAAGTGCATGAACGGTGGTCCCTTTCTCACGCTGGTTCCAAAACCCATGTTGCAGGGGGAAAGAGTTTCAGTCCAGGACAAACCATTGCAATTGACTTTAGTAGGCGGGAAAAGAGCCAGAGCCCGTGCGGGAAAGCTGAGTGGTGAGTCGGCTGCTGTGTCTGAGGCAGAGCATACCGGGTGTGCAGGCCGAATCGTCAGTAATGATTACCCGCTACCCTCCACGTCATGGGGTGACTCAGGGCTGATGCCGGAGACCGCACCAAGAGTGAGACGCCGTGAGAGACATATGGCTATGACAGGCCCTCACTACCAAGGACTTGCGCACTCCGCGGAACGAAGCTTTGTTCCGGCGGTTCCCCATACTGGACTCAGTACCATGTAAGACACCTTTAAGCAAGGGAAATGTCTCTGCTTCCTAGAGACTTTCTCGAGACGTCACATACTGCTGTTGTATGTGCCACCGTTGGATTCCCGCCTGTTACAGACTTCGCATAGGTGTCACATGCCGCTGCTGTTGGTGCCACAGTTGGAATCTTGAGACGCTGCATATCAGAAGACCACGGTCTGTTGAGTTACACCTCGTCAATTCTGAACTATTGCTCATCCCTTACCTACACTGCCACTCTCCCAGTTCTGCCCCATTTCCTACCCTCACCCTACAACTAACTGCTAACTGCGTAGAGTGCATTTATTGTTAAATAAAACTTTCAACTCTTGATCTGCCTCCTGTCCATGACGACATCCCACGTTCCTGCGATTATTACATTATTTCTTGTGACAGAACAGGGGTTAATCGGCCATGTTGCAAACTCTGAGCTCTCAGCTGAGGTCAGTTAGCCACTCCCATCCCATTTATTATCTGGGACCTGATTCAAACCTATGTCAAAGCTAGCATTTGCAGCATGGCATAGGAGGAGAGGTGTTCATATAAGAAGGAGTTATCTGTAACTGTTGCGTGGTTTGTAAGTGTGGTAATTCTCTTCCCTCCTCTTACATTGGTTTTTCCCCATCCTTCACTCCCCGGTGCATTCCTCTGTTATATATAAGTGAATATTTGTATGCCTGGTATTTTCAGTTACACCCTTGTTTGTGTAGCCTTGTTTGTCAGGTTGGTGTACTGTGGTGCACAGTAGCACCCCTCCTCCCTGGGTGGGGGAAGAGAACAGACGTAGGGCTAACTCATAAGATAAGGTAAGGGTAGCGGCCCTGGCGTCTTCACCTTCAGAAATATCCAGGGGAATAGGGCAAGCTAGGGTGCCACCTAGTGGTAGGGACAGGGAAGTAGCCCCTGGTCCCGGGTCACCCGACAGCAGAGTCGTGACACTAATTTCCCTATCAGTATGTCTTTGGAGTGTGGGAAGAAACCAGAGTACCTGGCATAATCCCGCACAAATATGGGAAAAACATACAAACTCCATGCAGATGTTTTCCTTGGTTGGATTCTAACCACTGGGCCACAAGTCCTCCTGACAAAGTCTAACAAGGCTCAATGGGCTGCCTTTGCTTCAACCGGCCCCTGCCCTGTCTGTTGTACTAGCCCAGACCAACTTCCTTACCGTATATTAGTGCTGGATGTAACAGTCCGGTTTAGTTGCATCTGTCATTCACCACCACAGGTGTCCACACCCTAGCTGAGTCTCCTTATGGATCTTCGGTGCTTGACCAATGACGGATGTCTCTCATGCCAATACAGATGAGGGCTGGGCCTCACCTCTTGACTGGTGCAGTCTGGACTCCAGGTCTTGACCAGTGCAGGTCTGGATTTAGGACATTAACAGGAGTAGTCTGGGCTCCAGGTCTTGCCTGGCATATGTTGGGTCTTTGGGCCTTGACCAGCGTAATTTGAATTCTAGGACACCTCTGGTGCTGCCTGGGTTCTGCTTCCAGGCACGCCACAACCTGCTGTCTTGGGCTTTCTGTCATGGCCTGACCCCTCAGTGTCTCCTTTGACAGATGCCTTGTCTGCTCCTTTACTTGGAGCCAAATCTGCTCCTGTTTTGGCATGATGGCTTTTTATATTAGGGTAATGCATCATCAAGGTCATCTGACATGGTGCTCCATGCCATACAGCGCTAGGGATTCTCGTCTTTTATGTCACACCTTCTTACACATGGATGACAAGAGCCAATACAAGTTTATGGGTCCATGTAAAGCATGTACACCAAGTGGATGGTATCCGTGTGCTGTTTGTGCTTTACACTGACCCAGAAACTTGTATTGGCCTTTGTCATCCGTACTGCTAGTAAAATATGGACAGATCTCCATGTGGTTTACACGGAAAACACAATCCATGTAATAGCACAGACATGTGAGCAGCCCCATAGCTTAAAATGGGTTCATGTGGTATCCGTGGCAAGGCATACCGGAAACAAGGATCTGTGAAGGGGGCCTAAAGTGAACTTGTCAGATGATTCATGCTGCCCAAACTACCATCTATATTTTAGTGCTTGTTTGCACATAGCGTTTTTAATTAGAGATGAGCGAACCCGAACTGTAAAGTGTAAGGATGGCAAATTGTTCTTGTAGCGGGGTTCCTGAAAGGTTGCCTCCTAGTAATCAGCACTGGTAACAATCCGGGCAACTCGGCAGTCATTGTGCAGACACTACAGAATGTATTGGCTCATGTGTGCCAGGCTGCCCAGAGGCAACGACAAACTGTCCTCAGTGGGAGGTGTATCGTTCGTGTTCTCTGTAACCCCCAGCAAGACTCCAATGATGCCCGTTAGCTGCTTTGAGCAGTACTCTGCAGTGAACACAGTTCCTCTTCCTCCAAAACTGACCCCTTGCTGGATAGTTGTGTATCTGGCCATTGTCGGTACAGGAATCCACCTTCCGAGCCAAGTGTGGATGACTGGCCTGATAATTTTGAGAATGCTCCCTGTTCCTTCTCCGCTTCCGCCTGTGCTACCACCTCATCCACCATGGCCTGAAGTATTTTTTCAAGGAAGGATAGTAATGCTGATGATAACATCATCAGCGCTTGCCATGTTCGTGGAGTACTCGAAGTAGCGCAATACGGCAGACACGTCCCACATGGAGGCCCATTCGTTGGTGGTGAAATGTTCTGTAGAGCGACTCACCAGTACTGCAGGTAAAATTCCAGTCTCTCCTGCAGCTGCTTGTACAGTCTCCCCAGCATATCCAAGGTGGAGTTCCACCTTGTGGGTACGTCGCATTTGAGACGTTGAATGGGAAGGCAAAAGCGACGTTGCAGCGCAGATAGGCGAGCAGCTGTAAGGTGCACTGGCGAGGTAATCATGGATGAGCTTCTGTTCTCACTTGCTCTGGCAACCTACAGACAACACGTGTCCCTGTCCCTGGGTATTGCTCTGTGTGGCATACATCACACTTCTGGGCTGCAGGATTCCATTGGCTCCAGGCTTTCCTTTTCTGGAACCTCAGCAGTAATAACGCCAAGGGATCTAGATTTCATAAAAACAATCAAACTTTTATTTGACAAATGGCAGTCTTTACAAACAGGTATTGTCACGCTGTCTCTGTATACAGGAGGACCGGGGTCTATGCTGACCCTAAGCTGGGTCCTGACTAATCCCTCTACCTGGAGGTACTGTTGATGGTACAGAGGTCCAGGCCACCAGCGTAACCCTATCTCCTGTGAATCCCTAACCACTGTAATCTAGTCCTGAGAAGGACCCTGATTACCACCACAGGGAACAGGAAGGTAACTGCCTTCACACACAGTATAAGACGAACGAGACAGTACAAGGGGTAAAATAAAAGACCACCTTGCATACAAAACTACCACTACAGAGGGAACACCAAAGGTAAGGAGATAAATAATAAAGCGAGGAGAGGAGAAAACCACAACAGGTACTCTTAGCTTTAGACTTCTCAATACAATCCGCTCTGCTGGTCTGCATGAATGCTTTCACCGACACTTCCCTAGCAGACAGGCAGGTATTTGAAGAATCCAATTACAACAACATTAATTGCAGCTGAGCGAGGCTGGTCTTGTCCAGCACAGAGAGAGGGAGAATTAACTCCCTCTCTGCCGAAAAACACCCAGCACCAGAAACTCAGCTGTGAGAAGTCAGGGTGTGCAATCGCGACGATCTTCGCAGCGACACACCCGTGACAGTACCCCCCCTTCTACGAGGGGCCTCCGGACCCTCAGGACCGGGGTTATCTGGGTGAGTAGTGTGGAAGGCCCGAACCAATCGGTCTGCGTTAATATCCGACGCAGAAACCCACGTCCTCTCCTCAGGACCATACCCCCTCCAATGAACAAGGTACTGAAGGGACCGGCGATTCAGACGTGAATCGATGACTCTCGACACCTGAACTCCAAGTTACCATTGACCCAGGACGATATGTGACGACAAAATTAAACCTGGTAAAAAACAACGACCACCTAGCTTGTCTGGGATTCAGACGTTTAGCGGACTCTAAATATAGCAGGTTTTTGTCATCGGTAATGACGGTGACCGGGTGGACTGCCCCCTCCAAAAAATGACACCACTCCTCAAAAGCCAACTTAATGGCCAAGAGCTCCCTATTGCCGACATCATAATTCCTCTCAGCGGACGACAATTTTTTAGAGAAGAAGGCGCACGGATGCCAATTACCAGGGGACGAACCTTGTGACAATACTGCTCCCACCCCTACCTCGGAAGCGTCCACCTCAACAATGAATGGCTGTGACGCATCAGGCTGAATAAGTATGGGTGCTGAAGCAAAACATTTTTTCAAAGAGGAAAACGCTTGACAAGCCTTGTCAGACCACTTTGAAAAATCCGTCCCTTTTTTAGTCATGTCTGTGAGAGGTTTAACTATGGACGAAAAATTACGAATGAATTTCCGGTAGTAGTTAGCAAACCCCAGGAAACGTTGTAATGCCTTAAGATCCTCTGGCAGATCCCACTCAAGAACTGCCCGCACTTTCCCAGGGTCCATACGAAAACCGGATGCTGACACCAGGAATCCTAAAAACTGAAGTTCCTGTACGGCGAACACACACTTCTCCCATTTGGCGTACAGTTTATTATCGCGCAAGATCTGTAACACCTGCCTAACATGCTCCTGATGAGACACAAGATCCGGCGAGTAAATTAAGATATCATCCAGATATATGACCACAAACTGTCCCATTAGGTGACGAAAGATGTCATTTACAAAGTGTTGAAACACCGCCGGGGCAATACTCAGACCAAATGGCATGACAAGGTTCTCATAATGCCCCTCCGGAGTGTTAAACGCCGTCTTCCACTCATCCCCCTCCTTCATCCTAATCAGATTGTATGCCCCCCTGAGATCCAACTTAGAGAACCATTTGGCACCCACGATCTGATTGAAGAGATCGGGAATAAGTGGGAGCGGATACGGATCTCGGACCGTAATCCGATTAAGCTCACGGAAATCCAGGCAAGGGCGTAGGCCTCCATCTTTTTTCTTCACAAAGAAGAACCCCGCGGCCACCGGGGAAGATGAAGGTCTAATATGCCCCTTAGCCAGACTCTCTGAAATATAATCCTTCA
The DNA here is from genome assembly GCA_033576555.1 of Oophaga sylvatica. Taxonomy (NCBI): domain Eukaryota; kingdom Metazoa; phylum Chordata; class Amphibia; order Anura; family Dendrobatidae; genus Oophaga; species Oophaga sylvatica. The sequence continues at coordinate 336,129,279 of JARQOD010000004.1, read as the reverse complement.
TGGCCTGTCTCTCAGGACCAGAAAGGTTATACAACCTAGATTTCGGTAACTTGGCCCCAGGGAGCAAGTTAACAGAACAGTCATACTCGCGATGAGGAGGTAGTTCTTGACACCCTTTCTCCGAGAATACATCCTCAAAGTCCACCAGAAATGGAGGTAAGGCCCTAGGAGCGACCGCACCAATGACCGTATTCATGCAGTTTTTATTACAGAAATCGCTCCATTGGCTTATCCCTCTGGATTGCCAATTAATAACCGGGTTATGCTTAGTTAGCCAAGGAAGGCCCAGCACTACAGGAGTGGGAAGACCCTCCAACACATAACAAGACAACAGTTCTTTATGTAGCGCCCCCACTTGAAGATCTATGTTATGCACTGCTTGCAAAAAACTTCCCTGACCGAGAGGTCTGGCGTCGATCGAGAATATGGGGACGGGTTTAGCCAACCCACTCAATCGCATACCTTGAACCCGGGCAAAGCGAGCATCCACCAGATTAGCCCCGGCCCCACTATCCAGAAGAACAGATATCCTCTCAGTTCTCGCACCCACCACCTCCGCCGGTACGAGAAACTGAGACGAACTTAGGGACGAAATACTTACTCCCAGATTGCCGTCCACCACACAATCTGGGATCAATAGTTTTCCGGCGACTTCTCACTCTGCAAAGGACGGGATGGACACCCCCTAATAAAATGTCCCTTTTTTCCACAGAAGAAACAACTTCTTGTTTTGTGGCGCCCCACCGATCCCCTCCCCCGGAATGATGTCCCTCCTAATTGCATAGGCTCCACCTTTCCCGAAGACGTCTGTCAATACGAATAGCAAGGGCCATAGCGGCTTCCAGTGTCGTGGGAGGGTCATACTGCACCAACACATCTTTTAATTTGTCAGATAAACCTTGACAAAACTGGCTCCTAAGAGCCAGGTCATTCCACTGGGTGTCCGTGGCCCACCTACGGAACTCCGAAGAAAATTCCTCTGCCGGACGATCTCCCTGCTGTATCTTACGTAACTTAGTCTCCGCAAGGGAGACCCGATCCGGGTCATCATATACAAGACCCAGAGCTGCGAAAAATCTATCCACTGACTGGAGAGCCAGGGAGCCCGGGGGAAGAGAGAACGCCCAGGATTGGGGGTCCCCTTGTAGGAGCGAGATGACAATTCCCACCCTTTGATCTTCACTCCCCGATGACCGAGGTCGCAGCCGAAAGTACAATTTACATGCCTCCCGGAAAGCAAAAAATTTGTCCCGCCCTCCAGTGAACCTGTCAGGGAGAGCTACTTTAGGTTCAGGTCTGGCTTGCTCCGGGGGGACAAAACCTTGGACTTAACGTCCCTCAGCTCCATGGACAAACTCTGTAACTGCTGAGCTAGACTGGCTACTGGATCCATGGTGGCTGGGGAGAATCTTTAGTTTGGTCGGTGAAAATGTCACGCTGTCTCTGTATACAGGAGGACCGGGTCTATGCTGACCCTAAGCTGGGGTCCTGACTAATCCCTCTACCTGGAGGTACTGTTGATGGTACAGCGGTCCAGGCCGCCAGCGTAACCCTATCTCCTGTGAATCCCTAACCACTGTAATCTAGTCCTGAGAAGGACCCTGATTACCACCACAGGGAACAGGAAGGTAACTGCCTTCACACACAGTATAAGACGAACGAGACAGTACAAGGGGTAAAATAAAAGACCACCTTGCATACAAAACTACCACTACAGAGGGAACACCAAAGGGTAAGGAGATAAATAATAAAGCGAGGAGAGGAGAAAACCACAACAGGTACTCTTAGCTTTAGACTTCTCAATACAATCCGCTCTGCTGGTCTGCATGAATGCTTTCACCGACACTTCCCTAGCAGACAGGCAGGTATTTGAAGGAATCCAATTACAACAACATTAATTGCAGCTGAGCGAGGCTGGTCTTGTCCAGCACAGAGAGAGGGAGAATTAACTCCCTCTCTGCCGAAAAACACTCAGCACCAGAAACTCAGCTGTGAGAAGTCAGGGTGTGCAATCGCGACGATCTTCGCAGCGACACACCCGTGACAGTTATACAGGATAAAGCCCAACGGGTTGTCGTCTTTTCCACATGTACCGTAAACAACTTAAGCCCTGGATCTCGCTATGAGTAGAGTATCCCTCTTGCTATCTTCCCTAGCACTAGGAATGCTTATCTACCTGTAGCAGTATTTGCAGAATCCATCTCACTCCGCCTCTGAGAGCTTGAGTCCAATATATTCTCTACAGCTTCATAGGAAGAGTGTGCCCCGGGGCCAGCAAAGTGACTTGTGCTGAGGAGTTCTCTTGCAATCCACTGCCCCAAATATTAGGCAAACGTTGTCTTACCAGCCTCTGACCTGCAACTTCTACTACAGTAGATGCTTCTCTCAACTTTCTTGTCACTTCCTGAACTTGGCAATAACCTTCAGTTCCTCCTTCCCAGTCTGGGATGGCTGTTAACCCTCACACTGTCTCTATGCCTGCTGTGTTACTGTGCAAACATCACCTTTCCTCTATATTCTAGACAGTGACATCTTGTGACCGTTCGTTATTACTGCATCCCACAGGGGAATTACAATTGTTATAACAAGGAAACATATCAGGAACAAAACATTATTCACATTCTATACCACAGTAGCATTGATGTCTTCAGGGAAAACACGGCAACTGGTCCATCTCCCTACTTTTCCCCCTTCTTTAATGATGGTCATCCTCGACCAAATGGAAAAACCTGCAAGCCACCAATGTATAAAACCCAAACAGAAACAAACATTAATTCTTTGCTTTTCCAGAAGGCAGATGTTTTCTTTTCTGTTTCTTCAGGTCAGCATGATCGTGGTCCCACTAAGTTGGGATTCCGGAACTGAGTGTCCATGCCCATATTTGACAGAGGCCCTCAGGCCAACAGAACAGCAGCACTTCCTGTCTTAAGGCACCATCCTCAAGATTCCTGACCTGGCTGGAACATCATGTCATCCGGTTCCCCCTCCCCCTCATGCTGGTCCTTAAGACCAGGACACAGTCCATGGGAGGACACAGCCCATAGAATGGGGACACAGTCCATATAGAACAAAGTCCACAGGGGCATTGGGACAAAGTCTCCAACTGGTTGGGCAAGGTACCCGACGAAGGGTGTAGCACTTCTTGCAGTGTAAAGTCCCTCAACCAGCAGGAGAATAAGCAAGTGGCAAACCAAACCTTCAGCCATCCGCGGCCAGCAAAAAGGAGTCCTGGACAGATGGGTCCTAGACCCACTGAAACATTTGTCCTCCTGGTGTTTCAAGCTGCTCCAGACAAATGTATAATGAACACAAAGTGTACTTCAATATCAGATTCTGTTTTCCTCACAGGTTCTATGGCTCTTCTCTAGGGTACCCAATGACCTTTACCATAAGAGCACCCGGCTGCACTTCACCATCAAGCCGCAGGCCTATAACTATTCTGACACTGGCATTGCTTGTGACAGGAACTGGTACCTTCCGGATGACACCTTCTCACTCGGTACCAGCATCCCATTGGATGGGGAAGCTATCACTTCCTCCATGAAGTCATCCTTCAGCCCTGTCTCACAAAGGCCATCAACTTCAATAGCCGACCATTGCATCTTTCCCCATTGGGACTGTCTAGCTGGGCCCGGACCACCGTCGCAATCAACTTTGTTTGTGTGGCAAGAGGTGCATGCACCAGGTTGGGTTTTACCTATGGCATCTGTGACTACAGGGTTTCTGGATACTTGGCCCTATTGCGAGCCACAAACTAGACTGCTGTCCATAGTTCTGGCGCAGCCTCGATCCTTGCTAGCAGGCTGCCTTGTCTCATCCCTTTGTGTGACATTTCCAGCAGCTGGCACACTCATCCTCAGTCAGCCTTCTCTTCAGCCAACTCACACTGGGACAACTTAATTTGCCATTCTGCCATTGCTTCATGTTGCTGTTCTCCCAGCGGCTTACAACTCTCGAATGAAGTCACCTCTTCCAGCTACTGAGGCCCGTCATGGCCACGCTTTTCACTGGGTGGAGTCTGCCTTGACTCACCATAGCTTGGGATCATCAGCCCTTTCAATCCCTGTTTATGTCTCCTCCGGCACACTGTGATCACCCCAGCAGTAGATACGGTACTCACGGACCACCAATGCCATCTGGCTTTGGTTACCACCACATTGCGGGTTTCTCTTCTCCTCTTCCATTTATTCCTCACCAATGTCCACAGTGAAGCCGTGGAGCATACTCGTGTCTCGACCGCCATGTTCTATTGTCTTCCTGAACTTTCCTTTCAGCTTCTCACTTCTCATGCATTTAGAAGAAAATGGAGCCTGATGCTTTCCAGTGATGCTCTTCCGGCATGTCAGGCTCCACCTCTTTCTAGGCAAAATTTCTGATGAGACAGCCTTTTCACGCTCCACTCTTAGTGACCTTGCACCCTTCCACTGCAATTTTCTACCCCATTGGCCACTCCTCACACTGTGCCGCGCCCTCCTCGGGAATATACCTCCCATTCTGGGATGGACTTTGGCTGCTGGGCCCAATAGGTGGCATTTCTTCTTCTCTTTACTGCCACCATCACCATCTTAGAATCCACGCTTTGGGCCACCATCTAGGGCTGCATGTATTACGGCGCTCTTTCATCTGCGCGATGAGTCAGTTCTTCCATGCTTTCTTCTTCCATTCGCTCTGGCAACCTACAGACAGCATGTGTTCCTGTCCCGGTGTATTGCTGTTTGTGGAGCGCATCGCACTTACTTCAGGGCTGCAGGCCTCCATTGGCTCCAGGCTCCAGCCTTTGTGATTCTGGAACCTCGGCAGTAATACCTCCAGGTATCACAGATTCCATAAAACCAATCAAACTTTTACTTGCCAAATGGCAGTCTTTACCAACAGGCATACAGGATAAGGCCCAATGGGTTGTCATCTTTCCCACAGGTATCGGACACAAGTTCATCCCTGGTTATCGGGAAAAGTAGACTATCCCTCTTGCCATCTTTCTTAGCACTAGGAATTCTTATCTACTTGTAGCAGTATATTCAGATTTCATCTCATTCCACCTCTGAAAGCTTGAGTTTAATATCTTCTGCAGCTTCATAGGAAGAGTGTGCCCCGGCTCCAAAGTCTATCTCAAGGTTCCCAGGTCAGAAAAGGGACTCATGTGGAGTGGTTCTCTGGAAATCCACTGCACGTTGTCCCTAGCAGTCTCTGACCTGTGACTGCTACTACAGTGGATACTTCTCTCAACTTTCTTGTCACTTCCTGAACTTGGCAATAACCCTCAGTTCCCCTCCCAAATCTGGGCTGGCTGTCAATCCTCACACTGTCTCTATGCCTGCTGTGTTACTGGGCAAAATTCACATTTCACCTACATTCTAGACAGTGACGTCTTGTGACCGTTAGTTATTACTGCATCCCACAGTGGAATTACTATTGTTATAACACAGCAGCAGTGTGAGACCTCTAAAAGCGTGCACACATGGCTCTCACTTTCTGCAGCAGCTCTTACTCTCGGGGTAATTTTTTAGGAAACTCTGCACTACTAAACTCAGCACATATGCCAGGCAAGGGATGTGCGTCAAACCAGCTAGGCCTAGAAATGCTATGAGATTTTGTATGCTATCACACACCACCAGGCAGGGTTTGACGTTCAGCAGCACCAATTACTCTTCAGTCTGTTGTTTGATCCCCATCCACAGCTATTGCATGGTGTGGGATTAGTCCCCCAAAACATATGAGTTTCAGAACAGCCTGCTGTAGTTTTCCCTGGGTGTGCTGAAGTTGGTTGTGCATGTGTTACCCTGACCAGATGAGGAGTTGGTGGAGGAAGCAAAGTAGGAGGAGGAGGCAACATGAAACATAGAAACATCCAGCAATCTTCAGTTGTGGTTGTATATGCGTTAAAATGCTCTCTGCCTCAGGCCCAGCTACCACTACATTTACCCAGTGGGCAGTTAGGGAGCTATAACATCCCTACCTGTGCTTACTAGTCCAAGTATTGGTGATTATGTGGACCTTCACACTGATGGGGTTGTGCAGTACAGACCTGATTTCATCCATAACATGTTCGAGCAAGGCAGGAATGGCCCACCTGGAAAAGTAGTGGAGGCTGGGAACCACGTTCTGTGGGATAGCCACCACCATACGTTTTTTTAAAGTATCCATCTCCACGATCTGGAATGGCAGCATTTCAAAGGCCAGGAATTTTGAAATGCAGTCATTAAGGACCAGGGCTCATTCTTTCCAGTGTTTTGGGGATGGACAGCTGAATGCCTCCATGGGATGATGTGAAGATGCTCAATGCCACTGCTGTTGGTGGTGCTGAAACATGTACAGGAAAAGCATAAATAAACTAAAATACAAAGGAAATGTATATAATAATATATATTTTTATTGGAATTCAATAAAAAACTAATGCCAGATGGCAAAAACAGTAAAAAAGACATACATATCAAATATCAAAGTTAGCCATAAGATGACGCCACAAGTAACGTAACAATAAGGTTAGGTAAAATACTAAAGTCATAGGTTATAACCCACACATAAAATGTGACTTAAACAGGGAGTAATTAGCAATCAAAATTGCATGTGAAGCACCAAGGGTTGTATAATGTGTCACAAAATGAAAGTGGGTAAGTGCAAGAGGTATATGGGGTAAAATAATTACCAGTAATGTGCTGGTCGATACACATGTTTCGGCAATATGAGCCTTCGACCGGGGGAGTTGTTGGTGGTGCTGTCACATCCTCTCTTTGCGGGGAGGCAAGTGGCCCTGTTGCTCAGGAGTGAGAGGAATCTCAGATCTTCCATTAATTTTCAGGTGTGCATTCCACTGTAGCTTGTGCTTTACATTCAAATGTCTTGTCATGTAGGTGGTGCTCAGGTTAAGACTATTTATACCTCGCTTCAATCTTTTGATGGCACAGCATGCAAACCACCCATATCTTGTTGTCAGCACATTGCCTTAAGAAGTGCCACACCAGTCAGTACCTTTAAGCTGGCTTTTGGGTCCTCAGTTTGTCGGCACATTGGACAGTAGCAGCTGATATATACTGGCTAGGGGCTGGCCACTGTGCTTTTGCTACCTGCTCCCTCTTTTGCTGTGCAGCTGGGGCAGGGTGACCATCACCTCTTCTTCTAAATTTCCCACTTCACTTGGATGGACTTGACTCCATGTCGGATTTAGGAGCTCGTCATCTATCATGTCATCTTCCACCCAGTCCTTGCCCATGCCTTCCTTGCTGGTCTGTACACATCAGAAAGCTGCAACAGCTGGCAACTGTGTTGTGTCATCATTATTAGAGATCAGCGAATATTTAAATGTTATGTTCGAATTACGTTCGCCGAATTTGCAATGTTCGCCGATTAGTTTGTCAAATATTTGCCGAACATTACTGAACGCCATTCACGTCATTGGGAGGCAAAAACAAACGCATGCACAACACCTTAGAATGGCCCCAAATGCAGCCAAAACACATCAAATGAGGGACAGACACCAGGAAAGTTGCATCAATTCACCCACAGTACAAATTGCAGCATGGAACTACAGCAATCAGCCAGGCATGAGGTATCGAGGTCTGGGAAACATTTACAGCTTTCCAATGAACGTCACAGTAAGACGAGGTGGGTGAGGGATCGGTGTAGGGACCCTTTGCTGGGAACACTGATACCACATGCAACAGAAAAATTTAAAGATAGTAACACGGGTAGTTGAGTACAAGGAAGTGGAGCTTGAAGGTCTCAGAGGCCTACTGCTACAGGCAACATACATGAAGGAGACCTAACCAGGAGTGTTCACGTTTCCAAAAATTATTGGCAGACACCATCAAAGTGGCATCAATTTCACCACAGTAGAAATAGTAGAATAGGTACTGACAGGTCTTTCACTACACCTAATCCAGCAGATGGAAACCCTACAAGGAGTGTTCACATTTAAAGAAATGAGGGCTTTACACCACAGAAGTGGCATCTATTTGACCACAGTAGAAATAGTATAACAGGGACCGACAGGTCTTTGTCTACACTCAATTCAACAGATGGACACTCAACCCTGGGTGTTCACATTTCCCAAAATTATTGGCAGACACCAAGACAGTGGCATCAATTTCACCACAGTAGAAATAGTCTAATAGGGACCGACAGGTCTTTTACTACACCCAATCCAGCAGATAGACACCCTATAAGTACTGTTCACATTTAAAGAAATGAGGGCCTTACACCACAGAAGTGGCATCAATTTGACCACAGTAGAAATTGTATACACTGTGTGCAGAATTATTAGGCAAATGAGTATTTTGATCACATCATCCTTTTTATACAACACACACGCTCACAGGCTCAGTATGGATTACACTAGAATATGAAAAGCAGAAAAACTGTACTGTATCAGTAGCGTACAGCTGTATACAGTGTTGGGGTAATTTTAAATCTCCGTATATATTTCAGGAGTAACACACACGCTCACAGGCTCAGTATGAATTATACCAGAATATGAAAAGCTTAAAAAGTGTACTGTATCAGTAGCGTTCAGCTGTATACAGTGTTGGGGTAATTTTAAATCTCCGTAAACATTTCAGGAGTAACACACACGCTCATAGACTCAGTATGGATTACACTAGAATATGAAAAGCAGAAAAAGTGTACTGTATCAGTAGCGTACAGCTGTATACAGTGTTGTGGTAATTTTAAATCTCCGTATATATTTCAGGAGTAACACACACACTCACAGGCTCAGTATGGATTAGACCATAATATGAAAAGCAGAAAAAGTGGACTGTATCAGTAGCGTACAGCTATATACAGTGTTGGGGTAATTTGAAATCTCCGTATATATTTCAGGAGTAACACACATGCTCAAAGGCTCAGTATGGATTAGACCAGAATTTGAAAAGCCGAAAAAGTGGACTGTATCAGTAGTGTACAGCTGTATACAGTGTTGGGGTAATTTTAAATCTCTGTATATATTTCAGGAGTAACACACATGCTCACAGGCTAAGTATGGATTACACCAGAATATGAAAATTAGGAAAACTGTACTGTATCAGTAGCAAACAGTTGTATACAGTGTTGGGGTAATTTTAAATCTCCGTATATAATTCAGGAGTAACACACACGCTCACAGGCTCAGTATGGATTAGATCAGAATATGAAAAGCATTAAAAGTGTACTGTATCAGTAGCGTACAGCTGTATTCATTGTTGGGGTAATTTTAAATCTCCGTATATATTTCAGGAGTAACACACACGCTCACAGGCTCAGTATGGATTACACCAGAATATGAAAAGCATAAAGACTGTTCTGTATCACTTGCGTACAGCTGTATACAGTGTTGGGGTAATTTTAAATCTCTGTATATATTTCAGGAGTAACACACACGCTCACAGGCTCAGTATGGATTAGACCAGAATATGAAAAGCAGAAAAAGTGGACTGTATCAGTAGCATACAGATGTATACAGTGTTGGGGTAATTTTAAATCTCCATATATATTTCAGGAGTAACACACACGCTCACAGGCTCAGTATGGAGTACACCAGAATATGAAAAGCAGAAAAACTGTACTGTATCAGTAGTGTACAGCTGTATTCATTGTTGGGGTAATTTTAAATCTCCGTATATATTTCAGGAGTAACACACACGCTCACAGGCTCAGTATGGATTACACCAGAATATGAAAAGCATAAAAACTGTACTGTATCAGTAGCGTACAGCTGTATATAGTGTTGGGGTAATGTTAAATCTCTGTATATATGTCAGGAGTAACACACACGCTCACAGGCTCAGTATGGATTACACCAGAATATGAAAAGCAGAAAAACTGTACTGTATGAGTAGCGTACAGCTGTATACAGTGTTGAGGTAATTTTAAATCTCCATATATAATTCAGGAATAACACACTGTTAGGTTCTGCGGAACGCACCAAATATAATATAAATAGTGGGTGCGTTCGTCCACCGTGCAGGCAGAGCCTGCTGCTAGTAAGATGGCGGTAAAGGCAAACTCTGTTACTTCACAGAGTCGCAAACATAGATGCTGTGGCACTATATGGCTGTATAAGCGAACTCTGTTACACCACAGAGTCGCTGCGGTAAAGCCGCCGAGATAGCGACTGTGTCCTGTTAATACCACAGGGCTACACAGATAATTGCTGTGCGGATAGCAGTCCGTGGTCATGCAGTCAACAACACAAACAAACAATCTCCTCACCGGAGAAGCCGGTATTCTAGGGGCTTATTTCAGCCAAGCCCTGAACATGTGCATACGAATCTCCTCACCGGAGGTGCCGGTATTCTAGGGGCTTATTTCAGCCGAGCCCTAACCACATGCGTGCATGATCACACTGGCGCAAAGCACATAATGCAATTGATACTAGCGCATGGCCGCAAGGCCATGCAACCCTTTTATAGTAGCAACTACAGGACCTGCCAGAAAAGGACCAATGAGAAACTGTTCCAGAACACATGTTGTATCAGGACCTTCCTGGCGGACCAATAGGAGCTGCTGCAGTACCTGAGCATGTGACCCCTGATCTCCAATGAGAGATCTTACCCTGGACATGCTCAGAAGGGGAAACGCAGGACTTAGTCCTAAAGACGTCTGCTCACCGCTGACCAGTACTGGCTACAATAGCAGAACCTGGAGAGGCAGCAGCAAGTCTCTGCACAGTATTAGACCGGGCGAGACGCTGGGACCGACGTCTTTGCTGAGCAGGCTCCACTGTGGCCGGAGATGGATGGGGGACCGCAGCGGGAATGGCTCGCAGCATTGGGAACTCGAACCCTAACATTACTCCCCCTCCCAGGGCCCCCCTTCTTTGGGCCTCGCTGCACTCAAAGGCAGCGATGAGCTGCGGAGCGTGAACATACTCGGTAGGCTCCCAGGACCTATCCTCAGGCAAACAACCCCTCCAATCCACCAAATAAATTTTTTGCCCCGTACCACTTTACACCCAACGATGGCGTTCACCTCATGATCATCGGTAGATGAACCCGACGTCCCGGCAGAGGACTCGAAAAACCGGGAGATGGCCACGGGTTTCAAAAGGGACACGTGAAAGGTATCAGAGATACCAAGGCGAGGTGGAAGGGCTAAGCGGTAAACTACAGGGTTTACCTGCTCAAGGATCTTAAAGGGGCCCAAATAGCGAGGTGCCAACTTAGTAGACTCTACTCGCAGCCTAATGTTCCGGGCAGAGAGCCACACTAAGTCGCCCAGAGGAAATGTCGGAGCGAGGTGCCGATGAGCGTCGGCGGAAGACCTCATCCTCTCCTTGGAGGTCTGAATGGCATTCTGAGTGCGGTCCCAAATGTCCTGTGCCTCCACGGCCAAGTCTGCCACCCTGGAGTCGTCGGAAGACTCGGGCATGGGCACCGGTACCCGCGGATGCTGACAGTAGTTTAAGAGGAATGGTGTTTGTCCGGTGGAGTATTATTTGGAGCGAACTCAGCCCACGGTAGCAAGGATGCCCAGTCATCCTGCCTGGCAGAGACAAAATGTCACAAGTATGTGACCAAGGTCTGGTTGGCTCTCTCTACCAACCCATTTGTCTCAGGATGATAAGCCGAAGAGAGATTTAACTCAATGCTGAGTAAATCAAACAGCTCTCTCCAGAACTGAGACGCAAATTGGGGACCTCGATCACTGACAATTTTGTCTAGAATTCCGTGTAGCCGGAAAATGTGCCTGATAAATAATGCTGCTAAGGCCCGTGCGGAAGGTAACCGTGGTAACGGCACCAAGTGTACCATTTTGGAGAAGTGGTCGGTTATCACCCAGATGATGGTGCAGCCCTGAGACTTGGGTAAGCCCACTACAAAATCCATCCCAACCATTTCCTAGGGCCTGTCTGCCACCGGTAAAGGGAAAAGTAACCCAGCTGGCTGTTGTCGAGGGGACTTATTCTTGGCGCAGGAGACGCACGCCTGAACGTATTCCCTGACATCACGGACCATATGTGGCCACTAGTATGTCCTCGCCAGCAACTCAGATGTCCTCTTTGTCCCAAAATGTCCACCCACCTCCTCAGAGGACACCACGGAGCGAGACAGAGCATCAGCATGAATATTCTTCACCCTGGAGAGAAAATGAAGGGTGAAATGAAACCGGGAGAAGAACAGGGACCATCTGGCCTTGCGAGAATTTAGCCGCTGGGTGGTCTGTAAATAGACCAAATTTTTGTGGTTAGTGAACACTTGAAAGGGAAAGTGAGCCCCCTCCAGGAGATGTCTCCACTCGGAAAAGGCCAACTTCATGGCTAGCAACTCCCTATCCCCAATGGAATAATTCCTCTCCGCTGGTGTGAAGGTCTTGGAGAAGAAGAAGCAAGGATGTTTACAACCTTAAGCATCCTTTTGAAAAAAGACTGCTCCATCACCAACGGACGAGGCATCTACCTCCAATATAAAAGGCTTATCAACCTCGGGACGATGTGGGATATGAGCGCTAGCAAAATGGGACTCGATTGAAGTAAAGGCCTTGGAGACCTCCTCTGACCACAATTTGGGATTGGCTCCCTTCTTGGTGAGGGCTACCAAGGGAGCAACCAAAGTAGAGAAGTGGGGAATGAATTGACGATAGTAATTAATGAACCCCATAAAGCGCTGCACCGCTTTAAGAGAGTGGGGTTCTTGCCAATCCATTACAGCCTGTAGTTTGGCAGGATCCATAGCCAATCCCTGAGTGGAGATGATATAGCCCAGGAATGGCAGAGACTCCTGCTCAAACACACACTTCTCCAACTTCGCATATAGGGAATTTGCCCGCAAGTGGTCGAAGACGCTGCAGACATCTCTCCGGTGGGTATCCATATCTGGAGAAAAAATGAGAATGTCATCCAGATAGACTACCACAGAGGTGGCAAGCATGTCACGGAAGATGTCATTTACGAAATCTTGGAAGACGGCTGGAGCATTACAGAGCCCGAAGGGCATCACAAGATATTCGTAATGTCCATCTCTGGTATTGAACGCCGTCTTCCATTAGTCCCCCTCACGGATGCGGATCAGGTTATAGGCACCACGGAGATCCAGCTTAGTAAATACCCTTGCTCCCCGGAGCCTATCAAAGAGCTCAGATATTAGGGGCAAAGGGTATTTGTTCTTAACGGTAATGGCGTTAAGACCCCTATAGTCTATACACGGTCGTAATTCTCCATTCTTCTTCCGCACGAAGAAAAATCCTGCCCCTGCTGGTGACACTGACTTCCTAATAAACCCTCTTGCCAGATTTTCCTGGATGTATTGTGACATGGCCTCCATCTCAGGAAGAGAGAGAGGATACACTCTTCCCCGAGGGGCCTCCGTTCCAGGCAAGAGGTCTATAGGACAGTCATAGGGGCGATGAGACGGAAGAGTCTCCGCTGCCTTTTTGGAGAATACGTCCGCTTATGACCGATAAACCTTGGGGAGAGAAGCAAGGTATATGGGTATCTCCGTGGTGGAAACCTGAACGTCTTCTCTGAGACATCTGTCTCTGCAATGATCACCCCAACCCAGTATTCTCCCAGGGGACCACTCAATATGGGGAGAATGGTGGCGAAGCCAGGGTAATCCCAACAAAATCTCATCTATTCCCTCAGGAAGAACAAAAAGGGATATATTCTCCTGATGAGAAGGGGACATAGACAGAGGAAGAGAGACAGTCTGGTGTGTGATTTGTGAGGGCAGGATTGCTCCATTCAATACTCTCACAGATACTGGCTCGGCGAGCGTCATCAGCGGTATGGAATGGCGAGAGGCAAAGGAGGAGGACATAAAATTCCCCTCTGCCCCAGAGTCCACATAAAGCTTAGCGGGAAGAGTGGATGAACCTAGAGAGATTAACCCTTTAAGGAGCACTTTCGGAGCAAAATCCCTCGCGTCTAATGACCCTGCACCCATGGTCACGGAACATGACTGTTTACCCATTCGCTGGGGACATTGGTTGGCATAATGTCCTGGCTGCTGACACACTTTACAGACCACGGATACTCGAGTGGTCCGAGACTTAGATCCCACTCAAGTAGTCTCCACGGTCTCTGGGGAGTAGGACGCCCGAACGGGAAATTCAATAGGTTTGGCAAAGGTGGGTGCCAGCCGAAACCTCTGCCTACACTGGGTCCACTCTAACCTCCGCTCGTGAAAACGGAGGTCGATGCGGGTAGATATAGAAATGAGTTTCTCCAGTGTGGCAGGAATCTCCCTGGTAGCCAAAGTGTCCTTTACATGGTTTGCCAGTCCTCTCCAGAACACTGGAATAAGAACTTTATCTGGCCACTCTAATTCAGAGGCCAAAGTCCGAAATTGGACTGAGAACTGGCTGACCATGGACAAGTCCTGTGACATTGCCAGCAGTTGGAGTGCCATATCGTGCGTGACCTGAGGTCCTAAAAAGACCTTTTTCAGAGCCTCCAAAAAACGAGGATCACTCCGCACCACACGATCGTCGCGCCCCACAGCGGCATTGCCCACTCTAATGCTCTGCCCGACAGAAGAGACACAATAAAAGCCACTTGTGCCCGTTCCGTGGGGAAACGTGTTGCCAGAAGCTCAAGTTGTATAGAGCATTGACTCACGAATCCCCGACAATGTAAACTTGTCTGGAAGTGAGAGGTGGGATAATGTCGGAGCAGAGGTAGTGGTGGACAAACTGGCTGCAGCTACGCTAGCAGCCTGAACAGTGACTGCGGTAACATCCACAGCTGAGGTTGTGCGCTCAAGCCAACCTACCCTCCAGCTGCTGGATGTACTGCTGTAGACGCTGGTCGTCCGCCATTTTACTAGCCAGACCCTGGCGCTAGTATTATGTTAAGGGCCTGTGGAACGCACCTAATAGATATTAATGAGAGGTGCGTTCGCAGCCCGGGGTCCACAGTGCAGGCAGAGCCTGCTGCTAGTAAGATGGTGTAAATAGGCAGTATAAGCAAACTCTGTTATCCCGCAGAGTCGCAGATGTAAACGCCGTAGCACTATATGGCAGAATAAGCGGTCTCTGTTAACTCACAGAGCCGCTGTAACAAAGACTGTATCCTCTTAGACTCACAGGGAACACAGATGACTGCTAAGCAGATTGCAGTCTGTGGTCATGCAATCAGAACCCAATCAGTAATCTCCTCACCAGAGTACTCGGTATTCGAATGGCATTTTCAGCCAAGCCCTGAACACGTGCATACAATCTCCTCACCGGAGGTGCCAGTATTCTAGGGGCTTATTTCAGCCAGACCTAACCACACACATACATGACCACACTGGCGCAAGCACGTAACAGATTTGATACTAGTGCACGACCGTGCGGTAAGGACAGCCTTTTATAGCAGCCACGAGAAAAAGACCTCCCAGGAAGGACCAAAGGGAAGCTGCTTCAGAACATCAACAGCCAGAGGACCTTCCTGAAGGACCAATAGGAGTGGCAGCTGTATCTGAGCATGTGACCCTGATCTCCAATGGGAGAACTTGCTCTGGGCACGGTCAGATGAAGCCACAAAGGACTTAGTCCTAAAGACGTCTGCTCGCCACTGACCAGTACTGGCTACAATAGCAGAACCTGAAGAGGCAGCAGCAAGTCTCTGCACAGTATTAGACCGGGCGAGACGCTGGGACTGACGTCTTTGCTGAGCAGGCTCCACTGCAGCTGGAAATGGATGGGGGACCGCAGCGGGACTGGTTCGATGCTCCCCTTGTGCAGCAGCGGGAACTCGAACCCTAACACTCACAGGCTCAATATGGATTAGACCAGAATATAATGTAATGTAGTGCTCTGGGTCAATGTACCAGCAGAATCATCTAGCATTGGCTGTGCATCAGTGCACTCCATTTCAGATTCATCTTGGACTGGGGAATTCAGGATTTGACTTGATAACTCAGGCATGGTATGTGAAAAGAGCTCCAGGGAGTAATCTGAAGTGTGGCCTGCCGCATCCTTCTCTTTTTGTGGGGGTTAAGGACACAAGGAAAGGTGTTGTTCCTGACCAGGAGTTGTTCCTGACCAGTGCTTGCATTTTTTGAAACTTCAGAAGAGGAGGCGATAGAGCTGGAGGCTGTTTCGGCAATGTAAGCCAAAACCTGTTCCTGATGCTCCGGCTTTAAAAGCGGTTTACCTACTCCCAGAAAAGGGAGCCTTCCAGGCCTTCTGGAGCCAGACGATGACGCAGGCTCAATACCTCCTGCCTTTGGTGCTATTGTGCTTTTGGCACTACCAGCAGAAGCACCACAACCACCATGAGTACCAGCTGGCCCCCCCGCCCACGTCCGTGGCCTCTTCCACCATACTTCCTCATGTTTTGGAAAATGTATCAAAAATACCAGCAGATATATGGTACTGTATCAGAAGCGTACAGCTGTATACAGTGTTGGGGTAATTTTTATTCTCTGTATAGATTTCCTGAGTAACACACAGACGCTCACAAGCTCAGTATGGATTAGACCACAATATAAAATATAAAAAGCTGAAAAAGGGTACTGTATCTGAAGATAACAGGTGTATATAGTTTAGGGGTAAATTGTAAATCTCCGTATAGATTTCCGGAGTAACACACAGATGCTCACAGGCTCAGTATGGATTAGACCACAATATAAAAAGCTGAAAAAGGGTACTGTATCTGAAGTTAATAGGTGAATATAGTTTAGGGGCAAATTGTAAATCACCAAAAAGATTTCAGGAGTAACACACAGACGCTCACAGGCTCAGTATGGATTAGACCAGAATATAAAAAGCTGAAAAAGGGTACTGTATCTGAAAATAACAGTTGTGTATAGTTTAGGGGTAATTGTAAATCTCTGTATAGAGTTCCTGAGTAACACACAGACGCTCACAGGCTCAGTATGGATTAGACCACAATATAAAAAGCTGAAAAAGGGTACTGTATCTGAAGATAACAGGTGTATATATTTTAGGGGTAAATTGTAAATCTCCGTATAGATTTCTGAAGTAACACACAGACGCTCACAGGCTCAGTATGCATTAGACCAGAATATAAAAAGCTGAAAAAGGGTACTGTATCTGAAGATAACAGGTGTATATAGTTTAGGGGTAAATTGTAAATCTCCGTATAGATTTCCGGAATAACACAGACGCTCACAGGCTCAGTATGGATTAGACCAGAATATAAAAAGCAGAAAAGTGTACTGTATCTGAAGTGTAAAGCTGAATACAGTGTTGGGGTAATTTTAAATCTCCGTATATATTGCCGGAGTAACACACAGATGCTTACAGGCTCAGTATGGATTAGACCAGAATATAAAAAACAGAAAAAGGGTACTGTATCACAAGCATACAGCTGTATACAGTCTAGGAGTAATTGTAAATCTCCGTATATATTTCCAGAGTCACACACAGATAGTCAGCATGTATTTGTCGGTGATACCAGCCGGTACACGGTAGTGTGTGAGGATCGTACAGCTCTATACGGTGTGGGAAAAAATGAACGCTCGGTAACTGTGCAGAAAAAAAGAATAAAAGTATTAGTGCTGTGTAAAAAGCAGTCTGCACAGCAGTGTACACACAGCAATACAGCTAGCAGGCAGCCTATTAACCAGCTCTGCTGCTGTACAAAAGAAAATCCTACCCTGTCACTGGCAGGCAGCCTAATAACCAGCGCTGCTGCACACAACAAAATTCTGACCTGTCACTGCACACTAACTGTACAGCACACTTGATATCAGCACAAGCACAGAATCACTTTTCTTTCCTGTTTAACTCTCTCCCTACTGAGAAACAGCAGCAGCAACATCTCCCAGTGCTAAGATCGGCAGAAGTAAAATGGCGGTCGGCGGTCAGGGCTTTTATAGCCACTGTGACGCCACACAAAGCAAGCCAATCACTGCAATGCCCTTCTCTAAGATGGTGGTGGCCGCTGCCCATGTCATCTCGTTGCCCACAGTGTGCGTCCTAAAGTCGGCGATTTTTGAATCTGACCGACCTGTTTCGCTCAACTCTACTGGTAATACAGTCATGGCCAAAAGTTTTGAGAATGACACAAATATTATATTTTCACATGATCTGCTGCCCTCTGGTTTTTATGTGTGTTTGACAGATGTTTTTATCACAGACAGAAATATAATTGCAAACATATGAGTAACAAAAGCTTATATTGACAGTTAGAATGAGTTAATGCAGCAAGTCAATATTTGCAATGTTGACCCTTCTTCTTCAGGACCTCTGCAATTCTCCCTGGCATGCTCTCAATCAACTTCTGGACCATATCCTGAATGATAGCAGTCCATTCTTGCACAATCAATGCTTTCATTTTGTCAGAATTTTTAGGTTTTTGTTTGTCCACCGTCTCTTGATGATTGACCACAAGTTCTCAATGGGATTAAGATCTGGGGAGTTTCCAAGCCATGGACCCAAAATCTCTATGTTTTGTTCCCTGAGCCATTTAGTTATCACCTTTGCAAGGTGCTCCATCATGCTGGAAAAGGCATTGTTGATCGCCAACTGCTCTTGGAAAGTTGGGAGAAGTTGCTCTTGTAGGACATTCTGGTACCATTCTTTATTCATGGCTGTGTTTTTAGGCAAGACTGTGAGAGAGCCGATTCCCTTGGCTGAGAAGCAACCCCACACACGAATGGTTTCAGGATGCTTAACAGTTGGCATGAGACAAGACTGGTGGTAGCGCTCACCTTGTCTTCTCCGAATGAGGCGTTTTCCTGATGTCCCAAACAATCGAAAAGGGGATTCATCAGAGAAAATAACTTTACCCCAGTCCTCAGCAGTTCACTGCCTGTACCTTTTGCAGAATATCAGTCTGTCCATGATGTTTTTTCTGGAGAGAAGTGGCTTCTATGCTGCCCTCCTTGAGACCAGGCCTTGCTCCAAGAGTCTCCGCCTCACAGTGCGTGCAGATGCACTCACACCTGCCTGTTGCCATTCCCGAGCAAGCTTTGCACTGCTGGTAGCCCGATCCCACAGCTGAAACACTTTTAAGAGACGGTCCTGGCACTTGCTGGTCTTTCTTGGGCGCCCTGGAGCCTTTTTGGCAACAATGGAACCTCTCTCCTTGAAGTTCTTGATGATGCGATAGATTGTTGACTGAGGTGCAATCTTTCTAGCTGCGATACTCTTCCCTGTTAGGCCATTTTTGTGCATTGCAATGATGACTGCACGTGTTTCTTTAGAGATAACCATGGTTAACAGAAGAGAAACAATGATGCCAAGTACCAGCCTCCTTTTAAAGTGTCCAGTGGTGTCATTCTTACTAAATCATGACAGATTGATCTCCAGCCATGTCCTCATCAACACCCACACCTGTGTTAATGGAGCAATCACTGAAAAGAGGTTAGCTGGTCCTTTTAAGGCAGGGCTGCAATGATGTTGAAATGTGTTTTGGGGATAAAGTTCATTTTCTAGCCAAATATTGACTTTGCAAGTAATTGCTGTTAAGCTGATCACTCTTTATAACATTCTGGAGTATATGCAAATTGCCATTAGAAAAAGTGAAGCAGTAGACTTTGTAAAAATTAATATTTGTGTCATTCTCAAAACTTTTGGCCATGACTGTATATGGGGCACCATGCAAAATCTCACCTCGTGGGCTATCCTTCGGGACACAAATTCAAAGGGAATAAAAAATTTGTTTGATTTCAGCTCACCACTCTGACCGCCATTTTGTACGCTTCAGCACGGATGTAGTCCAGTCCAGACCAAGCACACCTGTATCCAAGCAAAAAAGTGTTTCCAGTGAGTGATGAAGGAACAATATAGACGGTTTATGCAAAAACACGACTCAATGTTTAATAAATCCAAAAGCGTTACATGTACAGACAAAAAATTTACCCCTCACGCCCTATAAAACTATGCATTTCGGCAGATGCCTTTTTTCAAGTTGTGGATTTTTTGTCTGTACATGCAACGCTTTTGGATTCATTAAACATTGAAGAGTGTTTTTGCATCTCTGCCCAGGGACCGGTTATGGATTCTGCCAAACTACAGGCGGTGATGGACTGGCAAGAACCCCATTCTCTGAAAGCGGTTGCAGCGCTTTATGGTGTTCATTAATTACTGTCGTCAGTTTATTCCCCACTTCTCAACTTTGGTTGCTCCCTTGGTAGCCCTCACCAAGAAGTGAGCAAATCCCAAATTGTGGTCAGAAGAGGTCTCCAAGGCCTTCATTTCTATTAAGTCCCATTTTGCTAGTGCTCCCATCCTATATCGCCCCGATGTTGATAAGCCGTTTATTTTGGAGGTGGATGCGTCGTCCGTTGGTGCTGGAACAGTCCTCTTCCAGAAGGATGCTCAAGGTCGGAAGCATCCTTGCTTCTTCTTTTCCAAGACCTTCACACCAGCAGAGAGGAATTATTCCATCGGGGACAGGGAGTTCCTAGAAATGAAGTTGGCCTTCTCTGAGTGGAGACATCTGTTGGAGGGGGCTCGCTTTCCTTTCCAAGTTTTCACTGATCACAAAAATCTGGTGTATTTACAAACTGTCCAGCGGCTAAGTTCCCATCAGGCCAGATGGTCCTTATTTTACTCCAGTTTTCACTTCACCCTCCATTTTCTTTCAGGAGAGAAGAATATCCGGGCTGACGCTCTCTCTCGCTCCGTCGTGTCTTCCGAGGAGGAGGAGGGGGAGCCTCGGCTTATTGTCCCCTCTGAGAGCCTGAGAACTGTAGCTCCGGTGTAACTAGAGTCTGTGTCTCCCAGCAAGACTTTTGTACCATCTAATTTGCAACCGGAGGTTCTCTCTTGGGCCCATTCGTCCAGGGTGGGTGGACATTTTGGGAAAAAAAGGACATCCGAGCTACTGGCAAGGACGTACTAGTTGCCGCATATGGTCCGGGACGTTGGAGACTATATTTGGGCATGTGTCTCCTGCGCCAAAAATAAGTCCCCTTGTCAACGGCCAGCTGGGTTACTTTATCCTTTGCCGGTGGCAGACAGGCCCTGGGAGATGGTCAGGATGGACTTTGTGGTAGGCCTACCCAAGTCTCGTGGTTGTACCATCATATGGGTTATCACCGACCACTTCTCTAAAATGGTGCACTTGTTACTGCTACCCTGGTTACCTTCTGCACAGGCCTTGGCAGCACTGTTTATTAGACACATCTTCCGCTTAAACGGTCATGTTCCGTGACCATGGGTGCAGGGTCATTAGACTCGAGGGATTTTGCTCCGAAAGTGCTCCTTAAATGGTTAATCTCTCTAGGTTCATCCACTCTTCCCGCCAAGCTTTGTGTGGACTCTGGGGCAGAGGGGAATTTTATGTCCTCCTCCTTTGCCTCTCGCCATTCCATACCGCTGGTGACGCTCGCCGAGCCAATATCGGTGAGAGTGTTGAATGGAGCAATCCTGCCCTCACAAATCACCCACCAGACTGTCTCTCTACCTCTGTCTATGTCTCCTTCACATCAGGAGAACATATCCCTTTTTGTTCTTCCTAAGGGAATAGATGAGGTTTTGTTGGGATTACCCTGGCTTTGCCACCACTCTCCCCATATTGAGTGGGCCTCTGGGAGAATACTGGGTTGGGGTGATCATTGCAGAGACAGATGTCTCAGAGAGGACGTTCAGGTTTCCACCACGGAGATATCCATAGACTTTGCTTCTCTCCAAAGGTTTATCGGTCATACGCGGACGTATTCTCCAAAAAGGCAGCGGAGACTCTTCCGCCTCATCACCCCTATGACTGTCCTATAGACCTCTTGCCTGGAACGGAGCCCCCTCGGGAAGAGTGTATCCTCTCTCTCTTCCTGAGACAGAGGCCATGTCACAATACATCCAGGAAAATCTGGCAAGAGGGTTTATTAGGAAGTCAGTGTCATCAGCAGGGGCAGGATTTTTCTTCGTGCAGAAGAAGAATGGAGAATTACGACCGTTTATAGACTATAGGGGTCTTAACGGCATTACCGTTAAGAACAAATATCCTTTGCCCCTAATATCTGAGCTCTTTGATAAGCTCCGGGGAGCAAGGGTATTTACTAAGCTGGATCTTCGTGGTGCCTATAACCTGATCCGCATCCGTGAGGGGGACGAAGGGAAGACGGCGTTCAATACCAGAGATGGACATTACGAATATCTTGTGATGCCCTTTGGGCTCTGTAATGCTCCAGCCGTCTTCCAAGATTTCATAAATGACATCTTCCGGGACATGCTTGCCACCTCTGTGGTAGTCTATCTGGATGACATTCTCATCTTTTCTCCAGATATGGACACCCACTGGAGAGATGTTTTCAGGGTCTTCGACCTCTTGCGGGCAAATTCCTTATATGCGAAATTGGAGAAGTGTGTGTTTGAGCAGGAGTCTCTGCCATTCCTGGGCTATATCATCTCCACTCAGGGATTGGCTATGGATCCTGCCAAACTACAGGCTGTAATGGATTGGCAAGAAGCCGACTCTCTTAAAACGGTGCAGCGCTTTATGGGGTTCATTAATTACTATCGCCAATTCATTCCCCACTTCTCTACTTTGGTTGCTCCCTTGGTAGCCCTCACCAAGAAGGGAGCCAATCCCAAATTGTGGTCAGAGGAGGTCTCCAAGACCTTTACTTCAATCAAGTCCCATTTTGCTAGCGCTCCTATCCTACATCGTCCCGAGGTTGATAAGCCATTTTATTGGAGGTAGATGCCTCATCCATTGGTGCTGGAGCAGTCCTTTTTCAAAAGGATGCTCTAGGTCGTAAACATCCTTGCTTCTTCTTCTCCAAGACCTTCACACCAGCAGAGAGGAATTATTCCAATGGGGATAGGGAGTTGCTAGCCATGAAGTTGGCCTTTTCCGAGTGGAGACATCTCCTGGAGGGGGCTCGCTTTCCCTTTCAAGTGTTCACTGACCACAAAAATTTGGTCTATTTACAGACCGCTCAGGGGCTAAATTCCCGTCAGGCCAGATGGTCCCTGTTCTTCTCCCGGTTCTATTTCACCCTCCATTTTCTCTCCGGGGAGAAGAACATTCGTGCCGATGCTGTGTCTCACTCTGTGGTGTCCTCTGAGGAGGTGGAGGAGGAGCCTCGGCTGATTGTCCCCACAGAGAGCCTAAGAACTGTGGCCCCGGTTTCGCTTGAGTCTGTGCCTCCGGGCAAGACTTTTGGGCCCATCAATTTGCGACCGGAGGTACTCTCTTGGGCACACTCGTCCAGGGTGGGTGGACATTTTGGGGCAAAGAGGACATCTGAGTTGCTGGCGAGGACATACTGGTGGCCACATATGGTCCGTGACATCAGGGAATACGTTCAGGCGTGCGTCTCCTGCGCCAAGAATAAGTCCCCTTGACAACGGCCAGCTGGGTTACTTTTCCCTTTACCGGTGGCAGACAGGCCCTGGGAGATGGTTGGGATGGATTTTGTAGTGGGCTTACCCAAGTCTCGGGGCTACACCATCATCTGGGTGATAACCGAACACTTCTCCAAAATGGTACACTTGGTGCCGTTACCACGGTTACCGTCTGCACGGGCCTTGGCAGCATTATTTATTAGGCATATTTTCCGCCTACACGGTATGCCAGACAAAATTGTCAGTGATCGAGGTCCCCAGTTTGCGTCTCGGTTCTGGATAGAGCTGTGTCGTTTACTCAGCATTGAGTTGAATCTCTCCTCTGCATACCATCCCGAGACGAATGGGTTGGTAGAGAGGGCCAACCAGACCTTGGTCACATACTTGTGACATTTTGTCTCTGCCAGGCAGGATGTCTGGGCATCCTTGCTACCGTGGGCTGAGTTCGCTCTAAATAATGCTGTGGCTGACTCCACCGGACAGACCCCTTTCCTCCTGAACTACGGTCAGCATCCACGGGTAACAGTGCCCATGCCCGTGTCTTCCCCCGATTCCAGGGTGACAGACTGGGCTGTGGAGGCACGGGACATTTGGGACCGCACCCAGGATGCCATTCAGGCCTCAAAAGAGAGGATGAGGTCTTCGGCCGATGCCCATCGGCGCCCCGCTCCTACATTTGCTCCGGGTGACCTTGTGTGGCTCTCTGCCCGAAACATCAGGCTACGTGTAGAGTCCACCAAGTTGGCACCTCGCTTTCTGGGTCCCTTTAAAGTTCTTGAGCAGGTGAAGCCGGTGGTTTACCGCCTAGCCCTTCTGCCTCGCCTTGGTATCACCGACACCTTTCACGTGTCCCTCCTGAAACCCGTGGCCATTTCCCGGTTTTCGGAGTCATCTGCCGGGACGTAGGGTTCATCTACCGATGATCATGAGGTGAACGCCATTGTTGGGTGCAAGGTGGTACGAGGAAAAAAAATTTATTTGGTGGATTGGAGGGGTTATGGGCCTGAGGATAGGTCCTGGGAGCCTGCCGAGCATGTTCACACTCCGCAGCTCATCGCTGCTTTTGAGCGCAGCGAGGCCCAAAGAAGGGGGGCCCTAGGAGGGGGGGTAATGTCAGGGTTCGAGTTCCCGCTGCTGCACAAGGGTCTCAAACCAGTCCAGCTACAGTCCCCCATCCATCTCCGGCTGCAGTGGAGCCTGCTCAGCAAAGACGTCGGTCCCAGCTTCTCGCCCGGTCTAATACTGTGCAGAGGCTTGCTGCTGCCTCTTCAGGTTCTGCTATTGTAGCCAGTACTGGTCAGCGGTGAGCAGACATCTTTAGGACTAAGTCCTTTGTTGCTTCATCTGAGCGTGCCCAGAGCAAGATCTCCCATTGGAGATCAGGGGTCACATGCTCAGATACAGCTGCCACTCCTATTGGTCCTTCAGGAAGGTCCTCTGGCTGTTGATGTTCTGAAGCAGCTTCCCATTGGTCCTTCCTGGAAGGTCTTTTTCTCGTGGCTGCTATAAAAGGCAGTCCTTACCGCACGGCCGTGCGCTAGTATCAAATCTGTTACGTGCTTGCGCCAGTGTGGTCATGTATGCGTGTGGTTAGGTCTGGCTGAAATAAGCCCCTAGAATACTGGCACCTCCGGTGAGGAGATTGTATGCACGTGTTCAGGGCTCGGCTGAAAACGCCATTAGAATACCGGCTACTCTGGTGAGGAGATTACTGCTTGGGTTCTGATTGCATGATCACAGACTGCAATCCGCTTAGCAGTCATCTCTGTTCCCTGTGAGTCTAACAGGACACAGTCTTTCTTACAGCGGCTCTGTGAGTTAACAGAGACCGCTTTTTCCACCATATATTGCTACGGCGTTTACATCTGGGACTCTGAGGGATAACAGAGTTCGCTTATACTGCCTATTTACACCATCTTACTAGCAGCAGGCTCTGACTGCACGATGGACCCCGGGCTGCGAACACACCTCTCATTAATATCTATTAGGTGCGTTCCACAGGCCCTTAACATGTGAGCATCTGGGTGTTACTTCGGAAATCTATGCGAAGATTTACAATTTACCCCTAAACTATATAATCTGTTATCTTCAGATACAGTACCCTTTTTCAGCTTTTTATAGTGTGGTCTAATCCATACTGAGCCTGTGAGCGTCTGTGTGTTACTCCGGAAATCTATACGGAGATTTAAAATTACCCCAACACTGTATACAGCTGCACGCTTCTGATACAGTACCATATATCTGCTGGCATTTTTGGTACATTTTCCAAAACATGAGGAAGAGGCCACGGATGTGGACGGGGGGGCAGCTGGTACTGATTGTGGTGGTGGTGCATCTGCTGGTAGTGCCAAAAGCACAATAGCACCTAAGGCAGGAGGTGTTGAACCTGCGTCATTGTCTGGTTCCAGAAGGCATGGAAGGCTCCCTTTTCTGGGAGTAGGTAAACCGCTTTTAAAGCCCTAGCATCAGGAACAGGTTTTGGCTTACATTGCCGAAACAGCTTCCAGCTCTATCGCCTGCTGTTCTGAAGTTTCAAAAAAATGCAAGCACTAGCCAGGAACAACTCCTGGTCAGGAACAACATCTTTCCTTGAGTCCTTCACCCCCACAAAAAGTGAAGGATGCGGCAGGCCACACTTCAGATTACTCCCTGGAGCTCTTTTCACATACCATGAATGGGTTATCAAGTCAAATCCTGAATTCCCCAGTCCAAGATGAATCTAACATGAAGTGCACTGATGCACAGCCAATGCTAGATGATTCTGCTGGTACATTGACCCAGAGCACTACATTGCCCTCGCAGTCTACTGAGCCAGAATCTGACCCAGATGAAACTCAGGTGCCCCTCCCCGCATACTATACCACCTTACTCGGTGACAGAGAGGAAGGTGCAGATGAAATTGAAGAGGAGGTGATGTATGACCCAGTTGTTGACCCAGATTGGCATCTATTGGGGGAAGAGCGTACCGCAGGCAATAGCTCAGAAGAGGAGAAGGATTCGCAGCAGGCATCGACATCGCAGCAGCGGTTATCTGGCAGGCCCGTAGCTGTCCAAAAACGTGTTAATAAACAAAAAGAATTGCAGGACAGCTTGGCCAGACGGTCCAATTAGCTTAGCGTGCAAGCCCTGAAAATTGCAGTGTGGCACTTTTTTTTTACCAAAATCCTATCGAAGAGGCAAAGGTTATCTGTAGGAAGTGTCCGAAGGACCTTTAGACGAGGGAAAAATCTCCGAAATTTGAATACCAGTTGCATGCTTAGACATTTAATCACCATGCACTTGCAAGCGTGGACGGACTACTAAACCTCAGGTAGCACATGTGCACCTGCTCCGACTCAAGGTAGCCTGCAACGCTCCATTGCTTCACCCACTGTAAGGCCAACGGTTAGCACACCACCAGCAAGAAATGTTGAGGTGTCGTCATAAGGCCAAAGCAGTCTGGGAATCACAATGTTTTTGCAACGAAAGACTGAATCTAGGCCATCACCACCACCACCACCTCCATCACATCACCAACCCCCTCTCAGTCCGTCATGTCCACCGCTAGTTACCCCATATGCAGCTCTCAAGTCCAGCTCACCCTAGCAGAGACTCTGAGTAGGACAAGAAAGTACTCATCCTCTCATCCGTGTACACTGGCTTTGAACGCCTACATTGCCAAACTGATCTCATTAGAGATGATGCCTGTTATGAATGTGCTAGAGATGGTTTCTGAGCAGAGGCTCCCTCTGGTGGTTACAGACAGTACTGAACCTTTCAGCGAGGAATGGCAATCTGGGATCACTTACTGGTCTGATATAAGGGAGGTTCCCTCCCATGATGGTTGCCGGTGATCAATTGTTCTTGTCTCAATTGTGGTTCCTGGTTCATTTGGAAGTTTGCTGAGTCTTGCCTGCATCTTCTGCTATCAGATAAGATATTTTCTGCTTTTATTTTTGTGCTTGCTTTTTGCATAGTTCCCTGTACTTCTGTGGAGGTCAGCCAGGTCCCCTCCGGGGACTTGTGCTCCTCTCAGTTTATCTGAAGCCACTGTTATTTGTTCATTTGCTTTTTCCTGTTTTTTCAGTGGCTGCGGCTTAGTTTTGTTACACCAGAGATCTGATTTAGATGGTAGAGATCGTGTGATCTCAGGTGTTTTTGCAATCAGAAGAGTTGGTATTTTTTAGGGGTTTTTTTGAATTACAGTGAGTATCCTTTCCTGTACTTTTCTGTCTAGACAGATTGGGCCCCAGCGTTTGCTCATTCTATTTTCTGTCTGTGTCCATGCTTCTTCTTGTCTAACCGCCATTACATGTTTGGGGGCTTCCTATTTTCTTTGGTGATCTGCTCCGGGGCAGATAGCTTTCCTCTTTCTGCCTTTAGGTGTAGTTATCTCTTAGGCTGTGACAAGGCGTCTAGGATCAACGTAGGAACCCTCCACGGCTACCTCTAGTTGTGTGGTTAGTTCAGGTTACTGCAATTCAATATGTTCCAGCCTCTCTGGTGTATTGCCGTATTTGCTTTTTCTCCTCAGCTACCAGAACATAACAGATGCCCTTCTGTTTGGTTGAAAGCGCAGCGTTCCGAGAGCTCATGGTCTACGCTGTCCCACGCTATGACCTACCCAGTCGGCACTTCTTTTCTAGAAAAGCCATCCCTGCCCTCCACCTGCATGGGAAAGACCGCATTGTCCATGCACTCAAACAATCAGTGAGTGGAAAGGTGCACCTCACAACAGATGCATGGGCCAGTAGGCATGGCCAGGGCCGTTACGTGTACATCACTGCGCACTGGGTTAATATGGTGGATGCAGGCTCCACAGGGGACAGCAGCAGTGGGACAATGCTGCCCAGCCCACGGTATAGGACACAGTTGGCTGTAGGCATTCGACCCTCCTCCTCCTCCAGAAGCGAAAGCTCGTCGACAGAGTGCAGTCGCATGAGCACTCCATCCGCAGCTGCCAGTGTTGCACATGAGGTGTCCCACTATCGAATAGCTAGTGGTAAGCGTCAGCAGTCTGTTTTAAAGATGATTTTTTTGGGCGACAACAGACACAGCGTGGAGGTACTGGCCGACTACTTGCACCGAGAAACTGAGTCATGGCTGGGCAGTCTACATCTTGAGCCAGGCAAGGTAGTTAGAGATAACGGCCGTAATTTTGTGGCGGCCATAGCCCTGGCAAAACTCAGACACATACCTTGCCTGACTCACACCTTGAACCTGGTGGTGCAGTGCTTCCTAAATAATTATCCGGAGTTAACAGCCCTGCTCCATAAGGTGCGAAGACTGTGCTCGCACATCCATCGCTCGCCCGTAGACTCCAGTTGTAAGCAGAGGTTGCAGCGATCGTTCCACCTCACCAAACACCGCCTAATCATAGACGTTGCAACAAGGTTTAACTCCACCATGCACATGGTTGAGAGGCTGTGTGAACAGAGGCAGGCTGTAATGCATTTGTGGGAGAATACACGGGCAGGCAGTTTGAGGGCAGACATGAAATTCCTTCAGTGTTTTGAGGAATGCACAAGGCTGGTAAGCGCAGACGACGCCATCATAAGCATGAGCATCCCACTTATGCGTCTGCTCATGCAAACTTTGACGCACATTAAGGATCAGGAGTCTGCAGCGGATGAGAAGGAGGAGGGAAGCCTTGATGGCAGTCAGCCATTGTCTGCTCAGGGAACTGTCCTGGACGAGGTGGAGGAAGAAGAGGAAGAGGAGGAAGAGGAGGAGGAGGATGAGGGGGATGATTATGAGTATGCTTCTCAGGGGGCAAGCGAAAATGTTGGCTTGCCAAGTTCAGGTACAGGGTTTGTGCGTGACTGGAGGGATGTGGATTTGGCAGAAAGTGCTCCTCCACCCACCACTGGCAGTGCATCATTGACACCTGGAACATTGGCCCACATGTGTGATTATGTCTTGCGGATCCTAAAAAGGGACCACCGCATTGCCAAAATTATGAAGGATGACGACTACTGCTTGGCCAGCATCCTCAATCTACGCTATAAAGGCAAACTACAGAACTTCATGCCACAGGAGAACCTAGAGCTAATATTGGCGAACAAACAAGCAATTCTTGTAAATCGTTTGTTAGAGGCATTCCCAGCACACAGCAGCGGTGCAGGTTCTACCACAAGCCGTAGTGGGCCAAATGGAAGAGGTGTTCGTGGTGCACACAGCCGAAGTGGCATTGGAGACAGGGGTTTCATGACCATGTTGTGGACTGATTTCTCAAGTACCGCTCACTCGACTGTTAATACTAAATAGATTGCAACAGACAGGAGACAGCAGTTGTCAACTATCTTTCAAAATTACCTCTCCTCCCCTATCGATGTTCTCCCTCACAGTTCATTCCTCTTTGACTACTGGGCCTGTAAACTGGACACCTGGCCTGAATTGCCACAATATGCCTTACAGGAGCTTGCTTGCCCTGCTGGTAGTGTGCTATCAGAAAGAGTCTTCAGTGCTGCTGGATCAATACTGACAGAAAGAAGGACCTGGCTGTCGACCCAAAATGTTGATGATCTCACCTTCATTAAAATGAACCATGCCTGGGTTTTAAAGGATTTTGTACCACCTTCCCCTGATGACACATAGGTTGCCAGCAAAATGGCTCGCTTTGTCCTCCTCTTCCTCCGAATTTCTCCAATTCCTCCATTTGCAGATGCTGAACATCCAGCCTACACCTCAACATATGCCAGTTTTTGCACCTCTCTAACTGGGTTGTACCCTCCCAGGGCCGGCGTCACCACCTGGCACACCTGGGCAAGTGCCGGTGCCCTGAGCAGGTGGGGGGCCCATTCGTGGATGACGGCACTGGCACAGGGACCCTAATAGTACGCCGATGTCTCTGATGGTTGGGGGGCCCACTAGCCGTCAGAGTCACCCTGTCATACTGTGAGGGGCCCTGTGCCAGTGTCGTCACCCACGAGTGGGCCCCCCCTGCTTGCTCAGGGCCCCAGCACTTGCAATACTTACCTCTCCCTGCTCCACCACTGTGATGACTTCCGCGTTTCCTGACAGTTACATACAGGTCAGAGAGCGCGATGATGTCACGTCTGTGCGGCCCTGCCTGAACAGTCACAGTGCAGAGAGCTGGAAGATGGCGACGCTGAGGAGCCATAGTAGAGCAGTGCCCAGCCAGGAGAGGTATTTCATTTTTTGGGTAAATCAAGTTTATTTAGGTATTTATACACATCAATCATTCATAACAGCAAGAGAAAAGAACATACCTCTTCTACTATCACATGCAAAAAAAAAATTATATAGCAACTATAACTAAAGGTCGCCTTTTTAATTTATCTGTACCTGAACACGATGCTATGCGATCTTATATTAAGGAGTCTTTGGAGAAGGGTCAATCAGACCATCCTCTTCACCCTTGGGCGCCGGTTTTTTCTTTGTGGCCAAAAAGGATGGTACATTGAGGCAGTGTATTGACTATTGCCTCCTGAATAAAATCTCTGTTAAATATCAATATCCGTTACCCTTAATTTCTGACCTATTTTCAAGAGTGAAAAGTGCTAGTTGGTTTACCAAGTTTGACCTCAGGGGGGCGTATAACCTTATTCGCATTAAGCACGGGAATGAATGGAAGACTGCGTTTAATAATAGGGCTAGCTCTGCCACCTTGATGTCTCCATTTTTCTGCAATTTTGGGTTTCACCCTCGATTTTCTTCGGGACAGGCGGAGGCTTCTGTCTGTCCAGGGGTTGACTCTATTGTGGAGCGAATGCAGCAGATTTGGGACCAGGTTGTGGAGAGGTTGTCTCTCTCTCAAGAGAAGCCCCAGCGGTTTGCCAACCGGCATAGGACTGATGGTCCTCGTTTTAAAATGGGGGATGTTGTGAATGGGTTTGAGATGAGTTCTGAGCAGAGACTCCCTCTGGTGGTTACAAGCGGTACTGGTCTGTTCAGTGAAGATTGTGAGGACTGGGAATCAGGTGTTACTGACTGGTCTTATATAAGAGAGTCACCTTCCCATCAGGGTTGCCGGTGATCAATTGTTCTGGTCTGAATCCTTCATTCCTGTTTCCCTTGTAGCCTGCTGTGTCATGTCTGCATCTCCTGCTAACAGGTAAGACATTTTCTTCTTTTTGTTTTTGTACTATATTTTTGCATTTTGTCCTGCACTTCTTTGGGGGCCTTCTGGGTCCCCTTCGGGGGCTTTTGCCCTCTCAGTTTAGTTCAGCCACTGATGTTTGTACTTTTGCTTTTTCCAGTTTTTTCAGTGGCTGCTGTTTTGATTTTGTTACACCAGAGAACTAATTTAGGTGGTAGAGGTCGTGTGATCTCAGGTGATTTTGAAATTAGTAGAGTTGGTGCTTTTCAGGGTTTTCTGGGATTGCAGTAAGTACCCTTCCTGTCCTTTTCTATTTAGTTAGTTTGGGCCCCAGCGTTTGCTCATTCTATTTTCTTTCTGTGTCAGTATTTTTCTTGTCTAACCGCCATTACTTGTTTGGGGGCTTTCTATTATCTTTGGGGTTCTGCTCCGGGGCAGATAGCTTTCCTATTTCTATCTTTAGGTGTAGTTAGTTTCTCAGGCTGTGACGAGGCGTCTAGGACCAACGTAGGAACGCTCCATGGCTGCCTCTAGTTGTGGTGGTTAGTCAGGGTACTGCAATCTCATAGATTCCAACTGCTCTGGTGTATTGCCTTTTTTACCTGCACTCCTCAGCTACCAAAACATAACAGTATCACCGGCCCAAAAAATTGAAAATTGTATGGTACTCACAGAAGGGAAAAAATATTGTGAAAGAAAAAAGGTTGTCAGAGTTGTCAGAGATATTTTTCTATTTGTTGCATTTTTTTTTTTTTTCCCTCTGTATCTCTGGGTGCTGGGGAGGATCTTTTCTCTCAATGGAGTTTGCACGGTTGTCTGGCCGTGTGGATCAGCTTGCCACTGAGGTTCAGAGTATTGCTGCATATCTTGCTAGGTTGCCTGTTGTGGAACCTAGGATCCCCATGCCAGATTTGTTTTTGGGGGATCGAGCTAAGTTTCAGAATTTCAAAAATAATTGTAAATTGTTTTTTGCCTTAAAATCTAAGTCCTCAGGGAACGCAGCGCAGCAGGTTCAAATTATCATCTCTCTCCTGCGCGGCGATCCTCAGGATTGGGCTTTTTCCCTGACACCTGGGGATCCTGTTTTGAGTGATGTTGATGCATTTTTTCAGGCTTTGGGGTTATTGTACGATGAGCCTAATGTCACTGATCAAGCTGAAAAAGCTTTGTTGGCATTAAATCAGGGGCCTTATGACGCTGAGTTATACTGTCAGAGATTCCGTAGGTGGGCAGTCCTGACCAAATGGAATGACGACGCTTTGGCAGCCCTTTTCGGAAGGGTCTGTCAGATAATGTAAAGGATGTTATGGTGGGATTCCCTGTCCCCTTGGTCTCAATGATTCTATGTCATTAGCGATTCAAATTGACAGACGTTTGCGTGAGCGGAGAAGTATGCGTGGAATGGTGTTGCCTTGTGAACCAGCTTCTGAACCCATGCAGTGTGATAGAGTGGTGTCTGGGGCACAGCGTCATGAGTTTCGAAAGCGCAATGGGTTATGTTTCTACTGTGGTGATGCCTCTCATGCTATTTCAGTCTGCCCTAAGCGGGGAAGACGTTTTGCACGCTCAGTTGTCTTGGGTAGTGTTCAGACTAAGTTTTTATTAACTGTCACTCTGATATGCTCTCTGTCCTCATTTTCTGCTCAGGCTTTTGTTGATTCTGGAGCAGCTATTAACCTGATGGATTATGATTTTGCTAAACGTTGTGGGTTTCCCTTGATACCCCTACAGAAGTCTATTCCCCTACTGGGGATCGATTCTACCCCTTTGGCTGAGAATAAACCCAGTTTTCTACTCAGGTGATAATGAGGGTTGAACCTGATCACCAGGAGTGCTGCAAATTTTTGGTTCTGTATAATCTGCATGACATTATCGTGCTGGGTTTCCTTGGTTACAGTCTCATAATCCTGTTTTGGATTGGAAATCTGTGTCTGTAACCAGTTGGGGCTGCCAATGTGTTAATACCAACACTCCTGTTTTGTCTGCCTCCCCCCAGGCTCAGGATGTTCCTGACTTTTTGATTGATTTTTCTGATGTGTTTAGCGAAAGTAAATCTGCATCCTTGCCTCCTCATAGGAGCTATGACTGCGCTATTGAATTAGTGCCTGGTAGTAAATTCCCTAAAGGTCGCCTTTTTAACTTGTCTGTACCTGAACATGACGCTATGCGGTCTTATATCAAGGAATCATGGGAGAAGGGTCATATCAGACCATCCTCTTCACCCTTAGGTGCCGGTTTTTTCTTTGTGGCCAAAAAGATGGTTAATTAAGGCCGTGTATTGATTATCGTCTCTTGAACAATATTACTGTGAAATATCAATACCCGTTACCCTTGATTTCTGACCTGTTTTCCAGGGTGAAAAACGCTACTTGGTTTACCAAGCTTGACCTCAGGGGGGCGTATAACCTTATTCGCATTAAGCACGGAGATGAATGGAAGACGGCATTCAATACCCCTGAAGGGCATTTTGAGTACCTAGTGATGCCCTTTGGGCTCACTAATGCTCCTTCCGTCTTCCAGTCCTTCATGAATGACATTTTCAGGGATTTTGTGGACAAATTTCTGATTGTTTATTTGGATGATATCTTGATTTTTTCTAATGACTGGGACTCTCATGTGAAACATGTTCGAACTGTGTTCCAGATTTTGAGAGAGAATGCTCTGTATGTGAAGGGATCAAAGTGTCTTTTTGGCGTACAGAGGATCTCATTTCTGGGATTCATTTTGTCCCCATCTGTTATTGAAATGGACCCGGTCAAGGTTCAGGCCATCTGTGATTGGGTCCAACCTACTTCATTAAAGGCTCTTCAGAGATTTTTGGGTTTTGCCAATTTTTATCGTAAATTTATTGGTAATTTCTCGGTTATTGTTAAACCATTAACTGATTTGACCAGAAAGGGTTCTGATGTGGTGAATTGGCCTCCTGAGGCAGTCTCTGCGTTTCAGGAACTTAAGCAGAGATTCACTTCTGCTCCTGTTCTACGGCAGCCTGATGTTTCTCTGCCATTTCAGGTGGAGGTTGATGCCTCTGAAATTGGGGCAGGTGCCGTTTTGTCCCAAAAAGATCCAGAGACCTCTAAAAGTAACCCTTGTGCCTTTTTCTCTCGAAAATTTTCTCCTACTGAACGTAATTATGACGTGGGTAATCGGGAGTTATTGGCCATGAAGTGGGCTTTTGAAGAGTGGAGACATTGGCTGGAGGGAGCCAAACATCAGGTGGTGGTCCTTACGGACCATAAGAATCTGGTCTATCTGGAATCTGCCAAGCGACTCAATCCTAGAAAGGCCAGGTGGGCCTTGTTTTTCACACGTTTTAATTTTGTGGTTTCCTTTCTTCCTGGCACTAAGAATGTTAAGGCGGATGCCCTCTCGAGGAGTTTCCTTGCGGACTCTCCTGAGTTATCTGATCCTTCTGTTATTTTGAAAGAGGGTGTAGTTCTTTCCGCCATCTCGCCCAATTTGAGACTTGCTCTGGAGGGGTGTCAGGAGGATAGGCCCGAGTGCTGCCCTGTTGGAAAATTGTTTGTCCCGGACCAGTGGAA
This sequence comes from Oophaga sylvatica, assembly GCA_033576555.1. Taxonomy (NCBI): domain Eukaryota; kingdom Metazoa; phylum Chordata; class Amphibia; order Anura; family Dendrobatidae; genus Oophaga; species Oophaga sylvatica. Next base: position 336,094,536 of record JARQOD010000004.1, on the reverse strand, counting down.
AAAGAGTGTGATGTCTGAGATTCATTGTTCCGCACTGGCTGGGCATCCCGGAATTTTTGGTACCAGAGACTTGGTTAGTCGGTCCTTTTGGTGGCCTACCTTGTCTCGTGATGTCAGGGAATTTGTGCAGTCCTGCGGGACTTGCTCTCGCTCCAAGCCTTGCTCTCGCTCTAGTGGTTTGTTGATGCCATTGCCTGTGCCCAAGAGACCATGGACCCATATCTCTATGGATTTCATTTCCGACCTTCCTGTTTCTCAGAGAATGACCACCATCTGGGTAATTTGTGATAGGTTTTCCAAAATGATACATCTTGTGCCATTACCTAAGTTGCCTTCCTCCTCTGAATTGGTGCCGTTGTTCCTTCAGCACGTGGTTCGTTTACACGGCATTCCTGAGAACATTGTGTCTGTGTCACGCTGTATAGCAGATATATATATATGTGATGTCAGTAATCTATATCAAAAGGGCAACATACTATATAACATGCGCATAGATATATGATAACATAGAATTACCTGACAGAATGTCCAGTGGGTCAATACGGAATCCGTTTATACGCTGTCTCCGGCTAGAGGGTGACCGGGGTCTATGCTGACCCTAAACTGGGGTCCTAACTAATCCCTCTACCTGGAGGTACTGTTAAAGGTACAGAGGTCCAGGCCACCAGCGTAAACCCTGTCTCCTATCAATCCCTGCCAACTGTAATCTAGTCCTAAGAAGGACCCTGATTACCACCAAAGGGAATGAACAGGTAACGGTTAATGAACAGAAAGACATACAAGAAAGACAAGAAATAAAGTAAATAAAGTCTTACATACAACACTCACACACAGTAGGAACACCTAAGGTCTCAGAGATAAACTATAAGCTGTAAGAGTAAAAACAACTAAGGAGCTCTTAGCTTAAGTATTCTCAGAACCGATCCAGTCTGCTAGACTACATGAATGCTTTCACCGGCATCTAACAAGCAGACTGGCAGGTATATGAAGGAATCTAATTAGAACATAATCAAAAGCAGCCGGGCGAGGCTGAACCTAGTCTTAGCAAAGAGCTAGGTAAAATTAACTCCCTCATTACCAAACACAAAGAAACAGCAACTCAGCTGTGAGAAGTCAGAGTGTGTAATCGCGACGATCCTCGTGGCGATACACCCATGACAGTACCCCCCCCTCTACAAGGGGACTCCGGACCCTCAGGCCAGGTCTGCCCTGGTGAGTTGTGTGAAAGGTCTGAACCAATCGATCTGCGTTAACATCAGACGCAGGGACCCACGTCCTCTCCACAGGACCATACCCCCTCCAATGAACCAAGTACTGAAGGGATCGGCGACTGAGACGTGAGTCAATGATTTTCGACCCATGAAATTCCACGTTATCATTGACCACCACTGAAGGAGGAGATAGAGGTGACGGTATGACTGGTGCCACATACTTTTTAAGTAATGACTTGTGAAACACATTATGAATTTTAAACGTAGGAGGGAGGTCCAGACGAAATGCCACAGGATTAATTATGGAACTGATCCTGTACGGCCCGATGAATCTGGGACCCAACCTCCAGGAGGAAACTTTAAGTTTTATATTCCTGGTAGACAACCAAACCAGATCGTTCACCTTCAGATCTAGACCAGAAACTCTCCCCTATCAGCCATCCGTTTGTAACGGTTCCCCGTAATCTTCAGTCTTAACCGATCTGGAACTATCAGTCTCCCTGGAAGTCCCAACACAATAGGAGTAGGTAGACCCTCCAACACATAACAAGACAATTGCTCTTTATGTATTGCCCCTACTCGAAGATCTATGTTATGAACAGCTTGTACCAAGCTACCTTGACCGAGAGGTCTAGAATCAATAGAGACTATAGGGACCGGTTTGGCCAATACACTCAGTTGCATACCATGCACCTGGGCAAACCGAGCGTCCACCAGATTAGCCCCGGATCCACTATCAAGAAAAACAGAAATCCTCTCAGTTCTAGTCCCAATCACCACCTCCGCAGGCACGAGAAACTGAGAGGGATTTGGGGACGAAATACACACTCCCAGGTTAACTCCTTTGCTCAAAGAGGCCCGGGATGGACACCCCCCAACAAAATGTCCCTCTCTCCCGCAAAAGAAACACCTTCTAGTCTTGCGGTGCACCGCCGATTCCCTCCTACAAAAAGATGTCCCTCCCAACTGCATGGGTTCCTCAGAACAGACCAGGGGAACCTCAGTATAAGGGACTTTAGTAGTAGGTGGAGTCATCACGGGAGGCGGAGTTACCTCGCGTCTTCCCCGAATTCGTCTATCAATGCGAATAGCGAGGGCCATAGCAGCCTCCAGTGATGGAGGAGAATCATACTGAGCCAACACATCTTTTAATTTGTCAGACAACCCTTGACAAAACTGGCTCCTAAGAGCTGGGTCATTCCACTGAGTATCTGTTGCCCATCTACGGAACTCAGAAGAATATTCCTCCGCTGGACGATTTCCTTGCCGTATTTTACGTAACTTTGTTTCAGCAAGGGAAACTCGATCCGGATCATCATATACCAGACCTAGGGCAGTAAAAAATCGATCCACTGACTGGAGATCTGGGGAGCCTGGAGGAATAGAGAACGCCCAAGATTGAGGGTCCCCTTGTAAGAGCGAGATAACAATTCCCACCCTCTGCTCTTCACTCCCAGATGACCGAGGCCGCAGCCGAAAGTACAATTTACATGACTCCCGGAAAGTAAAAAATTTGTCCCACCCACCAGTGAACCTGTCCGGGAGAGCAACATTAGGTTCAGATCTGGTTTGCTCCGGGGGGGACAAAACCTTGGACTTAATGTCTGCAAACTCCATGGACAACCCCTGCAACTGCCGGGCCAGCTGGGCTACTGGATCCATGACAGCTGGGGAGAATCTTTAGTATGGGCCGGTGAAAATGTCACGCTGTATAGCAGATATATATATATGTGATGTCAGTAATCTATATCAAAAGGGCAACATACTATATAACATGCGCATAGATATATGATAACATAGAATTACCTGACAGAATGTCCAGTGGGTCAATACGGAATCCGTTATACGCTGTCTCCGGCTAGAGGGTGACCGGGGTCTATGCTGACCCTAAACTGGGGTCCTAACTAATCCCTCTACCTGGAGGTACTGTTAAAGGTACAGAGGTCCAGGCCACCAGCGTAAACCCTGTCTCCTATCAATCCCTGCCAACTGTAATCTAGTCCTAAGAAGGACCCTGATTACCACCAAAGGGAATGAACAGGTAACGGTTAATGAACAGAAAGACATACAAGAAAGACAAGAAATAAAGTAAATAAAGTCTTACATACAACACTCACACACAGTAGGAACACCTAAGGTCTCAGAGATAAACTATAAGCTGTAAGAGTAAAAACAACTAAGGAGCTCTTAGCTTAAGTATTCTCAGAACCGATCCAGTCTGCTAAACTACATGAATGCTTTCACCGGCATCTAACAAGCAGACTGGCAGGTATATGAAGGAATCTAATTAGAACATAATCAAAAGCAGCCGGGCGAGGCTGAACCTAGTCTTAGCAAAGAGCTAGGTAAAATTAACTCCCTCATTGCCAAACACAAAGAAACAGCAACTCAGCTGTGAGAAGTCAGAGTGTGTATAGCGACGATCCTCGTGGCGATACACCCATGACAGTCTGACAGAGGAGTCCAGTTTGTTTCCAGATTTTGGAGGACTTTTTGTTCTAAACTGGGTGTTCAATTGTCTTTCTCCTCGGCATTTCATCCTCAGACCAATGGTCAAACTGAGAGAACAAACCAGACATTGGAGACTTATCTTAGATGCTTTGTGTCTGCTGATCAGGATGACTGGGTCTCTTTTTTACCTTTGGCTGAGTTTGCTCTTAATAATAGGGCTAGCTCAGCCACTTTGATGTCTCCGTTTTTCTGTAATTCTGGGTTTCACCCTCGATTTTCTTCAGGACAGACGGAGGCTTCTGTCTGTCCAGGTGTTGACTCTGTTGTGGAGCGTATGCAACAGATTTGGGACCAGGTAGTGGAGAGGTTGTCCCTCTCTCAGGAGAAGGCCCAGCGGTTTGCTAACCGGCATAGGACTGATGGTCCTCGGTTTAAAGTGGGGGACTTGGTCTGGTTGTCCTCAAAGAATATTCCTATGAGAGTAGCATCTCCTAAATTTAAGCCTAGGTTCATTGGACCTTATAAGATCATTGAGATTCTTAATCCTGTTTCTTTTCGTTTGCTTCTTCCAGGGACATTTAAGATCCATAACGTGTTCCACAAGTCCTTGTTGAAGAGGTTTGTTGAGCCAGTGGTTCCTGCTGCTGTGCCTCCTGACCCTGTTTTGGTTGAGGGCAATCTGGAGTATGTGGTTGAGAAAATATTAGATTCTCGTTTTTCTAGACGGAAACTCCAGTATTGGTTAAGTGGAGAGGTTATGATCAGGAAGACAATTCTTGGGTGTTTGCTTCGGACATCCATGCTAGGAGACTCATCCGTGCGTATCATAGAACTCATCCTGACCGACCTGGTTGCTCAAATGAGGGTTCGGTGACCCCTACTCAAGGGGGGGTACTGTTGTGAATGGGTTTGAGATGAGTTCTGAGCAGAGACTCCCTCTGGTGGTTACAAGTGGTACTGGTCTGTTCAGTGAAGATTGTGAGGACTGGGAATCAGGTGTTACTGACTGGTCTTATATAAGGGAGTCACCTTCCCATCAGGGTTGCCGGTGATCAATTGTTCTGGTCTGAATCCTTCATTCCTGTTTCCCTTGTAGCCTGCTGTGTCGTGTCTGCATCTCCTGCTAACAGATAAGACATTTTTCTTTTTGTTTTTGTACTATATTTTTGCATCATTTTGTCCTGCACTTCTTTGGGGGCCTTTCTGGGTCCCCTTCGGGGGCTTTTGCCCTCTCAGTTTAGTTCAGCCACTGATGTTTGTACTTTTGCTTTTTCCAGTTTTTTCAGTGGCTGCTGTTTTGATTTTGTTACACCAGAGAACTAATTTAGGTGGTAGAGGTCGTGTGATCTCAGGTGATTTTGAAATTAGTAGAGTTGGTGATTTCAGGGTTTTCTGGGATTGCAGTAAGTACCCTTCCTGTCCTTTTCTATTTAGTTAGTTTGGGCCCCAGCGTTTGCTCATTCTATTTTCTTTCTGTGTCAGTATTTCTTCTTGTCTAACCGCCATTACTTGTTTGGGGGCTTTCTATTATCTTTGGGGTTCTGCTCCGGGGCAGATAGCTTTCCTATTTCTATCTTTAGGTGTAGTTAGTTTCTCAGGCTGTGACGAGGCGTCTAGGACCAATGTAGGAACGCTCCACGGCTGCCTCTAGTTGTGGTGGTTAGTCAGGGTACTGCAATCTCATAGATTCCAACTGCTCTGGTGTATTGCCTTTTTTACCTGCACTCCTCAGCTACCGAAACATAACAGGGGGACTTGGTTTGGTTGTCCTCGAGAAATATCCCTATGAAGGTTGCGTCTCCAAAAATTTAAGTCAAGGTTCATTGGACCTTATAAGATCATGGAAATTCTTAATCCGGTTTCCTTCCGTTTGCTTCTTCCACGGACATTTAAGATCCATAACGTGTTCCACAAGTCCTTATTGAAGAGGTTTGTCGAGCCAGTGGTTCCTATGGCTGCGCCTCCTGGCCCTGTTTTGGTAGAGGGCAATTTGGAGTATGTGGTTGAGAAAATATTGAATTCTCGTTTTGCTAGATGGAAACTCCAGTATTTGGTTAAGTGTAGAGATTATGGTCAGGAGGACAATTCTTGGGTGTTTGCTTCGGACATCCATGCTAGGAGACTGATCAGTGCCTATCATCGAGCTCATCCTAATCGGCCTGGTTGGCAGGTGAGGGTTCGGTGACCCCTCCTCAAGGGGGTACTGTTGTGAATACGTTTGATTCGACTTTGGAGCTGGGGCTCCCTCCTGTGGTTGCTGAGGGTAATGAACTAATTGCTGAATGGCTTTCAGCTGGGTCCGAATGGTCTGATATAAGTGACCTGAACTCCCAGCAGCCTTGCCGGTAATCAATTGTTCTTCCAGGTCTTGGTTGGAGCTCAGCTTGCATTCCTGCTTTCTTTCAAATAAGTGATTTGCTGTTCTTTTTCCTCTGGTTGGATTTTCCTTGCTGGTTTGCTGCCCCGCAGTAGACTTCAGCCTGGTCCCCTTTTGGGGCCTGGCGCTGCATTTTTTGCTCAGTTGTGTTTGCACTTTTGCTCTGTTCCAGTGTCACTTTTTATTTGCTGAATTGCTGTGTGTTACACCAGAGATCTGATTTAGGTGGTAGAGGTCGTGTGATCTCAGGTTTTTGTTAATCAGAAGTGTTGGTATTTTTGTCAGGGTTTTTTGGGTTGCAGTCAGAATTCTTTCCTATACTTTTCTATCTAGACAGTATTGGGCCCCAGAGTTTGCTCATTCTATTTTCTGTCTGTGTTCGTATTTTCTTCTTGTCTAACCGCCATTATATGTTTGGGGGCTTCCTATTTCTTTGGGGGTTCTGCTACGGGGCAGTTAGCTTTCATCTTTCTGCCTTTAGGTGTAGCTATCTCTCCGGCTGTGACGAAGCGTCTAGGATCACCGTAGGTACGCTCCACGACTACTTCTAGTGTTGCGGTTAGTTTAGGGCCCTGCAACCCAATAGTTTCCAGCCTCTCTGGTGTATTGCTACTTTGGCTAATTTTGCTATTTCTCCTCAGTTACCGAAACATAACATAACCCCCCTGGTGTGCAACCAGTCTCCCTGCTGCCCCTCTCTCCTGTTTTCACCTGGTCTGTTTGATGTGCATTTGCTTATGCATAAATTCAGAGCCATTGGTCTGTCTGACATTGGTCTGTCATGATAAGGATGTCTTTTAAGGATAACTATTGAAATATGTCAGAAATGAGCCAGAAGTGACCAGAAGGTACGCCTAAACTCTGTTTAAATTTGCTAAATTTCTTTGCTAGCTCCACAATTACTTTTGCCATGTTGACATATGCTCTAATGGTTTTGCCTCCTTTTGTTATACTATTGTAGGAAAAATCAGAGACGGGTTCTTTGAATGCAAATAGTGTATTTGTGAAACAGCAAAACACCCAAAAACAATATACAAACAACCCTAGTGACATGCAATGAAACGAGTCCATATATATAAAAGTCCAGTTATATGAATCGGATATATAAGTCCTTGAACCTCTATAGCGAGGGCGGTAAAGTTCTTACGACGAGTCCTCACACAAATGTGACCATAAGGTAAGTCTGATGCACAGGTAACGTGGCTGGATTCACACACTGCTGGTGTATGAAGGTCAGATCCAGGTATGTAGTAAACACAGGGAGGTCCAGGAACGTTAATCTCAGTTGTGGCATAATTCAGTGAAGTCCAACAACAAGTTCATATGTCAGTAAGTTTCCCAGTAACAGTTCCAACAGCTCTCACCAGAGGGAGTGAACGAAGGGTTAAACAGCAACACAGTTCAGAAACACAGTTCTTACCAGATGGAGTGAACCAAGGGTTAAATTCCAAAGTCAACAGGTTAGTGATAACACAGTAAGTGCAGCTTACATATGCAGAGAATGTCCAGAGCCATGGTAGAAGCTGCTGTAGCTGAGAAACACCTGAAGATAACCTGGTTATGCACTCTCCTGGTAAATACACAAAAGATCTGGGAGGAACAAAGCAGCTGGGTTGCAGGGGAAACAGAAGCAGAATACTCCAGCAAGGAAGCCAGCACCTGAGCGGTTTTAAACAAACAAACAGGAAGTAGGCACACAAAACAGCAAACTCCATCTTAACAAAGGGCAAAATCATTGACAAAGTTACCTAGAAAACCTGGAATACTGACATTACTCCCCCCCTAAAGACGGCCTCCGGACGGTCCTGGACCAGGCCTGCCCGGGTATCTCCGATGAAACTGAGCAATCTTCAGGGGCGCATTGATGTTACTTACTGGTTCCCAAGAATCATTTTCAGGAGAGTAACCTTGCCATCTAACTAGATACTGAAGCCGTTTCAATGAAGTCTTGAATTAACAATATCCTGTACCACGAATTGTTCTTCGCCATCAACCACTACTGGTGGAGGGGGAGATACGATACGTCCCTGAAACGTGTTAGGAGAGACCGGTTTTAATAAGGAAACATGAAATACTGGGTGTACCTTTAAAGTCCGTGGTAGCTTCAACCGACAGCAACAGAGCTCACAATCCCAGTGATCTTGAATGGACCGATGAATTTCTGTCCAGTTTCTGTGAAGGAAAACCCAATTTTAGATTCTTGGTGGACAACCAAACCGAGACTCCTACCTTATACATAGGTGCTGGTTTCCGGAATCTATCGGCCGACTTCTTGTAACGACAAAAGACAAAAAACCCTGACTGGCACTTCCAGACTAATGTGAACTAGGTGCAAACCAAAGGGAGCTACCCCATGTAAAACATCCAAAAAAAAAAAGGCTGCACTCAAGCATACTAAAGCATGACAACATAGAATACATGAAATTTTGAATAGCAATATGGCTTTGGAGTATAAGGAAAATTTGAGACGCTTAGTATAAACATTTGGCCAAACATTTTAAAGCCCACCAACCATCGTCAAGGTGGTCTCAGTTCTGGTGAGTCCCTGACCTAATGTGAACATACCTCTATTAGGCTGATATCTGAATTTCTGGGTGAATATGCACCTCTGTCAGTAATGCCTGCATTTATGGGTAAAGTAGGGACCTGGTGTAATTTAAAAACACCACCTGGTGGGGGCGGAGTGCTCGGTCAGTAGCTAACATTCAAAAGACAAAAAAACCTGACTGGCACTTCCAGACTAATGTGAACTAGGTGCAAACCAAAGGGGGCTACCCCCATGTAAAACATACAAAAAAAAAAAAGGCTGCACTCAAGCATACTAAAGCATGACAACATAGAATACATGAAATTTTGAATAGCAATATGGCTTTGGAGTATAAGGAAAAATTTGAGACGCTTAGTATAACATTTGGCCAAACATTTTAAAGCCCACCAACCATCGTCAAGGTGGTCTCAGTTCTGGTGAGTCCCTGACCTAATGTGAACATACCTCTATTAGGCTGATATCTGAATTTCTGGGTGAATATGCACCTCTGTCAGTAATGCCTGCATTTATGGGTAAAGTAGGGACCTGGTGTAATTAAAATCACCACCTGGTGCGGGCGGAGTGCTCGGTCAGTAAGCTAACATTCAAAAGACAAAAAAACCTGACTGGCACTTCCAGACTAATGTGAACTAGGTGCAAACCAAAGGGAGCTACCCCCATGTAAAACATACAAAAAAAAAAAAGGCTGCGCTCAAGCATACTAAAGCATGACAACAAGAATACATGAAATTTTGAATAGCAATATGGCTTTGGAGTATAAGGAAAAATTTGAGACGCTTAGTATAAACATTTGGCCAAACATTTTAAAGCCCACCAACCATCGTCAAGGTGGTCTCAGTTCTGGTGAGTCCCTGACCTAATGTGAACATACCTCTATTAGGCTGATATCTGAATTTCTGGGTGAATATGCACCTCTGTCAGTAATGCCTGCATTATGGGTAAAGTAGGGACCTGGTGTAATTAAAATCACCACCTGGTGCGGGCGGAGTGCTCGGTCAGTAAGCTAACATTCAAAAGACAAAAAAACCTGACTGGCACTTCCAGACTAATGTGAACTAGGTGCAAACCAAAGGGAGCTACCCCCATGTAAAACATACAAAAAAAAAAAAAAAAAAGGCTGCACTCAAGCATACTAAAGCATGACAACATAGAATACATGAAATTTTGAATAGCAATATGGCTTTGGAGTATAAGGAAAATTTGAGACGCTTAGTATAAACATTTGGCCAAACATTTTTAAAGCCCACCAAACCATCGTCAAGGTGGTCTCAGTTCTGGTGAGTCCTTGACCTAATGTGAACATACCTCTATTAGGTTGATATCTGAATTTCTGGGTGAATATGCACCTCTGTCAGTAATGCCTGCATTTATGGTAAAGTGGGCCTGGTGTAATTAAATCACCCCGGGTGGGGGGGGGAGTGCTGGGGCCCAGTAAGCAACATTCAAAAGACAAAAAACCGACTGGCACTTCCAAAAATTTGACTAGGGTAAAAAAAGGGGAGCCCCCCCATGTAAAACATAAAAAAAAAAAAGGCTCACTAAGCTCAAAACATGAAACATAGAATACATGAAATTTTGAATACAATATCTTGAAGCTCCTGTGCTGGGTCGGGTCCTTCAAACTTCAAGATTCGTTGCAACCCCGCCTCTGTTTTCAACCGCGGGTCCCGAAATAGCAACCAGAGACCTAAGCAAAATACTTGGAATAACCCAGATTGGGAAAAATGGTTTTACCTTCGGGAACTGTTTTGGGGAGTTGTTTGACGAAAATTCCGAAAGGAAGTACTTACCCAAGTCCTGCAAATGCGACTAACAGGTAGATATTGCCCAAGGTTTGATTTGTCCGTTCTTTTCTGCCGTTGGATGGTATCAGAAAACAAGAAAACATTAAATGTGGAGCGAGAAAAAAAACCCTTTCCAAAACTAAGGTAAATTGTTTCCCCCGTCAAAAATGATCTCCCCGGGTACCCCCATGCGCCGGAATTTCTGGATAAATAGTCTACTGTCTCTGTAGCTGAGGGAAGAAACACCGGAAAGAAAAGGCAGCTTTCGTTAAAAAGATCTATACCACCAAAATAGTATTTTTACCGCCCCGAGTGGGTAACTCCACAATAAAGTCCATCGAAAAAGACCCCCCCAAGGCGAAAAACGGGACGGTAGCGGGTTTTTAAAAGACCGTAGGTGAAATGCGAGGAAACCCTTTTACCGGGCACAAATTTACAAAACGACTGTATCACATCCTTCAAACAGGTAGGCCACCAAAAAAAAAAATTAACAATTCTGCGTTCCCCCGTACCCCCCTATGACCCGCCAAAATTTGAGGTGGACCATTTGAGAACTCCCAACTTTCAGCCTTGGGGCTAAATACATCGATCTCAACCCAATCATTCCGAAGGACAAGATTCACTTGTCGGTGGGCGCAAGAAATCTACGTCATGGCCCGCTTTCTCCCGCCCCCAAGTCCCCGGGTTCCGGAGCACTCCAGAAAAATTTGGGTCAGAAAGATGGCTTTTGCGGGGTCCCGGCACGGAAACCCGGTATGATTCGGGGTAATGCGTCACTTTCCCATTACGGAACCTGGGGTACGGAATAATAAAATTAAAAAGGTTCAAGAACAAACTCCCCCGTTGTCGGGAGAAGACACCTGCAGACTTAAGGAAACCAAATTGGAGGGTCCGTAGTCTACTACCTGCGAGTTGCCCCCCCAAATGGTGTCTCCATTCCTTAAGGGAGAAATAATTGCCCAAAGTTCCTATCTCCACAAAAAGTTCATTTTGCAAAGATAAAAACGAGAGAAAAAGGGCCACGGGTGCAGCAAACCTTTGTCCCCGGTACGTTGTGAGAGGATAGCTCCCAATCAAGTCAGACGCTCCACCTCCACGATAAAAGGCAGTGCAGGATCCGGATGCTCAATAGGGGGCCCGGGGTAAAACAACCCTTCAGGCGATCAAAGGCTTCCTGAGTTTCGAAGACCTACAAACTTTTTTCCCCTTCTTGGGAGGAGAGTGATGGGCGGACAATTCTGAAAAATTTTTGGATAAAAGCTAAAAAGGGTTTTGAAAGCCAAAAAAATCGTTGTACCCCCTTTAAAGTTTTCCCGGGCCGCCTTTCCCAAGATTGCCGGATCTTGCTGGGCCCATGTTCAATCCCTGGGCGAAAAAAATTAGCTTTAAAAAAAAAAATTTCAGAACAATGGAATCACATTTTTGAGTTTGTTTTACAAAAGTTTCTCTCAAACACTAAGCACGGTTTTTTACATGTTCCCGGGTTTCCCGTAAGGAGTAGAAAAATTAAAAAATCTCGAGGGGAAATTACCACATTTTGGGCCAATAAATCCCCGAAAATGTCGTTGGCTAAATGTTTAAAAGCCAGGAGGTTACAGGTGAATGGGATCATCAAAAATTTTAAAAAATCCATACCCCATCAAAAAACTGTCTTCCTTCATCTTTCCGGGGCCCTATACGGAGTAAATTATATGCCCCCTGAAGATCTAATTTGGGAAAAACTTTGGCCTGGGGAACTCTTTCCAACAAATTTTTGAAATTGGGGCAACGGGTACCCGTTACAATGGTTACCTTTTTTTAACTCCCCTAGTCCCAAAGCGGGGCTTAGAGTACCCTCTTTTTCTTTTCAAAGAATATTGGAGCTCCCCCCCTGGTGAAGAAGATGGCGGATAAAACCCCTTTTGGGAAATTTTTCATCTTTATATTTCGGGAAAGATTTAATTCCGGGGGCCCCAAAGGGGAAACATGGCCGAAAAAAAATCGCTGCCCCAGGGAAACAAATTTCCTATG
>JARQOD010000004.1:335992621-336082055 GCA_033576555.1 Oophaga sylvatica | reverse complement strand
GACCCACAAGCTCCTACCTTCCATTATTTTCCCCCTTCTATCGCTCCCAATCCAATATTAAACACCAGAAATCTTTCCAAACCTCAAATACGTGCCCCTTGACTCCACTACTCAGCTCCCGTCTCTCTGGATCACTTGGAATGCCCGCTCCGTCTGCAATAAACTCCATGTGATTGACGACCTCTTTACCTCTCAAAATTTTTCCTTCCTTGGCCTCACTGAAACATGGTGACACCTCCGACACCGCCTCCCCTGCTGTGCTATGCTATGGTGGCCTCCACTTCACCACCACTCCTCGCCCTGGCAACAGACTTGGTGGAGGAGTGGGACTTCTCCTTTCTCCAACTGCACCTTCAACCAATCCCACCTTTTCCCTCCCTTGTCTCCCTCTTTTGAAGTCCACTCTGTCCACATCTACTCTCCTAAAACCTCAAGTGGTGTCATATACCGACCCTCCAGGCCCAACCACTGCCTTCATGGACCAATTCTCTACATAGCTCCTTCACTTTTCTCTTGCTGACATTCCCACCATCATCATGGGTAACTTCAACATCCCCATTGCACCACCAGTCGATAGCTTCCAAACTCCTGGCCCTTATTTCATCCTTTGGACTTTCCCAGTGGTCCTCTTCAGCACCACACAGTAGACCTGGTCTTCACCCGCCTCTGCTACCTATCTAACTTCACAACTCCCTTCCCTCTATCTGACATTATCTACACTCTTTCTCATCCTGTCCTCCTACCTGTTCAACCCATGTCCAGCAACACGCGCACCCCGAGAACCTTGCAATCTAGACACTCACACACTCTCTGACTCTATCCTACCACTGTCCTCCATATCTTACTCCCGACACAGACACTGCCACTAGTTTCTACAATTGCCATCTTGCATCAGCTATCAACTCGGTCGCCCCTGTCATGCTAACAGAGGCGACGAATCAATAGACAACCTTGGCACAATAACACCATAAAAAGCTCGGCAAGCATCCAATTGCTGAACGGCACTGGAAGGAAAACGCATTCACAGATGACTTCACTGCACTCAAACAAGCAACACTTGCATTCAAATCAGCTCTCACCTCGGCTAAACAGGCATACTTACATCCCTTGTATCTTCTTATCCCACAACCCAAACAGTTGTTCATACTTTTAACTCCCTTTCTGCCCCACTGCCCCCTCCTACCTCCCTCATCTCTGCTGAGGACTTCGCCATTGCTTAAAAACAAGATAGACCAAACACGGCAAGTCTTTATTAGTCAACCACCACAAACCCTGTGTATTACCTGACCTATGCCCAAACCCCATAACTCCTTATCCAACATCACTGAAGTGGAGCTTGTCATCTTCTCTCCAAATCACACCTCACCACTTGTGCACTGACCCTATCCCACCCACCTCCTCCCCAATCTCGCCACCACTTTTATCCCATCACTAACCCACCTTTTCAACCTATCACTAACTTCCGGTATCTTCCCTTCTGCTTTCAAACATGCACAGTCACGCCTATCCTCAAAAAGCCAATGTTTATGATCTGCTACAAGCCTAAGGAAAGGTGGGGAATCTGTCCCTAAATAGGACTGAGCTGGATCCCTACGATGTAAGGGGGAACCGATCCTGCGACCAGACCCGCTAAGTCCTCAGCTAGTCTGAACGAAGACCTATAGTTGCGAGGAGGAATCCTACAAGATCTAGGGATGGGTGAAAAGGTGGAAACCTCCTAACAGAAAGTGTTGCAGGGAATATAAAACAGAAAACAAATTACATAAGAGATCCTAAGATCAAGCTAAACTGACAGAGTAAGGCACCTAAGCACCCGGCTAGCTTAAGAGTAGATAATACAATGAAGTCCAGCAAAGCCAGAAGGGCGGAGCCAGACTAAATAGGGTAAAAAGGTCATGTGACCAGCAAAACTGAAACAAAAATCTAACGAGGGTTCTAACAGTACCCTCCCTTCTAAGAGGATCTCCGGATCCCCTAGGGACTTAGGCTTATCCGGAAACTCTTGTGAAACGCTCTAACAAGTCTAGAGCAGAACATCATCCGCCCTCACCATGAGTTATCCTCGGGTCCATAACCCTTCCAAGCGACGAGGTACTGCAAACCCCTCTATACCGTCTAGAATTTAGGATGCGGGAAATTCTTCATATTGCCCGTCCTCCCCCAGGGAACAGTGGCCGAGATGTCTCCATCTGAGCCTCAGCTTTTTCAAGAGAGAAACATGAAACACGGATTAATTTCCAGGAGGTAGGGAAGCTCCAACTTAACAGCAGATTGGTTAATAACCTGAAGCACCTTAAAGGGCCCTACAAACTTGGGACCCAATTTCTTAGACGGAATCCTCAAGCGCAGATTTCTTAGAGGACAATCAAACCATGTCACCAATAGCAAACAAAACCTCTTGTCGTTTTCTATCAAAAATACACTTTGGATCTTTTGTTAGCCTCTGAAGATTACCACGTACACAGTCCAAACTCTCTCCAAAACACCAGAAAAATTTCCTCTTCAGGTACAGCCGATCCCAACTGGAAAATGACCCAAAGACGGATGTCTCCAGTACAAAAAAAAAAGGCGAACAACCAGCAGAAGCGGATGTATGATTGTTAAGAGCAAACTCGCAAGTGGCAGAAAACTCAGACCAACCCCTCTTGATTATCACCAAAACAATGCAAAGAACGGCTCAACTCCTGGTTTTTCCTTTCTGTCTGGCCATTAGACTCGGATGATATCCGGAGAAAAACGACAAATGAACTCCCAACCTGTCACAAAAGCGTGCCAAAAAAGAGCCACAAACTGAGGTCCCCTATCGGAAACAATGTCAGTAGGAACGCCATGTAGTCTGACTATTTCCTTGACAAAGGGCCTTAGCGAGAGTCTTAGCGCAGGGAGTTTGATGAAAGGAACCAAGTGACAATCTTGCTAGAACGGTCCACGACCACCAGATGACAGTGAAACCTCAGAGGGGGGAAGGTCAGTAATAAAGTCCATAGCCAAATGTGTCCAAGGTGCACTAGGGACCTCCAGAGGGCAAAGCAACCCGCAGCAGGAGTATGAGAAGACTTAGATCTAGCACACACAGTGCATTGACGCACCCACTTAATGACTTCCTTCTGCCATCCTGGCCACCAAAAACTGCGACCCACAAGTCTCTTGGTCTCAGAGATTCCAGGATGACCTGCCAACGAGAGTCATGACATTCAACAAACAAATCTCTCCTCAGGGTACCAGGCACAAACAACCTCCCATGCGGCGTGTTAGATGGGGCATTCTCCTGTGCTTTAAGAATCTCATCTTCCAACACGGAGTCCAAAACAGCAATAACAACCCCTCTTGCAAGATGTTTTCCTCCTCCTCTCAGTACCCACCATAGGAGAAAAGCTGCGAGACAAAGCATCAGCTTTAACATTTTTAGTACCTGGGATGTAAGTAACGGTAAAATTAAACCGTGAGAAAAACAGTGCCCACCTAGCCTGACGGGCATTCAAGCGTTTGGCAGCATCAAGGTAGATCAGATTTTTATGATCGGTGAAGACTTGAATGGGAAATTCCGCTCCCTCCAAAAAATGACGCCAGTGTTCAAATGCGAGTTTAATTGCCAACAATTCCCGATTACCGATATCATAATTTAGTTCAGACTCAGAAAATTTCTTTGAAAAAAAAGCACAGGGATGTACTCCATCCGTCTTTGCCTGAGACAACACCGCGCCGACCCCCACAGAAGAAGCATCAACCTCAACCAAAATGGTTTAGTCACATCAGGCTGCGTAAGGATGGGAGCAGAGCTGAACCTCTCCTTTAGCAACACAAAAGCCTCAATGGCCTCAGTAGTCCACTGAACCACATCAGCACCTTTCCTGGTGAGATCGGTCAGAGGTTTGGCAATCACAGAAATTCTTTTTATGAATTTTCTATAATAATTGGCGAACCCCAAAAACCTCTGTATTGATTTCACACCAATAGGTCTAGGCCAATCCTGCACAGCTTGCACTTTCACTGGGTCCATCTCAAAACCTTCACTGGAGACAATGTAGCCCAAAAAACTAAGTCTCTGTACAGCGAACTCACATTTTTCTAGTTTGGCAAAAAATGAATTATCACTCAGTAACTGTAATACTTCACGCACACTCCTCCAATGAGACTCCAAATCTGATGAATAAATCAAAATGTCATCCAAATACACAACCACATTTCTGCCGATCAAAGGTCTAAGGATGTCATTAATAAGATTCTGAAAAAATGCCGGAGCACTGGAAAGTCCAAAGGGCATGACCAGATTCTCAAAATGACCCAGTGGAGTGTTAAACGCAGTCTTCCATTCATCCCCCTCCTTCATGCGCAACAAATTGTATGCCCCTCGAAGATCAATTTTCGAGAACCACTTGGCCCCCACTAACTGATTAAACAAATCAGGAATCAATGGCAGTGGGTAAGGATTGCGTACAGTAATCTTATTAATCTCACGAAAGTCTAGACAAGGCCGTAAACCGCCGTCCTTTTTTTTAACAAAAAAAAATCCAACCGCCACAGGAGATTTGGAAGGCCTAATGTGACGGCGGCCAAGCTTGTCTGTATGTATTCCTCCAAAGCCTTTCTCTCAGGAATAGTCAAATTAAATAGACGACTTTTAGGAAGCGTGGCTCCAGGGACAAATTCAATTGCACAATCATAATCTCTATGAGGAGGCAATACCTGCGATTCCTTATCAGAAAAAACTTTCCAAAAATCCTGAATAGGTACAGGTAACTCCCCTTAACTACAGCAGCAATACGCCCGTTACAACACTTGTCATAACAATTGGGACTCCAGGACTTAATTTCATTGGTAGACCAATCCAGTACCGGATTGTGCAATTTTAACCAGGGTAACCCAAAATCACCGGTGAGGGCAAATTATTCAAAACTACCAAATCCAAATTCTCTTGATGAACACCATTAATAGTAAGAGGAAATTCACAGATATGGTGAGTAACATTTTTCAAATGAGAACCATCCACAGACACCACATTAATAGGGGAAGACAGAAGTTTGGGTTTTAATTTTAGTTTTTCCAAAAATTTCCCATCAATCACATTGAGAGTTGAACCACAATCCACAAATACCCGAAACTCCATTAATTCCTCCTCAACAGCAGTGGTAGCAGAAAGAAAGACACCTTTATTGTTTAAACAAGCTATGCGGGCAAAACTGACCTCATTTTTTTTTTCTCTTTATTCATTCGAAGCGCACAGTTCTTAATAAAATGCTCAGATTTGCCACAATAGAAACACAAGCCCTTAGCAAATCTGCGTTCTTTTTCTCGAGAGTGAGGTGCCATTGCTCCAATTTCCATCGGCTCTGCAATGTCAGTACATTCCTTCTCCAAACTTGGAGCTGACAAGGCAGATTTACTCTCATTAACCCTTGCACGCAGTCTCCTATCCACCCGTATGGCTAATTGCATAGCCTCTTGCAAGTTACCAGGTATGGGATAAGCAATCAGCAAATCTTTAACCCTCTCACTTAACCCTGCAAGAAATAAACTTTTCAAAGCTGAATCGTTCCAGCCCACCTGAGTGGACCATCTTCGGAAGTGAGTACAATATTTTTCCATATTACTTGATCCCTGTCTCAAACGTCTCAATTCTGTCTCAGCTGATGAAACACGATCCGGATCGTCATACAATAACCCCAAAGCAGAAAAAAAACTATCCACTTATCTAAAGCATGGATCACTAGGCTGCAGAGAAAAGGCCCAGTCCTGAGGTTCTTTGCGCAAAAGTGACATTACGAACCCTATGCGCTGTGATTCATCACCAGAGGATCTGGGTCTCAAACGGAAATACAACAAGCAAGCATTTTTAAAAGAAAAAAATCTTGTTGTTCACCAAAAAATAAATCAGGCAAACGTACCTTTGGCTCCACGAAATGTGCTCCAGAACAACTACTCACGTGTTGCTTTATCTCAGCCACCTCCAGAGAAAGTCCCTGCAGGCGTTGAACCAAATCCTGAACCGAGACCATGATGGAAACAGAAAATCTTTCCTTAGAGATTTTTTTTTTTTTTTTTTCTTTGGGCTGGACTTACTGTTATGATCTGCTACAAGCACTAAGGAAAGGTGGGAATTCTGTCCCTACAATAGGACTGAGCTGGATCCCTACGATGTAACGGGGAACCTGATCCTGCGACCAGACCCGCTAAAGTCCTCAGCTAGTCTGAACGAAGACCTATAGTTGCGAGGGAGGAATCCCTACAAGATCTAGGGACTGGGTGAAAAGGTGGACACCTCCTAACAGAAAGTGTAGCAGGGAATATAAAACAGAAAACAAATACTAAGAGATCCTAAGATCAAGCTAAACTGACAGAGTAAGGCACCTAAGCACCGGCTAGCTTAAGAGTAGATAATACAATGAAGTCCAGCAAAGCCAGAAGGGCGGAGCCAGACTAAATAGGGTAAAAAGGTCATGTGACCAGCAAACTGAAACAAAATCTAACAAGAGGGTTCTAACAGCCAACCCTCGAACCAACCGCTATGTCCAGCTATCGCCCAATATCGCTGCTCCCATTCGCTTCCAAACTCTTGGAGCAGCACGTCCACGCTGAACTTTCCTCCCATCTCTCATCTAACCTGCTCTTTGACAATCTACAATCTGGTTTCTGCCCAATCACCACTGAGACAGCCCTCACCAAAATTACTAACGACCTACTTACAGCCAAAGCGAACGGACAATACTTCATACTCCTCCTTCTAGACCTGTCCTCTGTTTTCGACACAGTTGACCACTGCCTCCTACTATAGATCCTCTCTTCCTTTGGCATCAAAGACCTCGCCCTATCCTGGATCAAATCATACCTCTCCAACCGCACATTCAGCGTCTCCCACTCCCACACTACCTCCTCATCACACCCTTTCGCTGTTGGAGTCCCCAAGGCTCGGTTTTAGGATCCCTACTCTTCTCAATCTATACACTTGTCCTGGGGCAACTCATAAAGTCCCATGGATTCCAGTACCATCTTTATGCCGATGATACTCAGATCTACCTCTCTGGCCCAGATGTCACTGCTCTGCTCTCCAAAATCCCGGAGTGTCTATCAGCCATATCCTCTTTCTTCTCCTCCCGCTTCCTCAAACTGAATGTGGACAAATCTGAACTGATCATCTTTCCCCATCTCACAGATATTCCTTACCTGACCTATCTATAACAATTGACAACATCACTCTTTCCCCCATACTGGAGGTCCGCTGCCTTGGAGTAACCCTTGACTCTGCACTGTCCTTCAAACCGCACATCCAAGCTCTCTCCACATCCTGCCGCCTCCAGCTCAAAAATATTTCCAGAATCCATCCCTTCCTCAACCCTCACTCTACTAAAATGCTTGTGCACGCCCTCATCATCTCCTCCCGTCTCGACTACTGCAACATCCTTTTCTGTGGCCTCCCTGCTAACATCCTCGTACCTCTCCAGTCCATCCTTAACTCTGCTGCCCGACTAATTCATCTCTCTCCTCGCTACTCCTCCGCTTCTCCCCTCTGCAAATCTCTCCACTGGCTCCCACTCCCTCAGCATATCCAATTCAAATTACTAATACTGACCTACAAGGCCATCTATAACCTGTCTCCTCCATATATTTCTGAACTAATCTCCCGATATCTTCCCTCACGTAATCTCCGATCCTCCCAAGATCTTCTTCTCTCCTCCACACTTATTTGCTCCTCACCCAACCGCCTCCAAGACTTCTCCTGAATAGCCCCCATCCTCTGGAGTTCTTTGCCCCAACACGTCCGACTGTCAACCACACTCGGTTCCTACAGACGGAACCTGAAAACTCACCTCTTTAGGAAAGCTTACAGCGAGCAATGATCCCCGCTGCCTCCTCACCACTACTGGAGCTACCGCCTCACCATCACTGGAGCTGCTGCTTTCAGTCGGACCTCCGACTTTTCCGGATAGTCGGCCGATTTCGTTAGACTCAAAACCCGACTCGACCCTAAAAAAGGCAAAGTCGCTCATCTCTAATTACCAGTACTAACTTACAGTAATGACAGACTGGCTTGTGTCCCAACTATTACATTGTGTTTTCTGAATGGTTCAATCTTATAGCTTATAATTTTAACAAGACATTTTGTTCATGCTAGATGAATCACTCATATATACATTTCGCTCATAAAGGAAATTACTCACACTGTCGCCAAGTTTTATATCCATGTCCTAATAGGGCGCAAAGAATATGTCTTCATGAGAATGACTTTTCCTTATCAAAAAGAAAAATTATAAGTTTATCTTTGGAAGAGCATAACTTAAATATTTCATTAAAACCGGAATTTTATTTGCCAGAAGTTGACCAAAATCGGTCTTGCTAACACAGATTAAAAATGTGTTTTTGTCTACAGTTGCTAGGCAACAGTTTAGGTATGACGCACTATGTTTAAGTGGATCACTGTACCATCGTAAAGTTCCATTCTCTGCTGTATTTACAGTATTTAATAATATCTTAACTTCTTACGTGGTTTATAAATATCAAATGTCTGGATAACTTTTAACCTTAGGTCAAGGTAATTTATCTACAGCAAGAAAACACAATTAAAGGCACTCCTTCAGAAGTATGCTTGTGGAGAAAGAGACCATCTCTTCTTATCTGCAAGGTACACACACTGACTTAATCTGAAAAGTAAATGTTCTCTCACCTACCTGATAATAACCTGAAAACATAAATGAAATGCAAAACTTTTTATGTAATTTTTATACAAAACAAACAGCTATAAAAAGTAAAGTATAATGTCATTTAGCACTCATCTAGATGCAGTTTAACAGTAAAGATGACAGACTGTATTGGAGCGGTATTTAATTATTTTTGAGTATTACAGACTTCTGCATTTGCCAAATCGGCAAGGTTAGCATAAGCTTTTTTTTACTATTAACATTTTGTTTTTATTATAACTTGAGGTCTGATAAAAACATTCAATTCACAGAGAATAACTTTGCTGCAAATTGTGTTTCCTGGGAAAATCCGATCGATTTGTCGAAGTTAAATTTTGTTAGATCTGCTCTTTCTATTTCATGGTTTTCAATAAGATGGTAGCATGTATTGATAGAAAATATTTAAGAATGTATGGGTAAACTTTGGCAAAGACAGTACATCCTTTGGTAACAGTGATTCAATTAGATATGCCTTCTTTTTGAAAAAACAAAATTTATTTTTTATTTTATTTTTGAGTCACATTACCATACCTACAGAGAAAAGCATCCATTAAGTATATATTCCTTTATTTGGTGGCACTCTTCACTTAACAGGCAACATTGTTCAAGTTGGATTTTTTTCAACTAGATTTATTTGTCAGAGGATATGACATAATGGTTCTATTAATGTCAAGAAAAACATAATATTGAAGGTATGTATTCATAAGTAGTGTCCATGGTAAGCAATGGTTAAAAGAAAAAAAGGGGTTTGGTACCGAAAGCTTGCTTTGTAACAGCATTTATATTATGTTACCCATTAAAACGTATCATAACTACAAGATTATCTTGTTTTTCACACTGAAAGTAATGGTTATAATCCTGAGATCTTTGCAGAATTGGTGAACATGCCAAAGAAAGACAGGGTTTTGGTTAACTTACCATTAGTTTTTAGGGATTGGGGTTACAAAATATTTGACCCAACCTCTGATTCACTGACTGAATCGATTTAGGTTGTACATACAGGTCATATATCAACAACATAAAATTGATTTGTTATAAAAGATCAGACTCCTTAGTTATAACTTCTCTTCTTTATCTCAGTTCCTGACGTTTGTGTTCTACAACTTAAAAAAAATAATGTGTCCATTTGTAGCAGCATTCCCAAGGGTTCATAGGATGGAAACTATAACAGTTGTGATTTTTTTCTAATTATTGTTTAAGGACATAGTCTGTGGGGAAATATCTGTTAGAAACTTAGTAATGTCTTTGGTTTGACCTTGCTGAATACTAAGCATGAAAAAAATGGAGTGAAAAAATATCTTCAATAGTTTTGTATAAAGAGACTGTATACATTTAAATACCCCCAAAAAAACAACTTAAATTGGACCTGTCCCTTGATGTAGCTGTATAATTTGTTTTACCTGGTCTACATGCTGCTCTTTCCTTGAATCTGGCATTTGCTGTCCTGTTTTTCACTTCTGTTTTACTCCCTGTATGTAAAGTACTCCTGTCTTGTTAGACAAGGGGGTGTGATACTCAACTGTTCTCTGTGAGACTCTTCTTGAGGATAGCGCTCCTTTGGTTAACAAGACAAGATTAACAAAGGAAGCAAAAAAGGGGGCAAAATCTCAAAAACGGAGAAGCCCAGGAACAAAAAAAGAAAAAAGACAGCACCAGATCTAGAACATGGTCATTTGTTCCAGATAAAGAAATTTCATGTGATAACTCCCCTTTAACGGCATAGCTAGCTTTATATGGGGTAATAAGCTGCTCCAATCCTTTCCAAAGTGTATGAAAATTGAGCTGCTACAATTTTCAACCTGATAATGGCTAATATCTCGACAAGTAAGTCATCTTTCCTATCTTTCTGGTAATTCTCATGACATCATTTTAATTTGCAGCACTTAAGAATTCAAGATTAGAGATGAGTGAATATATCAATGTTCGGTTAGGATTATGATCACCGAATTTGCAATATTCGCCAATATAATAATCGAATATTTGCTGAAAAAAGCCAAACGCCATTCAAGTCAATGGGAGGCAAAAACAAACGCGTGCACAACACCTTTTAAAAGCTGTCAAAACACATCAAATGAGGGACAGACACCAGGATAGTGGCCTAAATTCACCCACAGCGCAAATTGTAGCATGGCACTGCAGCACTCAGCCATATATGAGTTATCGTGGTCTGGGCCAACATTTACAGCTTTCAATTGCATGTCAAAGTCAGACGAAGTGAGTGAGGGATCGCTGTAGGCCTGTTGTGCTGAAAGCCCTGACACCAGATGCAACAGCTCAACCTGCTTTCATGCTGAGCCACACTCAGGTGGCACAAATATCAGTTTTGTAGACTACCATTGTCAGAAAAATCTAAGGATAGTAGTAACACGAGTAGTTGACTCCTATGAAGTGGGTATCGGAGGTCTACTGCTACAGGCAAGACACAAGAAGGAGATACAACCAGGAGTTTACACATTTTAAAAATTTAATGGCAGACACCAACAAAGTGCCATCCATTTCACCACAGTAGAAATAGTCAAATAGGGACCAACAGGTCTTACACTACACCCAACCCAGCAGATGGACACCCAACCAAGAGTGTTCACATTTCCAAAAATTATTGGCACACACAACCAAAGTGGAATCAATTTCACCACAATAGAAATAGTATAATAGGGACCGACATGTCTTCCACTATGCCCAATCCAGCAGATAGACACCCAACCAGGAGTGTTCACATTTCAAAAATTATTGGCATCCACTACCAAAGTGACATCAATTTCACCACAGTAGAAATAGTCTAATAGGGACTGACAGGTCTTCCACTATTATCAATCCAGCAGATGGACACCCAACCAGGAGTTTTCAAATTTAAACAAATGAGGACTTGACAACACAGAAGTGGCATAAATCCCATGGGAGTAGAAAAGTACAATAGTGAACGACAGGTCTTCCACTACACCTAATCCAGCAGTTGGACACCCAACCAGGAGTGTTCACATTTCTGAAAATTATTGGCAGACATCACCAAAGTGGCATCAATTTCAACACAGTAGAAATAGTATAATAGGGACCGACAGGCCTTCCACTATACCCAATCCAGCAGGTGGATACCCAACCTGGAGTTTTCAAGTTTAAACAAATGAGGGACTTACACCACAGAAGTTGCATAAATTTCATTAGAGTTGAAATAGTATAATAGTGATCAACAGGTCTTCCACTACACCCAACCCAGCAGATTCACACCCAAAACTGGAGTGTTCACATTTCCAAAAATTATTGGCAGACACTACCAAAATAGCATCAATTTCACCACAGTATAAATATAATAGGGACTGACAGGTCTTCCACTACGCCCAATCCAGCAGATGGATACCCAACCAGGAGTGTTCACAATTCCAAAAATTATTGGCAGACATCATCAAAGTGGCATCTATTTCATCACAGTAGAAACAGTATAATAGGGACCGACAGGTCTTCCACTACACCCAATCCAGCAGATGGACACCCAACCAGTAGTTTCAAATTTAAACAAATGAGAGTCTGACACTACCGAAGTGGCATAAGTTTCACGAGAGTAGAAATAGTATATAAGTGACCGACAGGTCTTTCACTGCACACAACCTAGCAGATGTAGACCAACCATGACTGTTCACATTTCCAAAAATTTGTGTTAACATCTGCAGCAGCAGTAGCAGCAGCAGCAACAGCAGGTACAGAAGCCACACTAAAGAAATCAGAGTGCAGTTACGCAGCATTAATATAAGAAATAAAGAAAGTTGGGGCATAAGCCCCTGCCAGCTCACCGACCACCACCGGAGCATGAGACCGAAAGTCCCGACCAAGACATGCAGCAGGGAAGAATGAGAAGAGCAGTCCGGCTTCTAAAAAAGTGCAATTCTTTATTCAATCCAATATAAAATCGTCACAAAACGGTGTCCTCCATAATGCAAGAAAAGTGGAGAGTTAGCACCACTAGCTAAACCAGCAACGCGTTTCGACCTCAAAATGTCTTTGTCAAAGCTGAAAGTTAATTGTACACCTGCATTATAAAGCTACTCCATACCCATGTGTGAGCTGTTGAAACGTCATATGATTGGAACAGACGTTCTCAATTTAGACCTTGGTTTATTCCAACAGCTTTTACCATATATGCATTTCAACAGAATCTCACATGGAATCTTAATATGACAATACATATAAAACTTCTGCATATTAATAAAACATAGAAAAAAACAAAAAATTCAAATACATATAATTTTTACTTAATATACTAATACGATATTTGTTGTTAGGTGATGATCCTCAGAGGATGTCCAAAGTCCAGATGATTTCTTGCGATCTAATTCGTACCATTTGCCTGCAGTGATATGCCAGAAAAAAAATTTAATTTCGTATCACGAGTCTCTCTTTTAATATTCTGAGGAACAACGTACGATTAGACTTGGATTGTATAATACTGGAGTGATATATATATATAATAAGGTGTTTTTCATTCTATAAAGAAAAAATAGAGATTAACATCTTGGCAAGAGGAAAATTTAATCATTTTATATATGAAGTTGTACTAGTAGAATTAAATAATCCAATTCTATAGAATTATAGAGTAATTAAGTGACATTATATACAGCTGAATATATTTGTTTTTTCTATATGTTTTATTAATATGCAGAAGTTTTATATGTATTGTCATATAAAGATCACATGTGAGATTCTGTTGAAATGCATATATGGTAAAAGCTGTTGGAATAAACCAAGGTATAAATTGAGAATGTCTGTTCCAATCATATGACGTTTCAACAGCTCACACATGGGTATGGAGTAGCTTTATAATGCAGGTGTACAATTAACTTTCAGCTTTGACAAAGACCTTTTGAGGTCGAAACGCGTTGCTAGTTTAGCTAGTGGTGCTAACTCCGCTTTTCTTGCATTATGGAGGACACCGTTTTGTGACGATTTTATATTGGATTGAATAAAGAATTGCACTTTTTCAGAAGCCGGACTGCTCTTCTCATTCTTCTACGCAGCATTAATACAGCATACTAAAAAATATAATATAGCCTAGCATGTACAGTGATTGGGGTGCAAAAGTCCTTGGAGATCCATGACTTGTTCATCATGACGGTCTATACTTTCGAGGGACAGTTGGCTGTGTTTATCCATCAGGATACCACCAGCAGCACTGAAGACACATTCTGAGAGAACACTGGCTGCCAGGCACTATAAAACCTCCAAGGTGTGTGAGACGAGCTCAGGCCACTCATCCATTTTGGAAGACCAAATTGTGAAAGGGTCCAAACCCTCCCTAATGGTATTGATATTCAGTTCTAGGTCCTAGATGCCCTAAGTTACCGGCATAACCGGTGAGGAGTTTGATTGCCGTATTCAGGGCCTGGCGTTCAGACGCCATAGATTGCGGATGACTCCCGTGAGGACATTAGCGCTTGATCACGTTCTATGTTCGCTTAGCAGTCAACTGTATACCTGGGTGCCTGACAGGACACAGAATTTTGTCTCAGCGGCTCTGTGACGTAACAGGGTTCGCTTTCAACGCTAGACAGCGCCCTATCGTGTTTATTTTGCGACTCAGTGGTGTTAAATGAGTTCGCACACATCGCCATATAGCGCTGCGGCACTCCTTCTAGCGGCTCTGTGGAATAACAGAGTTCGCACATATTGCCATAGCGCGTTACGGCGTTTATTTTGGCGACTCTGCGGGATAACAGAGTTCGCTTCTTGCGCCATTTTACTAGCAGCAGGCTTCGCCTGCACGGTGGACCCCGGGCTGCGAACCCACCTCTCTACATCATATATTTGGTGCGTTCTGCAGACCCTAACACAAAGGACTCACAAAAATTGCTTTTTCCACTTACACTACTGCTGCTGCTAATGTTTTGGCATTGACAAATTGACGTGTTGGAGGTTGGAAATCGAGAGCTGTGATGCGAACTGTGTGCTTCCCTGCTGTCTTGGGGAAAAGCTCTCTTAAGGTTGTGTAAAAGCATGTTTCGATACTCCGGCATTCGTGTGTCCCTTTCCAGGGGGGGAAGCATCTGGCAAAATTTGGTTTTATAATGTGTATCTAACAGAGTGGTAAACCAGTAGTCAGCACTATTTCTAATCCTAACTATATGGGGATCATGTTGCATGTCAGGCTCTATCATGAGGTCCAAGCCCATGCTGTGTTGGTGGCTGGGTAAGATTAATGCTGGTTTCCTCCATCCCCTCCTGCCAACCACAAAAAACAGAGCGGGGAGGATTATCCTCTTCATCTCCTGACAGTTGCTTGCCCTCACAAATTCCTTCTCCATTTGATCCTTGGATCTTGCACCTTCACTAACAGTTTTTCTGTTATCCCCAGCACCCCTCGATCGCAGTAATCCACCCTCGCTTGGCACCCACCTGTGTGATGACAATCTGGAACTTTGAGACAATGTTATATCTTCCGCATCCTCCTCTGCTTCCTCCTCTTCTTCTGGGACCACCATCTACTCCCTCAGGATATTCAAAGTGTTCTCCAGCATATAGATGACTGGAATAGTGATGCTGATGATGGCATTGTCAGTGCTAACCATCTTAGCAGCCATTTGAAACTGTACAGAAGAGTGCATGGGTCCTTAATCTGTGCCCATTGTGACCATTCCGTAAACGTGATATGCGCCACGTCCGTACTGCATTGGCCCAGGTATATGACATGACATACTGTGTCAGGGCTCGTTGCTGCTGCAACATGTGCAGAGAGGAATTCCACCATGTCGGCACATTGCATATCAACCTGTTAACTGGCATGGACAAAGACTTCTGTATTGATGAAATTCGATGACCTGAGGGGTGTGAACGGCAGAAGTGAGCACACATCGTTCATGCTTTCTGCAGCAGCTCACCTAGGCCAGTTTAGTGGTGGAGAGGCAAATGTGTGAGCTTGCCTCATCGTAGGGCCCACACCAGGTTTGCACCATTATCGGACACAGCCTTCCCTGGATGCAGGTTTAGCGGAGACAGCCATTGCTCAAACTCAGCCTGGAGAGCTGTCCACAACTCTTCAGCTATTTGACTGCAAACTCCAAGGCATATCAATTTTAACACTGCCTAAATGCGATGAGCCATGGCTGCACAGTACGGAGGTGGTGGGGATTCACTCTGCACTGTTGAAACGCGTGTCTCATTAATGCAGAGATTGAAGGTGCAGGTGGAGGCCCTAGAGGAGATAGAGGAGGAGGTAGAAGCAGTGGAGTAAGTGTTAAATGTAGGGGTTTGTCCTGCCCCCACAGCCACCAGAGTCACCCAGTGCCCAGTCATTGAGATGTAATGCCCTTGGCTATGCTTACTCGTTCAAGTGTCTGTGGTGAAATGCACCCTGGCAGACATAGATTTAGTCAAGGAATGGGTGATGTTGTCTGCAACATCTTCAACATTCTGGTTTAACGCAAGCACAGCTTTCTTAGAAAAGTAATGGTGACTAGGCAATTGGTACTGGAGGACTGCGATTGCCATCAGCTTTCAGAAACTGTCTGTATGTACCAGACAGAAAGGCAGTATTTTTGTGGACAACAGATTGGAGATGGTGGAGTTCAACCTCTTAGCTTTGTCATGCGTAGGAGGAAACAATCTTTTACATGCTGCAGTGCTGAGAGAGGGCGGAGTACAGTGAATCAGACTAACTACTGGACCATGAGGGAGGTGCAGGTGGAGATGTTACGGTGGATTGAGAAAGTTGTGGTGTGCTCCTTCTCTGAGATCAGTAAAAAACAGCAGGCATGTCCACTTCCGTTATAGCTGACGGTGTGCTCTCAGTCAGCGTGACTGGAGCGGGTAAAGAACCGAGGTTTTGGGGTCGAAGACCTGCGTCTCAATAGTTGGCACTGTAACAGAGGAGGAGGAAAAAGCAGCACATGCGATTGATGGGGCGGCTGATGGTTGTTGAGGTTCGCTGGACCACATTTTATCGCAGTGGGATTTCCAGAGTAACGCAAGTTGATTGCACATGTGAAGGTTCATACATGTAGTAGTCAAATTATTGCACTTTTTACCTCTACTCAGATTTATTTTGCAAAGTTGGCAAATAATGTGAGTTGACTCATCCTTTGCAGTGTCAAAAAAGGCCCAGGTTAGGCAACCCTTGCCAGCCCTGCGAGATGCAGACCGGCAGACACTACTGGTCACATCCACAGTTGTGACTGAAGATGCATTTTATCGTTGTGGCTGCATCACTACAAGTCTGTGACATATGGCGCAAGGTAACCTCCTCTGACTCCTCTGATGAACTACTCAGCTGTGTGCCTCTATGTTAACGCCAACTTGGGTCTACCACCTCCTCATCATCATCATCTGTGTTATCACATTCCTCGCCCTTAGAGTTGCCCTTCTCCTCTTCTTGCCCTGTCAGCACAGTACAGTCCGCCTGAGCCTCAGATATCTGAGTCTCATCAGGATCATCTCCCCCTGGGGGTTAACGTCTGATAACGAAGGTCAAGTTATTGTTCAGACCCAACTTCATCCTGCACCGGATGCAAGCTAAAAAAAATTGGGGCATGGGTGCAGACTTCCTCCTCTTGACTGTGCGAAGCTTTTGAGTACACTTTTGATGAACATGGCATAGAATGTGTGAACAGCTCTTCAGACTGACCCATCTGTGGTTCTGTACAGTCAGTTGTACGGTTGTAGAGTTGGAGGGAAGCAAGGGTAATTTGGATGCCACCTCTGTGGACTGTACTGGGTGTGATGTTGAGGTGGAGGAAGAGGAGGAGAGGCCACTGAAGCTGAGCTTGACATCCACTCGAACACATGCTCTTTCTGGGCCTCATCAACAAGGCATACCGCTGTGCATCTGCCAAAGAAAGTTAGTGGAGTAGTCTGTCCAGTAACAGAAGTTGTCAGTTGTCTTTGCATAGCTCATGACGCTGTTGGTTCACTTGTGCTTTCACAAACATTACCACCTACCCCATGTACACCTTTAACGCCAAGCCTAATCCCCCTTTCCACCATGACCTCACTTTTTCCTAGTCATGTTGCTCATATGTGGTAGGAGCACATTATTAACAACAAAAAATTAGATTTTAAACTCTGCACCAGCTCTGCAAACAGCTGATTGTCAGCGGCAGTAAATGACAAGGTGAAATATGGCATGCTGAATCGCATTAGTCACAGAAGAAAGAATTGGTTGAGTCTGGATGATGTCTATATGACAAAGAAGATATGCTACAAACAATTTGAAAGTGAGATGTCCACTACTGTATGACGTTAGTAACAGAATAATTTTTGGGGGGCCTATAGATCAGGACTCTATAATAGACTGAATGCTAAAAACAATTTGAAAGTCAGATGTCGCCTACTGTATGATGTTAGTAACAGAAGAATATTTTTGAGGCCTGTGTATTAGGCCTCTATAACAGACTAGGTGCTACAAACAATTTGAAAGTGAGATGTCCCCTACTATACAATGTTAGTAACAGAAGAATTTTTTGGTGCCTGTGGATTTAGGCCTCTATAGCTGTTATGCGCACGGTTACAACACCTTTATTGTATAATGGATTGCAATCGAAAACGGGGTCCGCGATGCAGTTTATAGTCACTGTTGCCGAACACCCCTAGAGTATGAGTGTCAAATTGACAACAGAAATCCAACATTAGATCTCGCATGTGTTACTTCACACCAGGGGAGATGTAGAATTGGCACTATCTCCGTTAACGTCAAGGGAGATGTGCTATCGACTGGCGTACAGTACAGACCAAAAGTTTGGACACACTTTCTCATTCAAAGATTTTTCTGTATTTTCATGACTATGAAAATTGTAGAATCACACTGAAGGCATTAAAACTATGAATTAACACATGTGGAATATACATTACACTTTACAAAAAAGTGTGAAACAACTGAAAATATGTCTTATATTCTAGGTTCTTCAAAGTAGCCACCTTTTGTTTTGAATACTGCTTTGCACGCAGAAAAGGTGAATGGATGGACTCTACATGCCTGGTTCCAACCGTGAAGCATGGAGGAGGTGGTGTGATGGTGTGGGGGTGCTTTGCTGGTGACACTGTTGGGGATTATTCAAAATTGAAGCGGTGAGCGGTCCAGCTCACCCCAAACCATAACAATTGGGTTCAGGTACGGTGACTGTGGAGGCCAGGTCATCTGGCGTAGTACCCCAACACTCTCGTTCTTGGTCAAATAGCCCTTACACAGCCTGGAGGTGTGTTTGGGGTCATTGCCTTGTTGAAAAATAAATGATGGTCCAACTAAACGCAAACCAGATGAAATATCATGCTGCTTCAAGATGCTGTGGTAGCCATGCTGCTTCAGTATGCCTTCAATTTTTGAATAAATCCCCAACAGTGTCACCAGCAAAGCACCCCCACATCATCACACCACCTCCTCCATGCTTCACGGTGGGAACCAGGCATATAGAGTCCATCCGTTCACTTTTTCTGCATGCAAAGCAGTAATCAAAGCAAAAGGTGGCTACTTTGAAGAACCTAGAATACAAGACATATTTTCAGTTATTTAACACTTTTTTGTAAAGTGTAATGTATAATTCTACATGTGATATTCATAGTTTTGATGCCTTCAGCATGATTCTACAATTTTCACAGTCATGAAAATACAGAAAAATCGTTGAATGAGACGGTGTGTCCAAACTTTTGGTCTGTACTGTATATGTAGCCCTGTTAATGGCACAGAAGCCACTTGCCAGATATTAGGTTTGCACTATGTGCTGCAAGCTGGTATAGACGTAGCCCTGTTGACTGCACAGAAGCTATGTGCCAGCCGCTAAGAAGTGCGTGCGACTAACGCCAGGTGTACGTGCTACCAGCCGGCGTGAGACCGGACTGAGCAACTCTCTGTTCAGCTTGGCAGGCGATGCCCAGGTTACACGCCCCGCAGTCTGCTCAGGGTGTATAGCTACCCTATATTCGCAGCAAGACTGCACCACGTTAGCTACAGGTTATGTGCCACGCAGTCTGCTCAGGGTGTATAGCTACCCTATATTCGTAGCAAGAGTGCACCACATTGACTACCTGCCTGGCATAAGCTAAACCTGCCTAAAGGACCTGTGCTAATTAGTCGAGCGTACTCTGGCATCGGCAGGTCCCGGAAAGCAAAGCTAGAGAGCATGTGTAGCCCAGATTCTAGCAAGTCCACACAAGAGCACTGCCTATATTAGAATGATCTGACCGCGCCCCGCGGCGGACAGACAAGCTATTTAAGGGCTAAGCTGCGCCCCCAGCCATCTCGTCAATTGCATCATCGGTGACGTCAACCGTGACCAATCAGGCGGTGCCAGGTCAGAAGATCAGCTGACATTAACTACCAATCATGGCTTGCCATGTCACTGACATGCTCAGTGCAGGTATTTCTGTACTTAGGCTTACAACAGCCTTTTCCTGTTCTGTAACCTAGGTTTAAGGCTACTATGAACAAAGACCTGAGTAACTACTTGTGCCTCTCGGGTATTGGCTAGGCGTTGGGAACGACTGCAAAGCTGAGCAGCATCTGCCTCGGCTGGGTCTAGATGGGAGACCACAGACTCCTCGGATCCTGCTGATGCCTAACAATAGCAGACTATATAATACAAACAGTTTGAAAGTGAGATGTCCCCTACTGTATGATGCTAGTAACAGAATAATTTTCTTGAGGCCTGTCGATCAGGCCTTTATGACAGATTAGATGGTACAAACAATTTAAAAGTCAGATGTCCCCTACTGTATGACGTTAGTAATAGAAAACAGTGATGAAGTTCCTATAGGAGAAAAATGTGGCGTTATCTAAGTGTAGTGAGTAGAGTTGAGCGATACTTTCCGATATCCTAAAGTATCGGAATCGGAATGGTATCGCCGATATCACTAAAATATCGGCGATACCCGATACCGATACGGAAGTCCCATGTAAGTCTATGGGAACAAAATATCGCAACTAAAAAAACCCCATTCTTTCCTTGTAAACACTAAATATACACAATAGAATACATATATATATATATACATGTCATTGTGACATATATATATACATATATGTATAGTTTATTACACTTCTACATAGTAAAATATCCTTTGATTCAATTGCCGGGTAAAGCCGACTTCAGTGAAAAGACAGAAGCACCCGACATGAAATGACACTTGGTGTACATAGGGTTAACCATGTCTTTTCATGTCGTTTGCTATCTGATTTGCACAAACAATTAAATCAGACTATGTGTGCAAAATTTCACACCTGTAGGGGTTAATTAAAGGTGTAAATTCGTTGTAAAAAAAACGGACTTTTTTGCTACGAATTTACACCTTTAATTAACCCCTACAGGTGTGAAATTTTGCAGACATAGTCTGATTTAATTGTTTGTGCAAATTAGATAGCAAAGGACATGAAAAGACATGGTTAACCCTATGTACACCAAGTGTCATTTCATGTCGGGTCACCCGACATGAAATGACACTTGGTGTACATAGGGTTAAACATTTCTTTTCATGTCCTTTGCTATCTAATTTGCACAAACAATTAAATCAGACTATGTGTGCAAAATTTCACACCTGTAGGGGTTAATTAAAGGTGTAAATTCGTTGTAAAAAAAACGGACTTTTTTGCTACGAATTTACACCTTTAATTAACCCCTACAGGTGTGAAATTTTGCACACATAGTCTGATTTAATTGTTTGTGCAAATTAGATAGCAAAGGACATGAAAAGACATGGTTAACCCTATGTACACCAAGTGTCATTTCATGTCGGGTTCTGCATTTTCACAAAAGCCGGCAATTGAATTAGCGGCTATTATACTATGTAGAAGTGTATGAACTACAAATATAAATATATATATATATATATATGTGTCACAAATTCAATGACATGTATATATATATATGAGGTGTAAAATTGCTGAAAAAAAATGCGTGGGCTCCCGCCCTATTTTCGCAACCAGACAGACAAAGCCAGTGAGTGGGGGCAGATAATAATAGCCCAGAGAGGGACCATTATTTTTGCCCCCCCCCGGCTACTAACATCTGCCCCAGACACCCCAGGAAAGACAAATCTATAATTAGATTCGCCCTTTCTGGCACTTTGCCCGTCTATTCCCATTGCCCTGTAGCGGTGGCGAATGGGTTAATATGGGGTTAAAGCCACCTTGCTATTGAAAGGTGACCTTAAGCCAGGTTAATAATTGAGAGCTGTCAATTAGACAACTATCAATTATTAATCCTATTGCATGAAATAAAAATAAAACACACACACTTTAATTAAAAATCATTTTAATGAAATAAAGACACATGTTTTTGACCATCTTTTATTTTACTGCAAAAAACCATTTCCTGTAATAAAAATAAAATAAAAAAGCAAAATTATTCTTACCTATCCCATGCACAGTCAGGTCCCACGGTGTAATCCTTCAGAAAGGGTTAATGTTTACTGCAGGGACCGCAGCTAATGCTGCAGCCTCACAGTAAACCCCAAATGAATGAGTTCCTCTCCTGCCTGACAGGAGAGTAAAGGCTGGGTGTCACATAACGATACACCAGCGATCCCGACAACGATATGCACTTGTCAGGATCGCTGGTGTATCGCTACATGATCGCTGCTGAGCTGCCAAACAGGCAGCTCAGGCAGCGATCTGGGACAGCGACACTGCGGGTAACATCGCTTAAGGGCCCGTCTCACATAGCGATATCGCTACCGAGATCGCTGCTGAGTCACTAGTTTTGTGACGCAGCAGCGAGCTCACCAGCGATATCGCTGTGTGTGACATTCAGCGACGATCAGCCCCCTGCCGGGTATCGCTGATCGTCGCAGAAATGTCAGGACCTTTTTTTGATCGCTGGTTTCCCTCTGACAGGCACGCATCGCTGCGTGTGACAGGCGGGAGACCAGCGATCCGCTGGTAACCAAGGTACACAGCGGGTTTCCAGGCACCGCGCAGCGCTTGGAAACCCGCTGTGTACCTTGGATACCAGCTCCCTGCATCAGGGCGCTGGTATCCAAGGTACACAGCGGGTTTCTAGGCACAGCCCCGCGCCTGGAAACCCGCTGTGTACCTTGGTTACCAGCGGATCGCTGGTCTCCCGCCTGTCACACGCAGCGATGTGTGCCTGTCAGCGGGAAACCAGCGATCAAAAAAAGGTCCTGACATTTCAGCGACGATCAGCGATACCCGGCAGGGGGGCTGATCGTCGCTGAATGTCACACACAGCGATATCGCTGGTGAGCTCGCTGCTGCGTCACAAAACTAGTGACTCAGCAGCGATCTCGGTAGCGATATCGCTATGTGAGACGGGCCCTTAAGTGGAAAGCTTAATTGATTGCTTTCCACTTTCACTTCAGGTCAGCCAGGGACACAATCAGTGACGTCAGAGGGAACTGATTAACAAAAATAGGGGTTCCCTTCGAAAAAAAAATGGCGTGGGGTCCCCCCTATTTTTGTTAACCAGCCAGATGAAGCAGACCGCTGAGGCCTGGATTTTCAGGCTGTTAAGGAGCCAAGATCCATGGACCTTGCCAGCCTGATAATACCAGGCCACAGCAGTCTGCATATCTTGGCTGATTAACAAAAATAGGGGATCCCCTCGAAAAAAAATTGGCGTGGGGTCCCCCCTATTTTTGTTAACCAGCCAGATGGAGCAGACCGCTGAGGCCTGGATTTTCAGGCTGTTAAGGAGCCAAGATCCATGGACCTTGCCAGCCTGATAATACCAGGCCACAGCAGTCTGCATATCTTGGCTGATTAACAAAAATAGGGGATCCCCTCGAAAAAAAATTGGCGTGGGGTCCCCCCTATTTTTGTTAACCAGCCAGATGAAGCAGACCGCTGAGGCCTGGATTTTCAGGCTGGTAAGGATCCAATATCCATGGACCTTGCAAGCCTGATAATACCAGGCCACAGCAGTCTGCTTAGCTTGGCTGGTTAACAAAAATAGGGGATCCCCTCGAAAAAAAAACGGCGTGGGGATCCCCCCTATTTTTGTTAACCAGCCAAGTAAAATGCAGACTGCTGCGGCCTGGTATTAAAAGACTGTCAAGGCCCATGGATTTTGGCCCTCAACAGCCTGATAATACCAGGCTACAGCAGCCCCACATTTGGCGCATCAAAAGATGTGCCAATTGTGGCACTTTACCCGGCTCTTCCCACTTGCCCTGTAGCGGTGGCAAGCGGGGTAATAAGGGGTTATTGTCACCGTTGATTGCACGGTGACAATAAGCCCGGTTAATAATGGAGAGGTGTCAATAAGACACCGATCCATTATTAATCCCAAAGTTATTAAATGTATAAAAAAAAGACAAAGCAAGAAAAAAGTATTTTAATGAAATAAAAGAGACAACACAGTTTTCATTTCTTTTATTACTCTCTCATTCCTGCGACGCCATCGATCTCCTGTAAAAAAAGAAAAAAAACAAACCAACAGTATACCACCTGTCCGACGCAGTCCATAACGATAGTCCCACGACGATCCAGCTCTGCTACATCGCAATGACAGGCAGAGCCTGTCATCGCGACGCAGCACAGCTGATTACCTGCTTCCCCGGCGGTGACGTCATCGGACTGACTGCTTTACGGCCGCGATTACCCAGCAGTCACTGCAGTTATCGCGAGAAACTGCATGTGACCGCCGGGGAGAAGATGATGGCGGCCATGAAGCAGTGCAGGACGTGACCGCCGGAGATCTTCTGCCGGGTAAGTGCCGCTGACTCCTGACAGACCCGACCGACGGACACTGACAGTGACAGTGACAATCCCGATTCCGGTATCCGATAAGACGAAAATATCGGAACTCGGAATCGGAATTCCGATACAGCTAATATCGGCCGATACCCGATATTTGCAGTATCGGAATGCTCAACACTAGTAGTGAGTAGTGATGAGCGAACGTGCTTGCCACTACTCGTTACTCGCCCGAGTATTACTGTAGTCGGTGTACTTGACGAGCACCGAGCATTTCCGGTGTTATTCAGCGGGAGCTCGGGAATCCGCCCTGCAATTTTGGCGCTCTTTAGAGCACCAATGAACATGCAGGGATTGTCTGCCATGCACTGTAATGCCGCAGCCATCTTTGTTGTGGCATTACAGTGATTGGCTGGCTGCACAGCGTAATCAGGTCTATAAGAGACTGGACGCCGCCCTGCTCGGCGCATTCAGCTCTGGAATCAGATAGTGTAGGTATAACTGCTGCTGAGATAGCGTCAGATTTGTGCTTTTATAAGTCAATGTGGGTCTACCATTGTTCAATCCACCAATCCAGCTAAACCAACAATCCTTTTAAGGCTAATTAGGGGGTTTATAGATTGCAGTGCTAGGTAGGCAGAGGAGTCTATGTACGCATATCCACATCAGTGCAAGGCATGCAGGCACTGTATGTGAGTATATAGATCTCACTGCATACTTCAAAAGGGTACATTACTGTCTGGTGCTGCCTACTATATATATACCTAGCTGTAGATATCTGTGGCTAGGATTAATTTTTTTTGCACCTGAATCCCGCTAATTTTATTACAAAGCAATCCAGAGCCCCTTTTTTTCTACATTTATTTGCTTGGTCACACTGCAGACTACAGCCAGGTCATTTTAATACAACAGCGTGAAAATCTGGCAATTTAAAACGGCTTTTTTTGTCCCAGAAATCAGATCTGAGTGCGCAGAAAATTCTGTGCTTTTTTTTTGTACTATGGTACTATAGTATGTTTTGGAGTGTCTTACAACATTTTTGTACACCATTTTGCTGACCAAAAAATCTTTAGGTGGTCAAAAAATATTTAGCTACAGTTTTTATATTTATCACTGAGTTTTGTACGCCACACACATCGCATATCATTGCGCTAAATATTTTACAATTTTAGTACTCCAACAATTTTTTTTTGTGTCATAGCCTAGTTATTGACACAATTTTAGTGGGCCAAAAAAAAATCCAGCCCACATATTTACCAGTGTTCTATCTCCGTCAGACACCAGATCCATCTGTGATCTACAAATTGTGGCATTTCCGGCCCATATTCCACTGTTTTTGCTGTCTGTTACCCTCGGTGTATACAGTATTTTGGGGTAAAAAAAAATTAAAAAAACTCCAGGGCACATATTGAACAGTCTGTTATCTCTGTCAGACGCCTGGTGTATCTGTGCTCTCCAAATAGTTGCTTTTCAGGCTTACATTACACTTTTTTGGCTGTCTGCTACCCTAGGTCTATACAGTATTTTGGGGTAAAAAAAAATAAAAAAAAACTCCAGGCCACATATTGAACAGTCTGTTATCTCCGTCAGACTGCTGGTGTATCTGTGCTCTACAAATAGTTGCTTTTCAGACCTACCTTACACTTTTTCGGCTGTCTGCTACCCTAGGTCTATACAGTATTTTGGGGTGAAAAAAATTAAAAAACTCCAGGACACATATTGAACAGTCTGTTATCTCCTTCAGACGCCTCGTGTTTCTGTGCTCTACAAATAGTTGCTTTTCAGGCCTACCTTATACTTTTTTGGCTGTCTGCTTCTAGGTCTAGTATACACTATTTTGGGGTAAAAAAATTAAAAAATATCGGCCATATATTGAACAGTCCGGTATCTCTGTGACACGCCTCATCTATCTGAGGGCAACAAAATGTGCTTTTGAGGCTTCTCTTCACCTTTTTTTGCTGTGTGTTACCGTAGCTCAAAACACTATTTTGGGGTAAAAAATAAAAAAATACTGGCCATATATTGAACAGTCTGGTATCTCTGTGGTATTTCTGTGACACGCCTCATCTATCTGAGGGCTACAAAGTAAGCATTTGAGGCTTCCATTCACCTTTGTTTGCTGTGTGCTACCCTAGCTCTAAACACTATTTAGAGGTAAAAATGTAAAAAATGCAGGCCACATATTGAACAGTGTGGCATCGCTGTCAGATGGCTGAGCTATTTATGCCCTACAAATTGCGGCAATTCAGGCCTACATTCCACTTATTTGCTGTCTGTTACCCTAGTTCTGTACACTATTTTGGGTATAAAATAAAAAATCCAAGCCACATAGTGACCAGTGTGGTATCTGTGTCAGACTCCTATCTCTCTATGTGCAAAAAATTGTGGCATATTAGGCCAACATTACCTTTTTTGCTGTGTCTTACCCTATTTCTATACAGTCTTTTTTATATAAAAAAAGGAATCCAGCCCACATATTGACCTGTGTGGTATCTGTGTCAGACTCCTATCTGTCTCTATGCCAAAAATTGTGGCATATCAGGGCAACATTATCCTTTTTTTGCTGTGTCTTACCCTATTTCTATACAGTCTTTTTGGGTAAAAAATTTTTAAAAAAACTCCAGGCCACATATTGAACAGTCTGTTATCTCCTTCAGACGCCTGGTGTATCTGTGCTCTACAAATAGTTGTTTTTCAGGCCTACCTTACACTTTTTTGGCTGTCTGCTACCCTAGGTTTAGTATACACTATTTTTGTGTAAAAAATAATAAAATACAGACCACATATTGAACAGTCTGGTATCTCTTTGACACGCCTCCTCTATCTGTGGGCTACAAAGTATGCTTTTGAGGCTTCCCTTCACCCTTTTTTGCTGTGTGTTACCGTAGCTCAAAATACTATTTTGGGGTAAAAAATAAAAAAATATCGGCCACATATTGAACAATCCAGTATCTTTGTGACATGCCTCATCTATTTGAGGGCTACAAAGTGTATTTTGGGGTAAAAAATAAAAAAATACTGGCCATATATTGAACAGTCTGGTATCTCTGTGGTATCTCTGAGACATGCCTCATCTATCTGAGGGCTACAAAGTGTGCATTTGAGGCTTCCATTCACCTTTATTTGCTGTGTGTTACCCTAGCTCTAAACACTATTTTGGGGTAAAAATTAAAAAAAATACAGGCCACATATTGAACAGTCTGGTATCGCTGTCAGACAACTGAGCTATTTGTGGCCTTCAAATTGCGGCAATTCAGGCCTACATTTCACTGTATTTGCTGTCTGTTACCCTAGGTCTGTACACTAATTTTTGGGAAAAAATAAAAACACTGGTCACATGTTGCACAGTTGGTATCTCAATAAAAATACTTCTGTTTCAAGTTTTTATGGCTGCTTCAGGACTGTGTCTTAAATGCACCAACTACTACCACCATCATCATCTTCTGCATAGAGGCATTCACTGCGCAGATAGAAGGTCTGAGGAGCAGAGGGTGAATGCTTGGGTGGTGTACTCTATCTGGATTCAGATTTGCTAAGCAAAAAACTATAAGGGACGGAGGAATGACAGAGGACGTTGGTATGGTCAACAAGGTACTCCCTTAGCATCTTCCCAAACTTTGCACTCCTTGTGAGAGTCCCCTGTGCCTCAGGGCCAGGGAGATGGGAGGGTCTGAGAAAACTCCCCCAGAACTTTGCCAGTGTTCTACTTCCTCTGCTGGATTGGAGTTGTGTCTCTCTCACCTGTACTCCTTGCTTTGCCAACGAACTGTGTCTGTGACCTCTACTGCCAGCGTTTTCAGATGAGAATTTTTTTAATAATTCAGCAAGAAGAGCCCTCTGGTCCTCCAACATTTTAATACACCTGTCTGCCTCTGGAATTAGAGAAATAAAGTTCTCCTTGTAGTGTGGGTCTAGAAGTATCACCAATTAGTATTGCCTGTCACACAAAATTTTGACAATTTGGTGATGGGAAAGGCAGCGTAACATAAACTCAGCCATGCGTGCAAGACTGGTAACAGTCAATACTTCCGTGTCCTCACCAAGAGGACAACTGACCATGCTCTCCTCCTCCTCAGGCCTTTACAACTTTTGACTAACCTCAGTACTATCATTGTAAATACATCATTGTAAATACATCATTGTAATTATACCCCTGTAGTTTTTATCTCCTCCACCTCATTGTAGATTGCAAGCTGTCACGAGCAGGGTAGTTTTATTTCTGTTTATTTATTGTATTATTGTTATCGTTGTTACTTAGTGTAGATTGTAAGCTGTCACCAGCAGGGTAGTTTTATTTGGGCTTAATTATTGTATTATTGTTATCGTTGTTACTTAGGACTGTTGTGTTTGAAACTGTTAAACTGTAAATATGTCGGCACTATAAAAATAAATATTATTATTAGAACACAGAGAAGCAGGATGGAGACGTTAATTATGGCGTAATTGCCGCTCACCATCTTGGTGGATTCCTCGAAGTTTTGGAGGATGTTACATATGTCTGACATACATGTCAACTACTGAGATCTTTTGTGTGAAGTAGGAACTGAACACCGATGGCCTTGTTGATGATGGTAGTCACCAACTTCCCTCTTCTGCTCACAAATCCTTTCCAACATCTGCAGTGATTAAAACAAAAAAAGTTAAATCCACAAAAATGGAAATACAAAAAGGGGGCAAGGGACATAATATTAATAAAAAAAACCCTTTATTTATAATAGATGGTTATATAACACAGTACATAAAAAACACACACCAAAATATAAAAAATAATAAAATATTCATATATGACCCATAATCCATATACAGTCTTTTCATACAAAATTTATAGAAATATATGTTACCCGCTCTGTGATTAGTATACGGGCACAACACGATCAAAAAAATTCAGCAAGGAGCAAGGAGTAAACCAAAGTGAAACACAATATAATTATATAGTATTGTAAGTTTTTCAGGGGATATAGCTCTGGGATCGCCGTCTTGGGGAGACGGAGTGGCATAAAGAGACCATTCACAGACAGTGGTTCTGTTAAAAACTGGCCGCAACCAGTTTTATTAAAGTCCACAGCAAACAGAACATAAATTAAAACAAAATCATAAACATAAAGCCTAGGCGTGTCCCGCCACTAATTACACTTAGATAGATTACCCTTTCTATCCGGGTCCAGACTCTAATAGCCTGTGCCCAAAACAACACATATGTTCAGTAGTTACCAGCGTGCAGCTCACATGAGGCTCCAATGGCGTCTGAAGTCAGATCCAGACTGAGAGATAGAGCCCCCTCTGAACTTCTCAAGCAGGTACTTATGGCTGCCTAATTAAGCAGCTGTGTTCACTCCGGGTTGCACTGCAAACCTGTCCCAGATAGGAATGGAATGAACACCGCACTGACAACCTATTTTATGCGCCCCAGCTAAGAAACCTGGGCAAGATATACACGCCGTCCAGCACACACCCCTTCACTGTCTCACATATCCCCCCCCTCTTCTCCAGACCGGAGGACTGGTCAGAAATTCCGAAGAGACAGTGAACTCTGGACAAGGCATCAGCATTACCCTGTAATTTCCCAGGTCTATGCTCAACCGAGAAATTGAACTCTTGAAGTGAAAGGAACCACCTTGTCACCCTGGCATTCCTTTCCTTGTTCTGCTTCATCCATGTCAGAGTAGCATGGTCTGATTGCAATTTAAATCTCCTACCCAAGAGGTAATACCGTAGGGAGTCCAGCGCCCATTTGATTGCGAGGCACTCTCGCTCCACAATGGCATAATTTTGTTCAGCCGGTGTCATTTTTCGACTTAGATACAGGACTGGGTGTTCTTCACCCTTCACGACCTGTGATAACACCGCCCCTAACCCCACATTAGAGGCATCAGTTTGAACAAGAAACTCTTCCCTGAAATTAGGGGTGACCAGAACTGGTCTTTGACACAAAGCCATTTTCAACGACAGAAATGCTTTTTCTGCCTCCGGATTCCAATTTATCATTTTGGACTTCCCCCCTTTTGTCAGGTCAGTCAATGGGGCAGCAATGGAGGCATAATTTGGTACGAATCTGCGATAGTACCCAGTGATGCCCATAAATGCTTTGACCTGTCGTTTTGTGAGGGGTACAGGCCAGTTTCGAATTGCCTCTACTTTATCGATTTGTGGCTTGATCAGCCCTCTGCCAATCACATAGCCCAAGTACTTGGCCTCTTCTAGGCCAATTGCACATTTCTCTGGGTTTATGTTCAGCCCAGCTCCGCCTATCGAGTCTAAGACGGCTTGTACCTTAGCGAGGTGGCTCTCCCAATCAGAACTGAAAATTACCACATCATCCAGGTAGGCAGCTGCATAGGCTTGATGCGGGCGTAGGATCTGGTCCATAAGCCTCTGAAAGGTAGCTGGGGCTCCATGCAACCCGAATGGCATCACCAGATACTGAAACAAACCTTCCGGGGTTGCAAAGGCCGTTTTTTCTTTTGCCTCCTCAGATAGGGGTATCTGCCAGTACCCTTTTGTCAGATCGAGGGTTGTAATATAACGGGCACCCCCTAACCTCTCGATTAGCTCATCTACCCGTGGCATCGGGTATGCGTCAAACTTTGACACTTCGTTCAACTTTCTGAAATCATTACAGAACCTCCAGGTTCCATTAGGTTTTGGGATCAGAACAATCGGGCTACACCACTCGCTTTGGGTCTCCTCAATGACCCCGAGGTCTAGCATACGTTTGATTTCAGTAGAGACTATCTTTCTGCGGGCTTCTGGAATTCTGTACGGTTTTATTTTGACCTTAGTACCGGGCTCAGTCTCGACATGGTGTTTTACGAGAGAAGTCCGGCCGGGCAAGTCAGAAAACCTC
Source organism: Oophaga sylvatica (assembly GCA_033576555.1). Taxonomy (NCBI): domain Eukaryota; kingdom Metazoa; phylum Chordata; class Amphibia; order Anura; family Dendrobatidae; genus Oophaga; species Oophaga sylvatica. Next base: position 336,050,917 of record JARQOD010000004.1, on the reverse strand, counting down.
TGCCGATTTTTCTGCAGAAACTCCCGTACTTCCTGTTTTTGGTGCACGGACAATGTCTCACCAATGGTCACAGGAGGTAGAGATGGTTTTACCCCTTTCTCTACTTCACCCGAGGCCAACAATGCCTCTCTGTCCCTCCAGGGCTTGATCAGATTGATATGATATATCTGGTAGGGCTTCCGTCTCCCGGGTTGGTGTACTTTGTAAGTAACCTCGCTCACTTTTTGTACGACCTCGTATGGACCATGCCACTTGGCCAAAAACTTACTTTCCACCGTGGGAATTAGAATTAGGACTCGATCCCCGGGGTTGAAAGACCTAATTTTTGCTGACCGATTATAGACTCTGCTTTGAGCTTCTTGGGCTCTCTGCAGATGATTCTTCACCAATGGCATAATTTTAGCCATCCTCTCTTGCATCTGGGCAATATGCTCTATAACACTCTTGTATGGAGTTGTCTCGGTTTCCCAAACCTCCTTGGCTATGTCCAGCAAGCCCCGCGGATGCCGACCATACACCAACTCAAAGGGAGAAAATCCCGTAGAGGCCTGGGGAACCTCTCTGACCGAAAACAATAAGTAGGGTAACAGGTAGTCCCAGTCCCTCCCATCTTTTTCTACTGCTTTCTTTAACATATGTTTTAATGTTTTATTAAAACGTTCAACCAACCCATCCGTCTGGGGGTGATACACAGATATCCGAATGTGCGAGATTTTAAGCAACTTACACAGTTCCTTCATCACTTTGGACATAAAGGTGTGCCTTGGTCCGTGAGGATCTCTTTAGGAATTCCTGTCCTGGAAAACATATGAAAAAGTTCCCGTGCAATATTTTTAGATGCCATATTTCTTAAAGGGACCGCCTCGGGGTACCGGGTTGCATAATCAAGGACAACTAAGATGTATTGGTGTCCCCTGGCTGATTTTACAATAGGACCTACCAAGTCCATTGCTACCCTTTCAAAGGGTATTTCTATAACCGGCAGCGGGATTAATGGACTCCGGAAGTGAGACACCGGAGCATTTATCTGACACGAGGGGCAGGTTTTACAATAATCCTCCACATCTCGATAAACCCCGGGCCAGTAAAACCTCTGAAGAATTCTTTCCTGGGTTTTGTCCATCCCCAGGTGCCCACCCAGCACGTGGTTATGGGACAAACCTAACACCATACTTCTATATGACTTAGGTACCAGGAGCTGACTCACGGCCTCTCCCTTTACTTTAGTGACCCTATACAGCAGGTCATTGTTCATGGCAAAATGGGGAAATTTTTCATCAGAGCCGGGCTCTTGTGGGATCTCATTCAGAACAGTTATATTCTCCCTGGCATGTTTAAGAGTGGGGTCTTGCAATTGCTCACTCCCAAAATTGCCACGGGACACCGGTAGGTCAGGGACATTCTGTTCTAGAGAAACATCCTCCCCCTCCCCCAACATCACCTGAAATGGAAATTCATCATTTTTTTTACAGTCATCATCATTATCAATATCATTATCATGATTACTATCAGCATCAGCATCATTATCATGGTCATCATCATCATCATGATCATCATCATTATCATGGTCATCATTATCACATAAGTTTAATGGCCCACTAGCCTTGTGTTCCGCCCCTCGGGACTGAGCACCCTCAGTAGGAGCTTCATCACACTGTCCAGCAGAAACATTTTTTTCCCAAAGACCCAAAACAGGGGAAAGTCACGACCCAATATGGCGGGATGCATCAAGTTCTTCACTACCCCCACTTCATATGAGATCTCCCCGAGTTTTGTGACGAAGTCTGAGGAGGTTACTGGGTAGACTTTGACGTCTCCATGTATGCACACCACGCTTAGGTACCTATCTGTGACGAAGTTCCCATCAGCCAGACTAGCATGTATCAGAGTCACTCGACTTCCTGAGTCGAGTAGGGCCTGTACTGGGCACCCATTTATCACGACCTGACACAGCTGTGGGCCAGTCTCCTCGACTAGGGTGGCCACGCACACGGGCTCGGCGAGGAACGAGAGAGACTGTCCAGCGTCACAGTCCATAGGTTCCCCCACTAGTGGACAATTGGCTGAAATATGACCCCGTTCACGGCATCTCCAACACTGTCTCAGGTCAGGGTGTTCAGACGGGGAGACCTTCCTAGGTCTGGGTTCTCCTGGTAGGTAAGTATCACCCTTCCGCTCATACATGTCCCCTCGGGGCTGACCCGGACTATCAACAGCCCCCTTTGCCCCCACAGCTGGAACCCTCTTACCGGGAGATGACGGGGGCCGGGTATTCCGAACTGATGATCGCTCGGACGGCTGGTCACGTAGATAGTCTTTGGTGGCGAAATACCTTTCTATTAGGCTGACCAGTTGATCGGCATCTTTGGGGTCTCCCTGTCCGACCCAGAGCTGGACCTCAGGGGGAAGGGCCCAGATGTACCGGTCCAGCACCACCTTTTCAACCATTTGGGCAGGGGTGCTGACGTCAGGTTCCAACCACTTTTTTACCAAAGAAATCAAGTCATACATTTGTGAGCGAGCAGGCTTGTCTCGCCTGTATCTCCAGTTATGGACTCTCCTGGCACGGACTGCCCTCGTCACACCCAGGCGGGCAAGAATCTCCGCTTTCAACTTAGTATAGTTTTTGCTGTCCTGCTCGCTGAGGTCAAAATAGGCTTTTTGGGGTTCCCCAGTCAGATAGGGCGCGACCACCATAGCCCATTCAGATTGTGGCAGATTCTCCTTCTCTGCCAGTCTCTCAAATATAGCCAGATACGCCTCCACATCGTCATGAGGCGTCATCTTCTGCAGAGTCTGTTTTACCGCCTTCTTTACAGCGGATAATGCCAGTAACCCGGCGTCTTCATTCGGGGACGAGGTGCTAGGAGTTTTTTTTAGTGCTGCAACCTGCTCCAGTAACAACCGGTTGGTTTCCTGCTGTTGCTGCTGGCTCCGCTGGGCCTCTAGGTGTTGTTGCTGCATGGCCTGCTGTTGTTGCTGCATGGCCTGCTGATGTTGCTGCTGCATGGCCTGCTGGTTCTGGGCCAGCTGCTTAACGAGCTCCTCCATACTGCCGGACATCTTGGGCTGGCTGACAGCCTTCACCCAAGACATATACACTCCACAGTCTTCTCCACAATAAGTTCAGTTTTGCGGTGCAGACACCTTTTTTTTTTTTTTTTCAAAGTCTTCAGCCACTGTGCTGCCCCAGCATTCAAGCACCAATTGTAAGTTTTTCAGGGGATATAGCTCTGGGATCGCCGTCTTGGGGAGACGGAGTGGCATAAAGAGACCATTCACAGACAGTGGTTCTGTTAAAAACTGGCCGCAACCAGTTTTATTAAAGTCCACAGCAAACAGAACATAAATTAAAACAAAATCATAAACATAAAGCCTAGGCGTGTCCCGCCACTAATTACACTTAGATAGATTACCCTTTCTATCCGGGTCCAGACTCTAACAGCCTGTGCCCAAAACAACACATATGTTCAGTAGTTACCAGCGTGCAGCTCACATGAGGCTCCAATGGCGTCTGAAGTCAGATCCAGACTGAGAGATAGAGCCCCCTCTGAATTTCTCAAGCAGGTACTTATGGCTGCCTAATTAAGCAGCTGTGTTCACTCCGGGTTGCACTGCAAACCTGTCCCAGATAGGAATGGAATGAACACCGCACTGACAACCTATTTTATGCGCCCCAGCTAAGAAACCTGGGCGAGATATACACGCCGTCCAGCACACACCCCTTCACTGTCTCACAGTATATAAATGCTTAAAGCGCAAGGAGATGCGAAGTGCCAATAAAAGTGAACGTATAACATAACATACTCAATAAAATATATTATAAATAATGTCAAAGTTGAAAAATAAAAATGTAAAGTGCAAAGTGTGCAAGATGCTCCTGGCCTAACAGGGAAATCTCCCCGCCTGCAGTGTATATATATTGATGACAAAGGATATATGGAGGCAGAACATTAAATAAAGACTGCCCCATAGTCAGTCATATATCACAAATATCACTCGGCCAAATAAACTGCCCAAATTAGACCACAAAAGGTTTGTAAAACCAACAGAGAGGGAAAGCAGACCAAATGGTATTACCTTATGAATGGGGTCAGAAGGATAAATGGTGCTCTACGTGCCCCGACGCGCGTTTCGGAAGTATTCCTTCGTCAGGGGGTGTCGCCCAAACCGAAACCGGATGTTTTTATACTCATTGGACCAAATATCATTGGTGGAATAGGAGCAATGTTGACGCATGCGCCAATGGAGACTCTGAAGGTCCTTCGCTACAGTGTCATGTGGCCAATGACGTCAGGTCACAGGACCCGGCGCCATGGAGAAATACAGATGCAGGAACCAAGGAAACCCGCCGGCGCACCAAAAAACGGATGCGTACAGCTACCATCCACACCAATGAGGCAAATGATCATGGGTAATATAATGTAAGATAAAAATACCACATATATCCCAATGATCTCCGGGAGTCCCCCCCCAAAAGCCACGTCAACAATGACACATGGATCACATGGCCCGGAGTCATGGAGACAAAAAGACGCAGAAGCCGAGGAACCCCACCGGAGCACCAAAGGATGAATGCGTGCAGCTGCCATCCACACCAATATAAAGTAAATAATCACGGGTAATATAGTGCTGAATAAAGATACCACATATGTCCTAAGGATCTCCGGGAGTCCCCACCCCAAACGTCACGTCATCAATGACACCTGGATCACATGACACAGCATCACGGAGACACATGAACGCCGGGGAGGAGACATTAGCCCGGGCACCCAAATATGTGTGTAGAATCATGATCCACAACAATATAAGGCAATTAATTATGGATAATATGATATAGAATAAAAATAACACATATACCGCAGGAGACTCCGGGAGTCACCGCCCCAGGTACCACGCGATCAATGACACCCGGATCACATGACCCAATCCCATAGAAACACATAGACTCCAGGGAGGAGGCCTCAACCAGAGCTCTAAAATGTCAGTGTATATTAAGAAATCTCATGCAGATAGTGAAAAACACCAACCAGTATCAGTCCCAAAACACCAACCATGAAAAGGTTTATCAACTTAAACACAATATAGCAGCTACATATATTTATCACCCATATCACAAAGTAAAGAGGAAGATGGATATCACTAAATAAAGTAAACTTAAAAAACAGCAGAAAATAAAATATAAAAAATAAAAAAATTAAATAAAAAAATAAATAATAAATAATTGGGAAAATTAATTAATAATAATAATAATAATAATAATAAATTAATAATTAGGGGAAGAAAAAAGAAAAGTAAAGAGAAATAAATATAAAATTAAAGTAATAATAATAAATAATGACTAATGAATAAAGAATAATAATTAATAATTATAATATAATATATAATTTATATTTTTCATAAAGTGATAAGTCCATCAATCTTCATGATATTTCTTCATCACAGGTCATCCATCCGATGCAATATAGCAAATGTCCGGAGGTACGGCTGATCACATATAGACAACATGAATATCCAGAGAAAAGAATGACCCCATCAGAAGATCACTACAAGGTAAGAAAAATAATTAGTAAAATAAAATAAAAAATAATAATAAATAATAATAAATAAAATGATAAATAGATAAAAACCGGTTACTATAAAAAATGCTAAAAAATACTATAAAAATGGGGCAAAGCTAATATTCTCATTCAGACCAATAGGGGAAATTGTATTGAGGGTCCAAATCCACTTAGTCTCCATTTGTGCCAATCTGGTACTAACATTTCCACCTCTTATGTGGGGTTGTATCATATCAATACCTATGACACGTAAAAGTGATGCATCACATTGATGATATACTTTAAAATGTCGGGGTATTGTCTTTAATTCTGTGACATCATTGGTATTCTTAGCAGCTTCAATTCCTAAAACATGCTCCCGCACCCTAACTTTTAGCTGGCGTGTTGTTAAGCCAATATAAATTAGTTGGCACGGGCATGTAGCATAATATATTACAGCTTTGGAGGTACAGGTGATTTGATGTCTAATTGCATATGATTTATGTTTTCCTGTATCTGCAAATGTCTGTGCTCGCTCTATATTTGGGCAAGCTACACATTTGCCGCAGGGTTTGCACCCATTGGAAATATTTCCATTGCTATTAGACAAAAATTTGATAGGTTCATTAACATAATGGCTGCTCACTATTAAGTCATGTATATTTTGAGATCTTCTATATGTGATATTAGGTCCCTCACCGACATAGCGTGAGATCACTTGATCGGCCTGTAAGATAGACAAATGTTTTTTTAAAAATTTGCAGCATTAACTGAGTTCTCCATGATATCTTGTAATAAACCTCACATTTAAATCAGGGGTAGATAACTTTGTTGAATACAAGGTATCTTGTCTTAATGTATACTTAGCTCTGTTATATGCCCTCTTTACAGAGCGATTGCTATATCCCCTTTCAATAAATCTTGCTTTCAATTTCATTGCTTCTCTTTCAAAATCAGATTCTTCAGAACATATTCTCCTAATTCTTAGGAATTGACCTATTGGTATGGATTTAATTAATGCAGGAGGATGCGATGATGATGCATGTAAAAGTGCATTGACAGCCGTCGGTTTTCGGAATAAATCGGTCTGCAAACAATTTGTTTCATCCCTTCTGACTTTCACATCCAAGAAATCAATGGATGTATAATTAGAGTGATATGTCAAATGTATATTTAGTTGGTTATCATTGAGTGTTGCAATGAATTCATCCAATGATTCAATGTTACCTCACCAGACATTAAAAATGTCGTCTATGTATCGTGCCCAGAAAAGAACACGGTCCATTGACGACAAATGATCAGATAAAAAGAGGTCCCTCTCCCACAGCCCCAAGAACAAATTGGCAAAGGAGGGTGCAAAAGACGCCCCCATCGCCATGCCCTGGAGCTGCAGGTAGAAGGACCCCTTAAATAAAAAGAAATTATGTGAAAGTGAAAATTGCAACAGTTGTACAATGAAGGACCTCCTTGATGATGGAATATTGGAAGTATTCAAAAAGAATTGTGAAGCTCTTATCCCATCAACATGACGGATATTGGTGTGTAATGACTCCACATCGCATGTTACCAATAAGGTATCAGCTTCGATGTGGAGTCCATCTACTTTTTAAAAAAAATCATTTGTATCTTTTATATAATATGGTAACTTAGATACCAGAGGTTGAAGCTGTGAATCAATATATTTATTTATATTTTCCAAAAAATTGTTGCAGCCAGATATTATAGGTCTTCTCGGTGGAATTGTATGATTCTTATGTATTTTAGGCAAGAAGTACAAAGTGGATATTGTGGGTTCCACAATTTGTAAAGCAGAGAATAACTCTTTAGAAATGATCTCATCATCCCGGCTGTTTGTAGAAGAGTCAGAAGTTCAGATTTAAATTTATTTAGAGGGTGTTAGGGATCGAGTTCCCTCTGCTGCACAAGGGGAATCTCGAACCAGTCCTGCTGCAGTCCCCCATCCATCTCCGGCCGCAGTGGAGCCTGCTCAGCAGAGACATCGGTCCCAGTGTCTCGCCCGGTATAATACTGTGCAGAGACTCGCTGCTGCCAATCCTGGTTCCTTTGTTGTAACCAGTATTGGAGAAGGCAGATTTGGGGCTAAGTCCTCTGTTTCTCCATCTGAGCATGCCCAGGACAAGATCTTCCATTGGAGATCAGGGGTCACATGCTCGGATACAGCTGCGACTCCTATTGGTCCTCTAGGAAGGTCCTGAAGCTGTTGGTGTTCTGAAGCAGCTTCCTATTGGTCCTTTCTGGAAGGTCTCCTATTCGTGGCTACTATAAAAAGGTGTCATAACCGAACAGCCGTGCGTTAGTATCAAATCTGTTACGTGCTTGCGTCAGTGTGGTTATGCATGTGTTTAGGGACCCAGCTGAAATAAGCCCATAGAATACCGGCACCTCCGGTGAGTAGTTGTGTTTATGGGTTCAGGGCTCTGGCTGTATAGCCCTTAGTATACCGGCATCTTCGGTGAGGAGTTTGCTGTGTGCATTGCTGACTACTTTATATTGAAGCTGCGCAGTCCGGATGTAACCCGGTGGCGGCATGCGGACATCGCTATTAGTCAGCATTTAGGTTGCGACTCTGTGGAGCAACAGAGTTTCTCTTATACCGCCATATAGCGCCACATCCTTTTGTTTAGCGGCTCTGTGGAGTAACAGAGTTTGCTCACTTAGCCATATAGTGCTACAGTGTCCATATCTGCGACTCTGCGGGATAACAGTTTGTTTGGTTTCCCTCCAACACTGATCTGCTTTCTCTAATTCAGTATCTCACGAACATGTTGCACTTTGCCATTTATACGAACACGTGCGTCTTTGGCAACATATTTTTTACAGCCATTTTTCATGCCGAGCTTCACACGCGCATCTGTTACACCGATCTTCTGACAGGCATGAAACACATTCTGGTAATTGGTGGTGGGCCGGCTAAACAATTAATCATTGTAGGCTGTATCCTGAATCTCATCCCATAGCCACCGCTTTTATTAATCCTGTACGTTACCATTCCTGTTGTCACCATGCCCCTTTTCTTGATCACTTCATCCAACGATTCGTCCGCCATATTTTTACTAAAAACCTGCACCTTCCCAGCAGCAACTGTGTAGGAAACCACGTTACTGTTTTCCAAGGTGTTTATGATGCCCCTAAAAAATTTTTACACACTATGCTGATATGTTCCCCACAGGGGGAAATGTTTGTCAGCCCATACACTTAGGGAATGGGCATTCCAAGTATAGTAGACCCGCTCCTTTAAACTGGGAAGACCTTTTTCGCAGGCCATACTCCACGTCTCTTCCTACACCACCCTAGATCACCAGGGTGACCATGTTCCGTGATGAAACAGGCACTAAATTGTTTTGCCAGGGTGTTTAGGATGTCCGTAACTACAAATATTTACACAGTTGGTTGATGTTTCCCCTCCCCAGGGGAAAATGTTTTTCAGCCTATGCATTTAGTGTATGGGCATTACAAGCATAGGAGACCCGCTCCTTTAAACTGGGAAGACCTTTTCTCAGACCGTATTCCACGTCTCTTCAGACACCACCACTAGAACACGAAGGTGAACGTGTTCCGTGATGAAACAGGCACAACCATTAGATTGTTTTGCAAGGGTGTTTAGGATGTCAGTAACAACAATAAGTTACACAGTAGGTTGATGTGTCCCCCAGCCCCAGGAGAAAATGTTTGTCAGCCAATACACTTACTGTATGGGCATTACAAGTATAGGAGACCCGCTCCTTTGTAATAGAAACAGATTTTTTGAAGGACTTCATACATGTCTCTTCAAAGTGGTATTTTGGGTTTGTCCAAATTTGGGCCAGGCCTTCCATTCAATGCATACTCAAATAGTATCAGAGACCCATTTCCTAATAATGTGAACTTTGTTGGTTGTTCATCTTCTTTAACAATGCAATTCTTCAATGCCAGTTCTTCAGCCTCAACACTGCAATGCTAAAATGCAGGGTCTTCTGACTCACCACAGCAATTGACCAATGCAGGTTCTTAAGCCTCAACAGTAGAGATGAGAGACTTTGCCTCCGGGAGGGTCGAGTTGGGTTTCGGACCACCCAACTTTATCAAAAGTCGAGTCGAACGAAATCGGCCGACTATCGGCAAAAGTCGGAGTTCCGACCGAAACCCGACCCCAATGCAAGTCAATGGGGAATAAAAGTCGGCAGTGAGTGGAGGACAGTAAACACACCTACAATGCCCATTTCAATGCCAACAATATCAATTCTTATTACTTAAGTTTGTCAACCTTAATTTACTTTATAATAATAGTAACGCATTGAAAACTGGGGTTATTTGGCTATAGTTGTGGGGGTGGGCAGGGCTGGCTCTAGGTTTTCGTTGGCCCCGGGCGAAAGAGTCTCAGTGGGCCCCTTTAACACATACCACAATTCCTGATGCTCTGATACGGCACAGAAATATAGGTATGGTACAATGACAAATACTTCACTTCTTACATTACATGACGGATATCTATTGTAAATTCTACAATAGCTCAAAAACCAGACAGTATAGTCCTCCATACAGTATTATGGGCACCACATAGTGCACCATACAGAATAATGAGTCCCATATATGATGCTCCATACAGAATAATGGGCCCAATATAATGCTTCATACAGTATTATGAGCCACATATATTGCTCCATACAGAAAAATGAGCCCCATATATTGCTCCATACATAATTAGTCACATATAATGTTCCATACAGTATATGATGAGCTCCACATAATGCTCCAGTATTTGATGGTCCCCATATAATGTGCCATACAGTACAGGATGGTGCCCATAGAGTAGAATGAGCCCCACATATTGCTCCATAAAGTATAATGAGTCGTATATAAAGCTCCATACAGTATATGATGGGCCCCATATATTGCTCCATACAGAATGGGCTCCATATAATGCTCCATACAGAATAGGCCCCATATGTGCTCAATATGATGCTCCATATACAAAGGGCACTATATGATGCCCCATAAATAATGAACCCCATATGATGCTCTAGTATATGATGGGCCCCATATATGATGCTCCAGTGTATGATGAGCCCCATATAATGCTCCAAATATAATGGTCCCCATATATAATGGGCTCCATGTGATGCCCCATATATAATGTGCCCATATGATGTGCCATATACAGGTCCTTCTCAAAAAATTAGCATATAGTGCTAAATTTCATTATTTTCCATAATGTAATGATTACAATTAAACTTTCATATATTTTAGATTCATTACACACCAACTGAAATTTGTCAGGTCTTTTATTGTTTTAATACTGATGATTTTGGCATACAACTCCTGATAACCCAAAAAACCTGTCTCAAAAAATTAACATATTTCACCCGTCCAATAAAATAAAAGTGTTTTTTAAAAACAAACAAAAAAAACATCAAATAATAATGTTCAGGTTTGCACTCAATACTTGGTCGGGAATCCTTTTGCAGAAATGACTGCTTCAATACGGCGTGGCATGGAGGCAATCAGCCTGTGACACTGCTGAGGTGTTATGGAGGCCCAGGATGCTTCGATAGCGGCCTTAAGCTCATCCAGAGTGTTGGGTCTTGCGTCTCTCAACTTTCTCTTCACAATATCCCACAGATTCTGTATGGGGTTCAGGTCAGGAGAGTTGGCAGGCCAATTGAGCACAGTAATACCATGGTCAGTAAACCATTTACCAGTGGTTTTGGCACTGTGAGCAGGTGCCAGGTCTTGCTGAAAAATGAAATCTTCATCTCCATAAAGCATTTCAGCCGATGGAAGCATGAAGTGCTCCAAAATCTCCTGATAGCTAGCTGCATTGACCCTGCCCTTGATGAAACACAGTAGACCAACACCAGCAGCTGACATGGCACCCCACACCATCACTGACTGTGGGTACTTGACACTGGACTTCAGGCATTTTGGCATTTCCTTCTCCCCAGTCTTCCTCCAGACTCTGGCACCTTGATTTCCGAATGACATGCAAAATTTGCTTTCATCAGAAAAAAGTACTTGGGACCACTTAGCAACAGTCCAGTGCTGCTTCTCTGTAGCCCAGGTCAGGCGCTTCTGCCGCTGTTTATGGTTCAAAAGTGGCTTTACCTGGGGAATGCGGCACCTGTAGCCCATTTCCTGCACACGCCTGTGCACGATGGCTATGGATGTTTCTACACCAGACTCAGTCCACTGCTTCCTCAGGTCCCCCAAGGTCTGGAATCGGTCCTTCTCCACAATCTTCCTCAGGGTCCGGTCACCTCTTCTCGTTGTACAGCGTTTTCTGCCACATTGTTTCCTTCCAACAGACTTCCCATTGAGGTGCCTTGATACAGCACTCTGGGAACAGCCTATTTGTTGAGAAATTTCTTTCTGGGTCTTACCCTCTTGCTTGAGGGTGTCAATGATGACCTTCTTGACATCAGTCAGGTCGCTAGTCTTACCCATGATGGGGGTTTTGAGTAATGAACCAGGTAGGGAGTTTTTAAAAGCCTCAGGAATCTTTTGCATGTGTTTAGAGTTAATTAGTTGATTCAGAAGATTAGGGCAATAGGTCGTTTAGAGAACCTTTTATTGATATGCTAATTTTTTGAGACAGGTTTTTTGGGTTATCAGGAGTTGTATGCCAAAATCATCAGTATTAAAACAATAAAAGACCTGACAAATTTCAGTTGGTGTGTAATGAATCTAAAATATATGAAAGTTTAATTGTAATCATTACATTATGGAAAATAATGAAATTTAGCACTATATGCTAATTTTTTGAGAAGGACCTGTATAATGGGCCCCATATAATGCTCCAGTATATGATGGGCCCCATGGATGATGCTCCAGTGCATGATGGGCCTATATAATGCTCCATAAATAATGGGCCCCATATGATGCTCCAGTATGTAATGGGCCCCATGTATGATGTTCCAGTGTATAATGGGCCCCATATATGATGTTCCATTATATAATGGGCCGCGTATATGATGCTCCAGTATATGATGGGCCCCATTTATAATGCTCCAGTGTATGATGGGCCCCATATATAATGCTCCAGTGTATAATAGGCCCCATATATGATACTCCAGTGTATGATGAGCCCCATATAATGCTCCAAATATAATGGTCCCCATATATAATGCTCCATATATAATGGGCTCCATGTGATGCCCCATATATAATGTGCCCCATATGATGTGCCATATATAATGGGTCCCATATGATGCTCCAGCATATGATGGGCTCCATGGATGATGCTCAAGTGCATGATGGGCCTATATAATGCTCCATAATTAATGGGCCCCATATGATGCTCCAGTATATAATGGGCCCCATGTATGATGTTCCAGTGTATAATTGCCCCATATATGATGTTCCAGTACATGATGGGCCCCGTATATGATGCTCCAGTGTATGATGGGCCCCATTTATAATGCTCCAGTGTATGAAGGGCCCCATATATAATGCTCCAGCGTATTATGGGCCCTATCTATGATGTTCAAGTGTATGATGGGCCCCCTATATAATGCTCCAGTGTATGATGGGCCCCATATATAATGCTCCAGTGTATAATAGGCCCCATATATGATGCTCCAGTGTATGATGAGCCCCATATAATGCTCCAAATATAATGGTCCCATATATAATGCTCCATATATAATGGGCTCCATGTGATGCCCCATATATATTGTGCCCCATATGATGCGCCATATATAATGGGCCCCATATGATGCTCCAGTATATGATGGGCCCCATGGATGATGCTCAAGTGCATGATGGGCCTATATAATGCTCCATAAATAATGGGCCCCATATGATGCTCCAGTATATAATGGGCCCAATGTATGATGTTCCAGTGTATAATTGCCCCATATATGATGTTCCAGTACATGATGGGCCCCGTATATGATGCTCCAGTGTATGATGGGCCCCATTTATAATGCTCCAGTGTATGATGGGCCCCATATATAATGCTCCAGTGTATAGTGGGCCCTATCTATGATGCTCAAGTGTATGATGGGCCCCATATATAATTCTCCAGTGTATAATGCTCCCCATATATTGCTCCAAACATTTAAAAAAATGAAATACCTCTCCTCGCTGGACACTGCTCTACTCTGGGCTCCTCAGCGTCGCCATCTTCCAGCTCTCTGCACTGTGACTGTTCAGGCAGAGGGCACACGGACGTGATGTCATCACGCTCTCTGACCTGAATGTCACTGTCAGGAAACGTGGAAGACGTCACAGCGGTGGAGCAGGGAGAGGTAAGTATTGCAAGTGTTGGGACCCTGAGCAAGAAGGGGGGCCCACTCATGGGCCCAGCACAGGCACAGGGCCCCTAATAGTACGCCAGTGTCTCTGACGGCGAGCGGGCCCCCCCACCTGCTCAGGGCCCTGGCACTTGCCCGGGTGCGCCAAGTGCTGACGCCGGCACTGGGGGGGTAGAGCCCAATTAGGGAGGAGGAAAAACTGGCATATGTTGAGGTGTAGGCTGGACATTCAGCAGCTGCAAATGGAGGAATTGGAGAAGTCGGAGGAAGAGGAGGACAAAGCGAGCCATTTTGCTGGCAACCTATGTGTCATCAGGGGAAGGTGGTACAAAATCCTTTGAAACCCATACATGGTTCATTTTAATGAAGGTGAGATCACCTACATTTTGGGTCGACAGTCGGGTCCTTCTTTCTGTCAGGATTGATCCAGCAGCACTGAAGACTCTTTCTGATAGCACACTACCAGCAAGGCAAGCGAGCTCCTGTAAGGCATATTGTGGCAATTCAGGCCAGGTGTCCAGTTTACAGGTCCAGTAGTCAAAGGAGAATGAACTGTGAGGGAGAACATCGATACGGGAGGAGAGGTAAATTTGAACCATAGCTGACAACTGCTGTCTCCTGTCTGTTGCAATCGATTCAGTATTACCAGTCATGTGAGCTGTACTCGAGAAATCATTCCACAACATGGTCATAAAACCCCTGTCTCCAACGCCACTTCGGCTGTGTGCACCACAAACACCTCTTCCATGTTGCCCAGTACGGCTCGTGGTAGAACCTGCACCACTGCTGTGTGCTGGGAATGCCTCTAACAAATGGTTTACCAGAATTGCTTGTTTGTTCGCCAATATTAGCTCAAGGTTCTCCTGTGGCATGATGTTCTGTAATTCGCCTTTATAGCGTGGATCGAGGATGCTGGCCAACCAGTAGTCGTCATCCTTCATAATTTTGGCAATGCGGGGGTCCCTTTTTAGGATCCGCAAGAGAAAATCACACATGTGGGCCAATGTTGCAAGTGTCAATGATGCACTGCCAATGGTGGGTGGAGGAGCACTTTCTGCCAAATCCACATCCCTCCAGTCACGCACAAACCCTGTACCTGACCTTGGCAAGCCAACATTTTCTCTTGCCCCTGAGAAGCATCCTCCTTCCCAAAATAATCATCCCTCTCCTCCTCCTCTTCCTCTTCTTCTTCCACCTCGTCCAGGACAGTTCCCTGAGCAGACAATGCCTGACTGTCATCAAGGCTTCCCTCCTCCTCCTCCTCCGCTGCAGACGCCTGATCCTTAATGTGCATCAAAGTTTGCATTTAGCAGACGCATAAGTGGGATGCTCATGCTGATGATGGCGTCGTCTGCGCTTACCAGCCCTGTGCATTCCTCAAAACACTGAAGGACTTTACAGAGGTCTTTCAGCTTTGACCACTGCACACCTGACAACTCCATGTCTGCCCTCAAACTGCCTGCCTGTGTATCCTCCCACAAATGCATTACAGCCTGCCTCTGTTCGCACAGCCTCTCAACCATGTGCATGGAGAAGTTCCACCTTTTTGCAACGTCTATGATTAGGCGGTGATTGGGGAGGTGTAGCGATAGTTGCAGCCTCTGCATACGACTGGAGTCTACGGGCAAGCGACGGATGTGCGAGCACAGTCTTCGCACCTTATGGAGCAGGGCTGGTAACTCCGGATAATTATTTATGAAGCACTGCACCACCAGGTTCAAGGTGTGAGCCAGGCAAGGTATGTGTCTGAGTTTTGACAGGGCTATGGCCGCCACAAAATTACAGCCGTTATCACTGACTACCTTGCCTGCCTCAAGATGTAGACTGCCGAGCCATGACTCAGTTTCTCGCTGCAAGTAGTCGGCCAGTACCTCCGCTGTGTGTCTGTTGTCCCCCAAAGATATCATCTTTAAAACAGCCTGCTGATGCTTACCACTAGCTGTTCGATAGTGGGACACCTCATGTGCAACACTGGCAGCTGCGGATGGAGTGCTCATGCAACTGCGCTCTGTCGACGAGCTTTCCCTTCTGGAGGAGGAGGAGGGTCGAACGCCTACAGCCAACCGAGGGCTAGGCAGCACTGTTCCACCGCCGCTGTCCCCTGTGGAGCCTGCATCCACCACATTAACCCAGTGCGCAGTGATGTACATGTAACGGCCCTGGCCATGCCTACTGGCCCATGCATCTGTTGTGAGGTGCACCTTTCCACTCACTGTTTGAGTGCATGGACAATGCGGTCTTTCACATGCAGGAGGAGGGCAGGGATGGCTAGCAAAGACTTGCCGACTGGGTAGGTCTTAGCGTGGGACAGCGTAGGCCATGAGCTCTCGGAACGCTGCTCTTTCAACCAAACGGAAGGGCATCATCTCTAATGAGATCAGTTTGGCAATGTAGGCGTTCAAAGCCAGTGTACGAGGATGAGAGGATGAGTACTTTCTTGTCCTACTCAGAGTCTCTGCTAGGGTTAGCTGGACTTGAGAGCTGCATATGGAGGAACTAGCGGTGGACATGGCAGACTGAGAGGGGGTTGGTGATGGTGATGGTGGTGGTGGGGATGGCCTAGATGCAGTCTTTCGTTGGAAAAACATTGTGATTCCCTGACTACTTTGGCCTTGTGACAACATCTCAACATTTCTTGCTGGTGGTGTGCTAACCGGTGGGCTTACAGTGGGGGAAGCGATGTAGTGTTGCTGGCTACCTTCATTCGGAGCAGGTGCACGTGTGCTACCTGAGGTTTTGTCGTCCGTTCAAGATTGCAAGTGCATAGTGTTTAAATGTCTAAGCATGCAACTAGTATTCAAATTTCAGAGATTTTTCCCTCGGCTAAAGGTCCTTCCGCACCTCTTACAGATAACCTTTGCCTCATCAATAGGATTTTGGTCAAAAAAGTGCCACACTGCACTCTTCCTACTATGGGAAAAATTTTCCCGGCTTGCACGCTGCGCTAATTTGACTGTCTGGCCAAGCTGTCCTGCAACTCTTTTTGTTTTTTACACGTTTTTGGACTGCTACGGGCCTGCCAGATAACCACAGCTGCGATGTCGATGCCTGCTGCGGATCCTCCTCCTCTTCTGAGCTATTGCCGGCGGCACCCTGTTCCCCCAATCCGGGTCAACAACTGGGTCATCCATCACCTCCTCTTCAATTTCATCTGCACCTTCCTCTGTGTCACCGTGTAAGGTGTTAGAGTATGCGGGAAGGGGCAGAATTTGGCTCAGTAGACTGTGAGGGCAATCCAGTGCTCTGGGTGAATGTACCAGCAGAATCATAGAGTACTGGCTGTGCATCAGTGCCCTCCATGTCATATTCATCTTGGACTGGGGAATTCAGGATTTCACTTGCTAAGTTAGGCATGGTATGTGAAAAGAGCTCCAGGGAGTAATCTGAAGTGTGGCCTGCCGCATCCTTCACTTTTGGTGGGGGTGAAGGACACAAGGAAAGGTGTCGTTCCTGACCAGGAGCCTGCACTGATGACTCAGTGCTTGCAGTTTTTGAAACTTCAGAAGAGGAGGCGATAGAGCTGGAGGCTGTTTCGGCAATGTAAGCCAAAACCTGTTCCTGATGCTCCGGCTTTAAAAGCGGTTTACCTACTCCCAGAAAAGGGAGCCTTCCAGGCCTTCTGGAGCCAGATGATAACGCAGGCTCAACACCTCCTGCCTTAGGTGCTATTGTGCTTTTGGCACTACCAGCAGATGCACCACCACCACCATCAGTACCAGCTGCCCCACTCGCCCCCGTCCACGGCCTCTTCCACCATACTTCCTCATGTTTGGGAAAATGTACCAAAAATACCAGCAGATATATGGTACTGTATGAGCAGTGTACAGCCATATACGGTGTAGGGGAAAATTTAAATCTCCGTATTTATTTCTGGAGTCACACACAGACTCTCTCTCAGTATGGATTTGACTGAAATACAAACAGCAGAAATACGGTACTGTACAGCTGTATACAGTGTAGGGAAAAATGTAAATCTCTGTATATATTTCCGGAGTCACACACAGACGCTCACTCAGTATGTATTTGAACATAATACAAACAGCAGAAATTTGCTACTGTATCAGAAGTGTACAGCTGTATACGGTGTAGGGAAAAAAATTTAATCTCGGTATATATTTCCAGAGTCACACACAGACGCTCACTCAGTATGTATTTGACCTACCTTCCAATAGGTGGCACTAGAGTTCTAGCTCTCTTCCTCTCTGAAGAGACAATTTGCATAATTAGCATTTGTATTTGACCGTAATACCAGCAGATATACGGTACTGTATGAGGAGCGTACAGCTGTATACGGTGTAGGGAAAAATGTAAATCTCCGTGTATATTTCCGGAGTCACACACAGACGCTCGCTCAGTATGTATTTGACCGTAATACAAACAGCAGAAATACGGTACTGTATCAGAAGCGTACAGCTGTATACAGTGTAGGAAAAAATTTAAATCTCCGTATATATTTCCGGAGTCACACACAGACGCTCAATCAGTATGTATTTGACCATCATAACAGCAGATATACGGTACTGTATGAGGAGCGTACAGCTGTATACGGTGTAGGCGAAAACCTTAATCTTCGTCTTTATTTCCGGAGTCACACACAGACGCTCTCTCAGTATGGATTTCACCTTAATACAAACAGCAGAAATACGGTACTGTATCAGAAGCGTACAGCTGTATACGGTGTAGGGAAAAATGTAAATCTCCGTATATATTTCCGGAGTCACAAACAGACGCTCGCTCAGTATGTATTTGACCGTAATACAAACAGCAGAAATACAGTACTGTATCAGAAGCGTACAGCTGTATACAGTGTAGGAAAAAATTTAAATCTCCGTATATATTTCCGGAGTCACACACAGACGCTCAATCAGTATGTATTTGACCATCATAACAGCAGATATACGGTACTGTATGAGGAGCGTACAGCTGTATACGGTGTAGGCGAAAATTTAAATCTCCGTATATATTTCCGGAGTCACACACAGACGCTCTCTCAGTATGGATTTGACCGTAATACAAACAGCAGAAATACGGTATTGTATCAGAAGCGTACAGCTGTATACGGTGTAGGGAAAAATTTAAATCTCCGTATATATTTCCGGAGTCACACACAGACGCTTTCTCAGTATGGATTTGACCGTAATACAAACAGCAGAAATACGTTACTGTAACAGAAGCGTACAGCTGTATACGGTGTAGGGAAATATTTAAATCTCCGTATATATTTCCAGAGTCACACACAGACGCTCTCTCAGTATGGATTGAACTGTAATACAAACAGCAGAAATACGGTACTGTATAAGAAGCGTACAGCTGTATACGATGTAGGGAAAAATTTAAATCTCCGTATATATTTCCGGTGTCACAGACAGACGCTCACTCAGTATGTAATTGACCGTAATACCAGCAGATATACGGTACTGTATGAGGAGCAATTTTAACCAGCAGGGTCTTTAGCGTCAACACTGCAATTGTCCACCGATGGATCTTTAGCATCAACACTGCAATTGTCCACTGCCGGGTTTTCAGACTCAACTATTCACTGCGTAGCCATATATGGGAGTAACAAATTAATAGGAAGAATGCTTTCAGGTGGCCATCAAGTACATGGGTTCCAAGGCTTATTGGGGTGTGTGTTACTTTGGTGCAGAGCGGGCCTTGCATTCAATGCATAGGCTAACAGTATGGCAGAACAAAATGAATAATGTGAACTTGGTTTTCCTGTGTACATCCACCAGGTCGGTTTAAAGCCTTTTTGAGGTGCGTTTGAATTTGGTGCAGGGCGGGCCTTGCACTCAATGCAGAAGATAACAAATGGCAGTGGCAAAATAGTAATGTGAACTTGGTTTTCCTGTGTACATCCACTACTTCTGTTCAATGCCTTTTTGGGATGTGTTTGAATTTGATGCAGGGCGGGCTTTGCATTCAATGAATAAGCTAACAGTATGGCAGTGGCAAAAGAGTAATGTGAGCTTGGTTTTCCTGTGTACATCCACTACGTCGGTTCAAAGCCTTTTTGGGGTGCATTTAAATTTGATGCAGGGCGGGTCCTTGCAGTCAATGCATAGGCTAACAGTATGGCAGTGGCAAAAGAGTAATGTGAACTTGGTTTTCCTGTGTACATCCACTAGGTCGGTTCAAAGCCTTTTTGGGGTGCATTTGAATTTGATGCAGGGCGGGCCTTGCATTCAATGCATAAGCTAACAGTACGGCAGTGGCAAAAGAGTAATGTGAACTTGGTTTTCCTGTGGCCATGCAGTACCTGGGTTTAAAGGGTTATTGGGGTGCGTGTTACTTTGCTGCAGGGCCGGCCTTGAATTTAATGCATAGGCTATGGGAGACCTCTTTTGTTATAATTGTAACACTTTTTCATGAGGCCCTCCTGTACGTTTCATCAAATTGGTATTGGGGTGCGTCCTAATTTTTGGCAGCCCAGCCACTCAATGCATAGGCAATAACAGTATAGGAGACCCACTGTTTAATATTTGCCCTTTAACCCCTTCACCCCCAAGGGTGGTTTGCACGTTAATGACCGGGCCAATTTTTACAATTCTGACCACTGTCTCTTTATGAGGTTATAACTCTGGAACGCTTCAACGGATCTTCGCGATTCTGAGATTGTTTTCTCGTGACATATTGTACTTCACGTTAGAAGTAAAATTTCTTCGATATAACTTGCGTTTATTTTTGAAAAAAACGCAAATATGGCGAAAATTTTTAAAATTTTGCAATTTTCAAACTTTGAATTTTTATTCCCTTAAAACAGAGAAATATGTCACATAAAATAGTTAAGAAATAACATTTCCCACATGTCTACTTTACATCAGCACAATTTTGGAACCAAAATTTTTTTTTGTTAGGAAGTTATAAGGGTTAAAAGTTGACCAGCGATTTCTCATTTTTACAACAAAATTTACAAAGCCATTTTTTTTAGGGACCACCTCTCATTTGAAGTCACTTTGAGGGGTCTATATGGCAGAAAATACCCAAAAGTGACACCATTCTAAAAACTGCACCCCTCAAGGTACTCAAAACCACATTCAAGAAGATTATTAACCCTTCAGGTGCTTCACAGGAACTAAAGCAACGTGGAAGGAAAAAATGAATATTTAACTTTTTAGCCACAAAAATGATCTTTTACAAACTTTTTTTTTATTTTCACAAGGGTAAAAGGAGAAAATGAACAGATAAGGTTGTTATGCAATTTCTCCTGAGTACGCCAATACCCAATATGTGGGGAAAACCACTGTTTGGGCACACGGCAGAGCTCGTAAGGGAAGGAGCGCCGTTTGACTTTTTCAAACTAAAATTGGCTGGAATTGAGATTGGACGCCATGTCGTGTTTGGAGAGCCCCTGATGCGCCTAAACAGTGGAAACCCCCACAAGTGACACCATTTTGGAAACTAGACCCCCGAAGGTACTTATCTAGATCTGTTGTGAGCACTTTGAACTCCCAAGTGTTTCACAAAAGCTTATAATGCCTGGGTGTGAAAAAAAAAAAAACAATTTTCCACAAAAATGATTTTTTAGTCCCAAATTTTTGAATTTTCCCAAGGAAATTGGACCCCAAAAGTTGTTGTCCAATTTGTCCTGAGTACACTGATACCCCATATGTGGGGGGGGGGGAACTGTTTGGGTGCACGGCAGGGCTTGGAAAGGAAGTAGTAACGTTTTGGAATGCAGACGTTGATGGGGGTCATGTTCCGTTTGCAGTGCCCCAGATGAGCCTAAACAGTGGAAACCCCCCACAAGTGACCCCATTTTGGAAACTATACCCCCTAAGGAACTTATCTAGATCTTTGGTGAGCACTTTGAACCCCCAAGTGCTTCACACAAGTTTATAATGCCCGGGCATGAAAATAAAAAATCCTATTTTTTTCCCACAAAAATTATCTTTTAGTCACTAATTTTTTATTTTCTCAAGGGTAACAGGAGAAATTGGACCACATAAGTTGTTGTCCAATTTGTCCTGAGTACGCTGATACCCCATATGTGGGTGGGAACCACTGTTTGGGCGCACGGCAGAGCTCGGAATGGAAGGAGCACCATTTGACTTTTTCCAACCAAAATTGGCTGGAATTGAGATTGGATGCCATGTTGCATTTGGAGAGCCCCTGATGTGCCTAAACAGTGGAAACCCCCCACAAATGACCCCATTTTGGAAACTAGACCCCCTAAGAAACTTTTCTAGATCTTTGGTGAGCAATTTGAACCCCCAAGTGCTTCACACAAGTTTATAACGTTGAGCCATAAAATTTAAAAATCATATTTTTTCCACAAAAATGATCTTTTCACCCCAATTTTTATTTTTCCAAGGGTAACAAGACTCCAAAAGTTATTGTGCAATTTGTCCTGAGTGCGCTGATACCCCATATGTGGGGGTAAACCACTGTTTGGGTGCATGGCAGAGTTTGGAAGGGAAGGAGCGCCGTCTGACTTTTTCAACGCAGAATTGGCTGGACGCCATGTCGTGTTTGGAGAGCTCCTGATCTGCCTAAACAGTGGAAACCCCCATAAATGATGCCATTTTGGAAACTAGACCCCTCAAGGAACTTATCTAGATGTGTGGTGAGAACTTTTAACCCCCAGGTGTTTCACTAAAGTTTATAACGTACAGCCGTAAAATAAAAAATCTTTTTTTTTTTTACAAAAATGATTTTTTCGTCCCCAATATTTTATTTTCACAAGGGTAACAGAAGAAATTGGAACCCAAAAGTTGTTGTCCAATTTGTCCTGAGTACGCTGATACCCAATATGTGGGAGAAAACTACTGTATGGGCGCACGTCAGGGCTCGGAAGGGAAGTAGTGACGTTTTGGATTGCAGACTTTGATTGAATGGTCTGGGGGCGTCATGTCGCATTTGGAGAGCCCCTGATGCGCCTAAACAGTGGAAACCCCCCACAAGTGACCCCATTTTGGAAAATAGACCCCACAAGGAACTTGTCTAGATGTGTGGTGAGCACTTTGAACCCCGAAGTGCTTCACAGAAGTTTATAACGCACAGCCGTAAAAATAAAAAATCCTTTTTTTTTTTTTGCAAAAATGATTTTTTTGCCCCAATATTTTATTTTTACAAGGGTAACAGGAGAAATTGGACCCCAAAAGTTGTTGTCCAATTTGTCCTGAGTACGCTGATATCCAATATGTGGGAGAAAACTACTGTATGGGTACACGTTGGGGCTCGGAAGGGAAGTAGTGACGTTTTGGATTGCAGACTTTGATGGAATGGTCTGGGGGCGTCATGTCGCATTTGGAGAGCCCCTGATGCGCCTAAACAGTGGAAATCCCCAACAAGTGACCCCATTTTGGAAAATAGACCCCACAAGGAACTTATCTAGATGTGTGGTGAGCGCTATGAAGCCCCAAGTGCTTCACAGAAGTTTATAATGTACAGCCGTAAAAACAAAAAAATATTTTTTTTTGTACAAAAATGATATTTTCGCCCCCAGTTTTTTATTTTCCCAAGGGTAGCAGAAGAAATAGGACAAATTGCACAATAACTCTTGGGGTCCAGAGTACGCTGATACCCCATATGTGGGGATAAACTACTGTTTGGACGCATGGCAGAGCTGAGAAGTGAAGGAGCACCGTTTGACTTTTTCAACACAGAATTGGCTGGAATTGAGATCAGACGCCATGTCACATTTGGAGAGCCCCTGATGTACCTAAACAGCTGAAACACCCCAATTCTAACTCCAACCCTAACCCCAACACACCCCTAACCCTAGTCCCAACCCTAACCACAAACCTAACCCTAACACACCCCTAATCCCAACCCTAACCCTAATCCTAACTTTAGCGCCAACCCTAACCCTAACTTTAGCCGCAACCCTAACCCTAACCCTAATGGGAAAATGGAAATAAATACTTTTTTTTAATTTTATTATTTTTCCCTAACTAAGGGGGTGATAAAGGGGGGTTTGATTTACTATTTATAGCGGGTTTTTATGATTGGCAGCTGTCACGCTAAAAGACGCTTTTTATTGCAAAAATAGTTTTTGCATCATCACATTTTGAGAGGTATAATTTTTGTATATTTTGGCCCACAGAGTCATCTGAGGTCTTATTTTTTGCGGGACGAGTTGACGTTTTTATTGGTACCATTTTTGAGCACGTGACTTTTTTGATCGCTTTTTATTTCGATTTTTGGGAGGTTAGAATGAACAAAAATCAGCAATTCATGAATTTCTTTTGGGGGAGGCGTTTATAACCGTTCCGCGTGTGGTAAAATTGATAAAGCAGTTTTATTCTTCGGGTCAGTACGATTATGGCGATACCTCATTTATATCATTTTTTCATGTTTTGGCGCTTTTATAGAATAAAAACAATTTTATATAAAAAATAATTATTTTTGCATCGCTTTATTCTGCGAGCTATAACTTTTTTATTTTTTTCGCTGATGATGCTTTATGACGGCTCGTTTTTTGCGGGACAAGATGACGTTTTCAGCGGTACCATGTTTTTTTTATATCGGTCTTTTTGATCACGTGTTATTCCACTTTTTGTTCGGCGGTATGATGATAAAGCATTGATTTTTTGCTTCGTTTTTTTTTTTTTTTTTAAGGGGTTCACTAAAGGGGTTAACTAGTGGGACAATTTTATAGGGGGGGTCGTTACGGACTCGGCGATACCAAATATGTGTACTTTTATTGTTTTTTTTTTTTATTTACAGGAAGAAGTGAATTTATTGGGGAATTATTTTTTTTTTTTTTATTTATTTTGGATTTTTTTTTTACACATGTTTATTTTTACTTTTTTAACTTTTTTACTTTGTCCCAGGGTGGGACATCACTGTATTTTATCAGATCGCTGGTGTGACAGTGTGCACAGCACTCTGTCACACCAGCGATCGCACAGGCATAGATGCAGGCTTCTCAGTGCCTGCTCTCGGCAGGCACTGAGGTAGCCGCCTCCCTCCAGGACCCCGGCGCCATCTTGGATCCGGGTCCTGGGAGGGAGGAAGCCCTCAGAACAGCGCGATCACATCGCGCTGCTCTGAGGGTCTCAGGGGGGCGCGCAGGGAGCCCCACCCTGCGCGATCCTCCCCTGTGCCCCCAGTACAAACCGCGATCATGTTTGATCGCGGTGTGCAAGGGGTTAATGTGCCGGGAGCGGTCCGTGACCGCTCCTGACACACAGTCATGGGTGTCAGCTGTGATAATCAGCTGACACCCGGCGGCGATTAGCTGCGCTCCCCACAGGAGCGCAGCTGATCGCCTATGACGTACTATCCCGTCCCCGGTCATACGGGCCCAGGTACCATGGACGGGATAGTACGTCCGATGGCAGTAAGGGGTTAAGAATGGTAATACCGACTGATGCCCCTATAAAAATTGGTTTTGTGACTTTAAAGGGAATCTGTCACCCTAAATTGGCGGGATATTTAAATGATGGCAGTGAGGTCAGATGGGCGGTGTTTTGGGTACTTGCCTTAACATGTTGTTCGCCGCTGTCTCCATTATTTCTGGAAATTGTAGTCGTTGCCCTCCATATAACGCGCCTGCTCATTGCAATCTGCGGGCAAAGCATACTGCGCGTGCGCAATTCAAGATTGCAAAGCGCAGGTGCGTTATATGGAGGGCAACGACTACAATTCCCAGAAATAATGGAGACAGCGGCGAACAACATGTTAAGGCAAGTACCCAAAACACCGCCCATCTGACCTGACTGCCATCATTTAAATATCCCGCCAATTTAGGGTGACAGATTCCCTTTAAGATTCCTCCTTCATAAATGAAACAAGATGTGTCTGATGATGTGTCACACACCACATGGCCAGCTAAGGTTGCTAAATGCTACAATGACATTTCACAGTAAATGCATTTGTATTGGTTAAAAGCAATGGTAACGTTGAAAATGCTTCCAGGGGCATTCCCCTTGATGTTCCTATGTCATTTGAGCAGTGTTTTCATCATTTACAGACATTTTTAGACTTTAAAAGGACCCCCGGGGGGGGGATCGCGGCAAAAATGCTCGGTTTTCCCATAGACTTACATTAGGCTCGTTGCTCGGGTCGAGTACCTGAGTATTCCAATTTGCTCAACCCAAATAACGAGCACCCAAGCATTTTAGTGCTCTCTCATCACTAGTAGTGAGACATAATCAATTGAGTGGGTATCTTTAGGAATATGTTTACCTGATGTGTTTGTGCAAACTGAGGCACAACTCCTGCTTGACGTATGGATGTATTTGCAAGAGAATGTTGCCAACCTGGTGTGGAGGGATTAGACCCTGAAACAGGAGTATACCACAAAGTAGATGCCAGACAGGAGAACCAGGTAATGGCACTGTCTTTGCCACTGAGAGAAATCAGGGTGCAGAAATGTCAGGTTGCTTGCAGGTAAAAAAATGTTTTATTCAAACTGATAAAAACTTCATACACAACATATTTCAGCTGTTTGCAGCCTTCTTCAGGTAGGGCAGAAAATAAATTTGATCCTTGTTATATAGCCCTTTCCCAGTGTGAGAGAGGGAGGGGAGACAAAAGAGGAAGAGGAGGAGTGATTCATCCTACATTGTTCTTTTAAATATATGTAAAAACAAGACATATAAAATGTATAACAATCCAATATTAATAATAATGAACCTATTTGTAAGAAACATATCAATCTAATTAAATTCCCATATGATGACTAAAATGTATCCCAATAAATGACCTTCTATTCTTTAAAAAAAGAGGGGGGGGAACTTTCGTATAAGGAAAAAAAAAATACTCTTAAAAAATAGTTTTGAAAAAACTTGAGAAAAAAGGACAATAAATGAATAAATAGAAAAATATTTTTTCTCCTTTCTCTTGAAAGATAACAGAATAAAAAATGGGAGAAAAGACATCTATATGTAATATGTATATATTAGTCCTATGTTGGTAAGATTATTTATCTTTTTGTCCCATTATTTACTATGTATTTTCTTATATATTATTTTAGTTTGTACCTAAACAGTGAATGGTATACAACTAGGACATACAGGACAAGTACTCATATTCATGAACATATACATATACCTACACACATACAGTCATGGCCAAAAGTTTTGAGAATGACACAAATATTAATTTTTACAAAGTCTACTGCTTCACTTTTTCTAATGGCAATTTTCATATACTCCAGAATGTTATAAAGAGTGATCAGCTTAACAGCAATTACTTGCAAAGTCAATATTTGGCTAGAAAATAAACTTTATCCCCCAAACACATTTCAACATCATTGCAGCCCTGCCTTAAAAGGACCAGCTAACCTCTTTTCAGTGATTGCTCCGTTAACACAGGTGTGGGTGTTGATGAGGACATGGCTGGAGATCAATCTGTCATGATTAAGTAAGAATGACACCACTGGACACTTTAAAAGGAGGCTGGTGCTTGGCATCATTGTTTCTCTTCTGTTAACCATGGTTATCTCTAAAGAAACACGTGCAGTCATCATTGTAATGCACAAAAATGGCCTAACAGGGAAGAGTATCGCAGCTAGAAAGATTGCACCTCAGTCAACAATCTATCGCATCATCAAGAACTTCAAGGAGAGAGGTTCCATTGTTGCCAAAAAGGCTTCAGGGCACCCAAGAAAGACCAGCAAGCGCCAGGATCGTCTCTTAAAAGTGTTTCAGCTGCGGGATTGGGCTACCTGCAGTGCAGAGCTTGCTCAGGAATGGCAGCAGGCAGGTGTGAGAGCATCTGCACGCACTGTGAGGCGGAGACTCTTGGAGCAAGGCCTGGTCTCAAGGAGGGCAGCAAAGAAGCCACTTCTCTCCAGAAAAAACATCATGGACAGACTAATATTCTGCAAAAGGTACAGGCAGTGGACTGCTGAGGACTGGGGTAAAGTTATTTTCTCTGATGAATCCCCTTTTCGATTGTTTGGGACATCAGGAAAACGCCTCATTCGGAGAAGACAAGGTGAGCGCTACCACCAGTCTTGTCTCATGCCAACTGTTAAGCATCCTGAAACCATTCATGTGTGGGGTTGCTTCTCAGCCAAGGGAATCGGCTCTCTCACAGTCTTGCCTAAAAACATAGCCATGAATAAAGAATGGTACCAGAATGTCCTCCAAGAGCAACATTCTCCCAACCCTCCAAGAACAGTTTGGCGATCAACAATGCCTTTTCCAGCACGATGGAGCACCTTGCCATAAAGCAAAGGTGATAACTAAATGGCTCAGGGAACAAAACATAGAGATTTGGGGTCCATGGCCTGGAAACTCCCCAGATCTTAATCCCATTGAGAACTTGTGGTCAATCATCAAGAGACGGGTGGACAAACAAAAACCTAAAAATTCTGACAAAATGAAAGCATTGATTGTGCAAGAATGGACTGCTATCAGTCAGGATTTGGGCCAGAAGTTGATTGAGAGCATGCCAGGAAGAATTGCAGAGGTCCTGAAGAAGAAGGGTCAACACTGCAAATATTGACTTGCTGCATTAACTCATTCTAACTGTCAATATAAGCTTTTGTTACTCATATGTTTGCAATTATTATATTTCTGTCTGTGATAAAAACATCTGTCAAACACACATAAAAACCAGAGGGCAGCAGATCATGTGAAAATATAATATTTGTGTCATTCTCAAAACTTTTGGCCATGACTGTACACATACATGTGTTAGTCACAGAAAAAATAATTGTTTGAGTGTGGATCAGGCCTCTATAACAGACTAGATGCTACAAACAATTTGAAAGTCAGCTGTCCCTTACTGTATGACATTAGTAACAGAAGAATTTTGTTTGGGACTGTGGATAAGGCCTCTATAACAGACTAGATGCTACAAATAATTTCAAACTGAGATGTCTCCTACTGTACAGCGTTACTAACAGAAGAATTATTTTTAGTATGGGTGATGCCTGTATAAACTAGAAGATATGCTCCTAAGAATTTCAAATTCGGATTTAGCCTGCTGTATCACGTTTGTAAAACCCCAAAAATGTTGTTTTTTACTATGTGCAATAGCTCTGCATACACGACTATTTAATCGCCACAAAATTGCAATTTAGTATATGGCAGCATGTATTGCGTTTAACAACAGAATTTTTTTTTGTTATGTGTGTGAGGACTGCAGACAACTTAATTTCAACCCAATAAAATGACAAAGTGGGATACGGTGGGCTGAATCACGTTATGCAACAGTTTCATATCACCACCACAAAATGACAATGTGGAATACGGCTAGCTGTATCACATTTAGCAATAGAAAAAATGTATATTTTCTTTTAATGTGCATGAGTTGTGCAGACTGTGAAATTTCTCCTCCACTAAATATCAAGGTGAGATATGGTATTGTGAATCATGCTACCAACTGCCCCCCAAAAATATTTCTTCATGCGCAACAGCTCAAATCACAGAACCATGTCAACGCAGCACTAAATAACAAAGTGGGATATGGTATGCTGTTTCACATTTAGCTAGTGAAAAAATAAGATTTATAACACTATACTCGTGCATGGAGCACAACAGAAGCAGTGTACAACAGACTTGTATGACATTTGCCCTGCTGTCTTTGTCTGTAGACCTCGGTAATGGTAAAAAAAAATAGTGGAAAGTCGATATCACAGCCCCACAGGACACTACTGTCACGATCCACATTTGGATCTGTGGCATAGCTCTCTCTGCATGTTGAAACCGTTTTTCTGTCTGGCCAGCGGGGGTTATTCCCTGTCTTTGCCCCCGGTGGCTGCTGGTGGAATTGCATGTCTGATTACTTGTCAGGAGTAG
Source organism: Oophaga sylvatica (assembly GCA_033576555.1). Taxonomy (NCBI): domain Eukaryota; kingdom Metazoa; phylum Chordata; class Amphibia; order Anura; family Dendrobatidae; genus Oophaga; species Oophaga sylvatica. Next base: position 336,021,424 of record JARQOD010000004.1, on the reverse strand, counting down.
GTGGGACCACTCCCATTTCCTTTATAAGGTCACCTGAGTTGTCAGCTGGTGTTGGTAATATTGCTTCCTATGGAGGCCAACCGAGCAGGAGCCAGGAGCTGCTGAGCGCAGTGGTGCTTCTACCATTACCCTATTTTGGTGCCTTACTCTGCTGTGCGGAGCTAACAGCAGAGAAAGCTAAGTTTTTATTGTTTAGTTGTTTAACCCTTAAGTGTCTGTCTTTCCTTTTGGTTGTATTTGGTGCCATTCACATTATTCCCTGTCTCACCTCCGGGGGGGGGGTTCGTGGGTTTAGCTCAGGGTTAAACAGGAGACAGGGACAGGTCGGGGACTTGGACCTTGCTACCATTAAGCGTACCTCCAAGTTAAGGAAATACAGGTCCTCCCTTAGCTTTAGGGGCAGTTCAGGGGCCCAGGTTCCTTGTCCCCTGCATTTCTACAACTGCACTGTTACAACTACCTAGCTAAACTATCTGACTAATGAACAACCGCCTAACTAACTACCTAAAATTTAACTGCTAACAGTGCCAGCATCAGGAGCAGCCTCTCGGCGCTGTTACTGTGTCAATATGGCACTAAAACAAGAAGTCAGCTATTTATATGGAGAAGGGCATGTGATTTCAGCAGCCAATGACAAAAGACATTGTATAAGGACATTGTGGATGTTTCCTGCACCCTGATTGGCTAGCCGCAATGTGCACACATAAAGTTAGGAAAAAAAATTACAGTTTACAAGCCATGCCTCTGAGCTCTGCTAACCCCCTCCCCTCATCAAACACGTGCCAAACTCTCATGATACCCCCATTATTGTAGCAAAATACTTTTATGGCAACGCCAATATTTTCCCTCACTTTTACCGAATATTACCGATTTTATAAAATTTTGCTCGTGTTTCCGATCACAAATCAGAATGTGACATATTCGTGCTGAATTTATGTTTGGTGATTGTTTTAGGAACAAATTAGCTCATCACTATTCAAGATGCCAATTGTTCCTAAAATATTTAATCTTTAGCATTCATTAGACAACCTATACTTGTATCAGAGAAGTCTCTGTGGTAGTAGATCACTTCAATAGTATATCTAATCTTATTTTAGATGTGTCAGGAAGTAGGTTTGTATCCACTAGAGTCAAGAGCTACAATGAATTACATTGAGAGGTTTTTAATTATTGTGTCTGAGTGAGAGATATTATATCCATCGTTGCACAAAGTAAGGAGTTGTTAATAACTGCCCTTCTAGCTAGTGGTGCAGAGAAAATGCAGCTTGGGAAATGCTTACTGACCTATGTCTGGAGCAAAATGATACCTATGACGCTATTAGTGCCATAGTAGCCAATTTGCTGTATACACTTGAAGGTGTGCACGCGAGATTGAGCAAAGCATACTGAGCGTGTGAATTGCTTCCCTCAGTAGGAAGGCACTGATTCTTATGTTCTTTATGCCGAAAGTACTGACATTTCAGTAGTCATGCACAATGTATTAGTACTAGTAAGCGACCACATTGATAACCCCTTTTTATAAAATGATAGGCTGTGACATGCAAGAAGAGGCCATATCCTACTGTAAAAATCAAATAACCTCACTTCAAATGACCTGAAACATACAGGATTATAGAAGCTTTAACTTTTCCCAGACAATGCACAGCATACTGTTTTCTCTCATCTCACTAAGATATTATGTCATTTATATAGTTTATTTCAAATGAAAATTATCCATGAAGTTAGGGCATGATCATAGTGTGAGTTACTTTGTCACATAGCTTCTCCACTTTGGACAGTTCTTTTTCATCAGGTCACAGTGATCAGATGTAATCTGCATAGAAAACAAACACATACAATCTCAAATTAATGTAAGCATTACCCAGTAGCCTTTGAAATCAAAATCTTCACACTGTCATTTGGGGCCCTGGCTGGCAGTTGTGCTATTTTTTTATGGCAAGAATCATGAAAGATGCAGTTATGGTTAAAATTACTGGAACCTTGACAAGACACCATCAATGGAGTATGTTTGGATGTTTGCAAGACAATAGATCTTGCATAGTGCTGTATCTTCCATTGTTAATGGACACCATAATAAAAATATAAACAGAACCTACTAGATGTACTGGATGGGTGAGAGACACAGTAGATTTTTTAGCAGTTATATGGATAATATGTGATGTGAATTAACTATATACTGCCATTCCACATGATCACAGCAGTCAGGATTTTTTTGCAATTGATGAGGTTTGCGCAGATGTCAGGAGGAATTTTGGCCCACTCCTCTTTGCAGATCATCTCTAAATCACTAAGATTTTGAGACTGTCACTTGGCAATTCAGAGCTTCAACTCCCTCCATAAGTTTTCTATGGGATTAAGGTCTGGAGACTGGCTAGGTCACTCCATGACCTTAATGTGCTTCTTTTTGAGCCACTCCTTTGTTGCCTTGGCTGTATGTTTTGTTTCATTGTCTTGCTGGAAGACCCAGCCACGACCCATTTTTAATGTCCTGGCGGAGGGAATGAGGTTGTCACTCAGGATTTTACGGTACATGGCTCCATCCATTCTCCCATTGATCGGTGAAGTAGTCCTGTGCCTTTAGCAGAGAAGCATCTCCAAAGCATAATATTTCCACCTCCATGCTTGACAGTGAGGATGGTGTTCTTTGGGTTATAGGCAGCATTTCTCTTCCTCCAAACACGGCGAGATGAGTTAATGCCAAGGAGCTCAATTTTGTCTCATCTGACCACAGCACCTTCCCACAATCACTCACAGAATCATCCAGGTGTTCATTGGCAAACTTCAGATGGGCCTGCACATGTGCCTTCTTGAGCATGGGGACCCTGCAGGCACTGCAGGATTTTAAACCTTTACGGCGTAATGTGTTACCAATAGTTTACTTGGTGACTGAGGTCCCAGCTGCCTTGAGATCATTAACAAATTCCCCCATGTAGTGTTAGGCTGATCTTTAACCTTACTGATGATCAAGGATAGCCCACGAGGTGAGATTTTGCATGGTGCCCCATATACAGTCATGGCCAAAAGTTTTGAGAATGACACAAATATTAATTTTTACAAAGTCTACTGCTTCACTTTTTCTAATGGCAATTTGCATATACTCCAGAATGTTATAAAGAGTGATCAGCTTAACAGCAATTACTTGCAAAGTCAATATTTGGCTAGAAAATGAACTTTATCCCCCAAAACACATTTCAACATCATTGCAGCCCTGCCTTAAAAGGACCAGCTAACCTCTTTTCAGTGATTGCTCCATTAACACAGGTGTGGGTGTTGATGAGGACATGGCTGGAGATCAATCTGTCATGATTAAGTAAGAATGACACCACTGGACACTTTAAAAGGAGGCTGGTGCTAGGCATCATTGTTTCTCTTCTGTTAACCATGGTTATCTCTAAAGAAACACGTGCAGTCATCATTGCAATGCACAAAAATGGCCTAACAGGGAAGAGTATCGCAGCTAGAAAGATTGCACCTCAGTCAACAATCTATCGCATCATCAAGAACTTCAAGGAGAGAGGTTCCATTGTTGCAAAAAAGGCTCCAGGGCGCCCAAGAAAGACCAGCAAGCACCAGGACCGTCTCTTAAAAGTGTTTCAGCTGTGGGATCGGGCTACCAGCAATGCAGAGCTTGCTCAGGAATGGCAGCAGGCAGGTGTGAGTGCATCTGCACGCACTGTGAGGCGGAGACTCTTGGAGCAAGGCCTAGTCTCAAGGAGGGCAGCAAAGAAGCCACTTCTCTCCAGAAAAAACATCATGGACAGACTGATATTCTGCAAAAGGTACAGGCAGTGGACTGCTGAGGACTGGGGTAAAGTTATTTTCTCTGATGAATCCCCTTTTCGATTGTTTGGGACACCAGGAAAACGCCTCATTCGGAGAAGACAAGGTGAGCGCTGCCACCAGTCTTGTCTCATGCCAACTGTTAAGCATCCTGAAACCATTCATGTGTGGGGTTGCTTCTCAGCCAAGGGAATCGGCTCTCTCACAGACTTGCTTAAAAACACAGCCATGAATAAAGAATGGTACCAGAATGTCCTCCAAGAGCAACTTCTCCCAACCCTCCAAGAGAAGTTTGGCGATCAACAATGCCTTTTCCAGCATGATGGAGCACCTTGCCATAAAGCAAAGGTGATAACTAAATGGCTCAGGGAACAAAACATAGAGATTTTAGGTCCATGGCCTGGAAACTCTCCAGATCTTAATCCCATTGAGAACTTGTGGTTAATCATCAAGAGACGGGTGGACAAACAAAAATCTAAAAATTCTGACAAAATGAAAGCATTGATTGTGCAAGAATGGACTGCTATCAGTCAGGATTTGGTCCAGAAGTTGATTGAGAGCATGCCAGGGAGAATTGCAGAGGTCCTGAAGAAGAAGGGTCAACACTGCAAATATTGACTTGCTGCATTAACTCATTCTAACTGTCAATATAAGCTTTTGTTACTCATATGTTTGCAATTATATTTCTGTCTGTGATAAAAACATCTGTCAAACACACATAAAAACCAGAGGGCAGCAGATCATGTGAAAATATAATATTTGTGTCATTCTCAAAACTTTTGGCCATGACTGTAGATGTCGATTGACAGTCATTTTATATTTCTTCCATTTTCGTACTTTTGCACTAGCAGTTGTCTCCTTCTAACCCAGCATCTTAGTATGGTTTTGTAGCCCATTCCAGCTTTGTGCAGGTCTATGATCTTGTCCCTGACATCCGTAGAAAGCTTTTTGGTCTTGCCCATGTTGTAAAGGTTAGAGTCTGACTGATTAATTGAGTCTGTGGACATGAGTGTTTTATAAAGGTGACTATGCAAAACAGCTGTCTTTAATGCAGGTGATGAGTTGATTAGGAGTGTTTAACTGGTCTGTAGGAGCCAGAACTCTTAATGGTTAGAAGGGGATCAAATACTTATTTCTCACTGCAAAATGCAAATAAATTTATATAATTTATGCAATATGATTTTCTGGATTTTATTTTTTATATTATATCTCTCAATGTTAAAATTAACCTACCCTTAAAATTATAGACTGTTCAGTAGGGTTGAGCATTCCGATACCGAAACCCGGTTCCGATACCTGAAATCCAATGTAAGTCTATGGGAACAAAATATCGGAATATTTTTAATTCCGATATTTTGCTCCCATAGACTAACATTGGATTTCAGGTATCGGAACCGGGTTTCGGTATCGGAATGCTCAACCCTACTGTTCAGGTCTTTGTCAGTGGACAAACTTACAAAATCAGCAAGGAATGAAATAGTTATTTCCTTCACTGTATACATAGACCAATATTGCCAAAATTACTATTATGCAAGACCAAAATAATAATGCTACATATTGTCCACTACTATGACCACTACACAGTGAATACATAATATTATTATATGACCATTACCTCTATATAAAAAAGCACACTGTACAAAGACCAATATTAACTATAATATCAAAATACACCTTCCACTACAGTTTGCAGTTGTTAAATAAAAAAAATACATTAGCAAAAAGACAGATATTACCCCAATACTATGACCATATTATAGTAGATATCGGTTACCCCTAAGATCACCTTCCACTACATAATGACTGAAATACACCAAGATGTTATTCAGAGACGGATCTAGGTTTTCCTAGATTCAGGGGCAAAAATTCAGTTTTTGTGCCCCCCTCCTATAATCAGCTTATGTTTGAATAGTTGTCATATGACTGCTCATATGTTATTTGCATACTTACAGTCACGTGCCAACAAGCTGCTCTTTCTAATTCTCTCATTGTTCAGTGGAAAACTACAGGCCCTACTTCATTGAGAGAAGCATGAAGAGAAGCTCATCGTCAGGTGTCTGTAAGTATAAAAATCACATGACTGGTCACATGATAACCGGTGGAACCAGTAAGCAGAACACTTTCACTTTTGATTTAAAGTACATGTTTGGGGTTCGGTACCACACACAGCACAGGGTGTCTGGTACAGACCCAGAACATTAGCGTTCTGGTGTGCAAATAATTGCATTTATTGAGTATATTAAAAAAATGAAGAAAAATGGCGTGTGGTCCACTGTAATTTTCAAAAACAACTGAGGGAAAGCTGACTGCTGGGGCTGATGTTAATAATCTAGGAAAAAGGACAATAGCCCTAAAGGATTCCTTTATATTAATATCAACTCACAGCTGTTTGCTTAGCATTTACTGGTTATTTTATGGGGTTCCCCATAAAATAAATGACATAGGTTCTCTCCATAAGTTCAAACCTCCAAAGGATAAACAGACAGCTGTGGACTGATATTAATAGCCAGGGAAAGGGCCAGGGAAATTGTCCCCCTATCCCAGGCTAAGAACATCAGCCCTCAACCGCCCCAGAAATGGAACATTAATAAGATGCGCCAAATCTGGTGCTTAACCTTGCTCTTCCAACTTGACCTGTGGCAGTGGCAAATGGGGTAATAGTTGTTAGGATGATGTTAATTTTGTATTGTCTGCTGACATCAAACCCATGTGTTAGTAATGGGGAGATGTCTATAAGACACCCCCAGTACTAACCCCATAGTTAGATTGTAAAAAAAAGCCCAGCCAGAATAAAGTCCTTTATTTGAAAGAAAGACACAGACAGGGCAAAGCACAAGTCCCCTGTAAATACAAAAAATAATAAACAACCATATTCCTCATCAGTCCGATAAGAAGATAATCCACTAAAGCCCACGTCACCTGTAAAAGATAAAAAATAATAAACAACCATATGCCTCACCTGTCCAATGAAAAGATAATCCATTTGTCCTGTAACGAGTCTAGCCGTGCTACATCTAGATGCCATGCTGCACGTTGGCAAGATGAGAACATTCAGCCTGGCAGACAGCATAGACAATGAGCTGCGCATCATAGCCATAGTCAGAGTTCATAGCTGATAAACTCCGTTTACCTCCCAGATGTCACCGCTAGGAGGTGCGAACTTTCTCATGCTAGCAGTGACGTCAGTGATCTGAACTGAGTTCATTGGCTATGAACTCCGCCCACCTTATTCACGTTACCATGAGACACTGATGCTGTGCTATGACATGCAGATCAGTGTTTCTGCTGGCTGCCAGGCTGTCATTTGACAGCGTGGGAACCATAGTGCTCTGACCGGCATTAATGATTTTCTTGCACTTTTATGCAGATGGCAGTGTGGCAAACAATGGATGTTTGGGTCCCCATTCAGATAAATGGGGTCTTGGCTAGGGTTCGAGTTCGGGTACTGTTCTGGTACCCGAACCAAACTTTTTTAAATGATTGGCCAATACCACCGGGCCAGAACATCCATCACTACTCCTGAATAAATAATTATCCCTCACTGTGATCCCTGCACTAAATATGACTCTCACATTGGCCTCCACACTATCTTCTCTTAGAAAATATTGTATCCACAATGTCCGCACTTATAGCTAATAGGGAAGGACAGTGGTGGTTATACTTCATAACTGCCACGCTGTCCGCCATTGTTAAATATTACCATCACACTGTTCCAATCTTAAGGGGAAGTTGTTATGTCTCCAAATGTTATTAACCTACAGCTATAGGGTTAATCTAAAAAAACGATGATGTGATTCCAGCTGATTAAAAGACTGAATGTATTCAAAAATGGTAAAAACGTACCAAATTAAATATGGCACCCAGTACACGCAGCAACGCGTTTTGAACACATGCTGTGTTCTTTGACAAAGAACACAGCATGTGTTCGAAACGTGTTGCTGCGTGTACTGGGTGCCATATGCAATTTGGTACGTTTTTACCATTTTTGAATAAATTCAGTTTTTTAATCAGCTGGAATCACATCATCGTTTTTTATGTGCACTCTGGTTCCTCCACCTGAGAGTCCGTGTAGAGGTCTACCACTGTGGTAAGCTGGCTCCTTCTGTTTTGTTATAGGGTTAATCTGCAGGGCAATAGCGTGCAGAAGTGGCCTGGTCACTGCACTGAAAGCACATCTACCCATAGTAAATTAACTATATTCCACCTGGCATCGTTCACCTTTCAGTCATGAAAGCGTTCCACTATGTAATCAGTCACTGCTCAATTCACAGTGAGTGGTGGCTGTATGCAAGTCCCAGCACTGATTGACAGCTTGCTCTGCAGTGTATCAGTGCAGAGATGACTGTCAATCAGTGCCAAGGCTTGCTTACAGCCGCCTCTCACTGTGCATTGAGTGGTAACTGACAATGCGCTGGAACGCTTCCATGACAAAGTTGAACGTGCCGGGAGTAATAAACTTAATTTTCTCCCAGGAGCTGGGCTTTCAGGGCGGCGGTTGGGTAATTTTGGAACGTTATTAGTCTGCACATTAGCACTGTATCTGCAAGTTAATAGTATTTGAGGACATGACAGGTTCCCTTTAAGTGTCTCCCCCCCTCCTCGCTGCCCCCTTTCCATACTATGACCCCTCTTCACACTGTTCCCATACATTGTGTCCGCCATATACTACCAAGTCTCTACACTGTGCAAGCCCCTCACATTCTCCCTTACATACCGTCACTTTCTTGATGCCCTCTCGGCATACTGACCCTTCACACCACCCAGTCTATACTCCTTAACACTTTTCTCTACCCATCTTGTCTCCTTACAGTCCCTCTTTAAACTATCCCCTTACACCTTCCCTCCATACTGTCCAGTCACGAGTCCCCCCCCACATAAAACTCTGTATCTTTTCCTACAATTAGAAAGCTTACTTCATTGCCGGTGCAGGAGGAGCACTTACTTCTGTTTATCACATGAGTGATGTCAGTAGTGTGATCAGATGACCTGATTACGTTGTTGATGCTACCCTAGCCCAGAAATGACGGCGGTCAAACATTTATTTGTACTCACGCCTTAAAGGTATGAGTAGAATTGAGGTCAGGGAGCTAGTATTTTACATGTTCTTCATGCTAGCTTTCAATTTAACAGCTGCCATGAAGAATGGCCGAATCTGCCTCCTTTGGGACGTCTAAACGCTGGGAGACACCTTGGACCGCCACATTAAGCAGACCGACAGTGACCCCTGGTGTCTGTGTCCTGGGCAAATACCCCGCCTACTCCCCCTAGATAAGCCCCTGTGTTACTAAATAAAAAAATGAACACTATTAAAAAGACCAATATTACCACCATACAGTGACCATATAGTGGTAGATATCAGTCGTGCAGAGCATGTAAGAGTACAGTTCAGTTTTATACAATAGAGTGACTTACAGCTGACGTTGTTTCTGATGGAGTCATTCATTTTTCACGTGTTTTTCATTTGGCCCAGACCAACATGACAACTTCTCAACTCGTCTGCAGAGATAACAACACAGAGATATTTGACTTCTCACATTTCCAGCACTGTCCCTATCTATTCCCAACCTACACAATCTCCTGATCCTGCCTGCTCTTGCTGCATGAACAGTGACCCCAAGAATTAAAAATGATGTCGTCATTAGTTACTATGATTTGATTACCCCCTCCCCAAAAATGCCACAGACTGTGTGCTATATCAATGGACATGAATTATTAATGCCCCCGCTTTGCAACATAGAATAATATTATTGCTTCATAAGCTACTATGAAGGTTATACGAGAAATATCCTAAGTTCCCCCTTAAATAACAATGCCCCCATTTAAAACAAATAATGTTCTAAGTGCCCCCACAGCACCTTTTATACTGTATTATTGCCCTCACAGCTCTCTATAGATTGTATTATGCCCCATCAGCCCCTTATGCACTGTATTATGCATCCCCACAGTTCCAAATACTGCATTATAGCTGCCACAACTCCCTATATACAGTATTATGACCCCCACAGCTCCTTACTGTATGTACTGTTTTATGTGTCCCATAGACCACTGTGCAGAAACGAGAGGTCAGCGGGTGCCCAAGTCTGCTAGCCGAAACACCCGCTCTCTTATTAAACATGGGCATAACACTACACAGACAACACAGGGTTAGGGTAAAAACAGAGTGGCAATACTTTATTGAACCACAACACCCAATAGCAAACAGAACAATCCCAGCAATTACCCCCAACATGATGCACACTATAGGGCCTCACCCTTCCGCTGGCTCGCCTGGATGATGATAGATGTTATGTCAGAGTTCCCAGGGTGAATATTCCACCTGTGATATACACACAGAGAAGAGATATTGACAAGCGTAAGGAGATGACCGCTAACAGTACAGTACATACAAGGTCCAAAGCCAGTTGACACAACGTCACAGCTGCCAGGGTCGCTATTCCACCTGTGATATACACACAGAGAAGAGATAAAAACAAGCGTAGGGAGATGACAGTCCATACTGTCCATACAAGGTCCAAAGCCAGTTGACACGAGAGTCACCACCTGGTTTATCTGACCATCTCCATGGAACCAGGCAACCAGCGGGTCCCAAAACTTGGCTTTCTCCAAACATATCCATTGTTCAGAGATGGTCACTGGATCAGATCTGTGTCCCTCGTGATGGTGCCATGATGAATTAGCTGCAGTCCTGTCTCTCGTCTGTTGAGTGTTGTACAGAATGTCCGACTTGTAGCTCTGTTTGATGAGATGAGATTAGATCTGCTCTCTCTGTCTCTTGTTTTTATACCCGAGACATGTAAGCTATTTTTAGAATTACCTAGTGTGCTTCAGTTCATCCTCACAGCTTTTCCCTATCCACCCTCGAAGTCAACAAACTGGTATAGAATACAATACACAATTAGCATATCAGCTCACAATAAACACAGATATACACACACTATGTACAAGTCACTGTTACAGACTTAGATAGTATGTTAAATCATATGCAAGTCTGTCTTCTTGACCTACCAAACATAAACACTTAAATCCACAAGCCAATATACAGATAAAAAGTCAATTCTTGTGGGTTTACAAAAACATGGTTGTCTGGGAAATTAAGATACAATCTGGTTCCTTCACAACCACTATTTATAGTATGGTGTCCCCACAGCCCCTCCACATATAGTATAATGGTTCTCAGCCCTTTTATATACACTGATCAAAAAAAATAAAGGGAACACTCAAATGACACATCCTAGATCTGAATGAATGACATATTCTCATTGAATACTTTGTTCTGTACAAAGTTGAATGTGCTGACAACAAAATCACACAAAAATTATCAATGGAAATCAAATTTATTAACCAATGGAGGCCTGGATTTGGATTCACACACAAAATTAAAGTGGAATGTAATGTCCTTAAAACAAGTCAAAATGATGCTCAGTAGTGTGTGGCATTCACGTGCCTGTATGACCTCCTTGTGCCTGTATGATCTCCCTACAATGCCTGGGCATACTCCTGAAGAGACAGTGGATGGTCTCCTGAGGGATCTCCTCCCAGACCTGGACTAAAGCATCTGCCAACTCCTGGACAGTCTGTGGTGCAACGTGACATTGGTGGATGGAGTGAGACATGGTGTCCCAGAAGTGCTCAATCGGATTCAGGCCTGGGGAACAGGCGGGCCAGTCCACAGCTTCAATACCTTCATCTTGCAGGAACTGCTGACACACTCCAGCAACATGAGGTCTGGCATTGTCCTGCATTAGGAGGAACCCAGGGCCAACCACACCAGCATATGGTCTCACAAGGGGTCTGAGGATCTCATCTCGGTACCTAATGGCAGTCAGGCTACCTCTGGCGAGCACATGGAGGTCTGTGCGGCCCTCCAAAGAAATGCCAGCCCACACCATTACTGACCCACTGCCAAAACAGTCATGCTGAAGTATGTTGCAGGCAGCAAATTGCTCTCCACGGTGTTAGGGGTCGAGTTCCCGCTTCTGCACAAGGGGAATCTCGAGCCGTCCCTGCTGCGGTCTCCCATCCGTCTCTGGCCGCAGTGGACTCTGCTCAGCTTAGACGTTGGTCCCAGCGTCTCGCCCAGTCTAACATTGTGCAGAGGATTACTGCTGCTCCTCCAGGCTTTGCTATTGTAGCCAGTACAGGTTAGCGGCGAGCAGACGTCTTTAGGACAAAGTCCTTGCTTTCCCCTTCTGAGCATGCCCAGAGTAAGATCTCTCATTGGAGATCAGGGGTCACATGCTCGGGTACTACAACAGCTCCTATTGGTCCGCCAGGAAGGTCCTGAAACCACTTGTGTTCTGGAGAATAGAGTTGAGCATTCCGATACCGCAAGTATCGGGTATCGACCGATATTCGCTGTATCGGAATTCCGATACTTAGTTCCGATATTTTCCATATATCGTATACCGGAATCGGAAGTTCCCATAATTCTTTGAGAGGCAATGTGATTTTAGTCAGCCAATGAGGAATCCTAAGAAGTGTGGGCACATCCTGTACTGCTGCGGTCATGTTAACTAATGGCATGGCTGTGATTGGATGCTGAAATGATGTCAGAATGCACTATAAAAGGCGCCGCCGCCATTTTAGCATCACTGTGCTGTGAATTCAGTAAGGGACAGAATGCTGCTCTGCTGACTCTGAGGGACAGTTAGAGACTGCGATTTTGTGTACTGTGCTCTAGGCAGGCTAGTTTACCAACCGCTGTGTAAAGCTTCCTTTTGCCAGTGTTTTAACAGCTCTGTGCAAGGTGTGTGTGTGAGAGTGCAGGTGACGCTGCAGTTTGCTCTGCATCCAACGCTGTTTGTAGGCATCTGCACGTGTCACTCACAGACTCTTTTTTTTTTTTTCTTTAGTGTAATTCTTGCTGCTCCATTCAATTGAAATTATAGTGTGACGCGCTTCCATCCGTATCCAATACATTGGTTGCAAACACTATAGAATTACAGAAAGGAGCCTTTCAGAAATAGTGAACAGTTGTGTTCAGTGTTCACTCTAGTCTGTGAGGTTTTTTTTTTTTTTGAGTGCAGATCACGCTCCAGTTAGTTCTTCAACCACTGCTGGTTGTAGTCTGCTGAACGTGTGTCACTGCCTCATCCTTGTCATTTTTCTCTAATTGGTGCTGCTCCATTCCATTTCAAATAACTCAAATCTATTAGTGTGACGCGCTTCCATCCGTATCCAATACATTGGTTGCAAACACTATAGAATTACAGAAAGGAGCCTTTCAGAGATAGTGAACAGTTGTGTTCAGTGTTCACTCTAGTCTGTGAGGTTTTTTTTTTTTTTGAGTGCAGATCACGCTCCAGTTAGTTCTTCAACCACTGCTGGTTGTAGTCTGCTGAACGTGTGTCACTGCCTCATCCTTGTCATTTTTCTCTAATTGGTGCTGCTCCATTCCATTTCAAATAACTCAAATCTATTAGTGTGACGCGCTTCCATCCGTATCCAATACATTGGTTGCAAACACTATAGAATTACAGAAAGGAGCCTTTCAGAGATAGTGAACAGTTGTGTTCAGTGTTCACTCTAGTCTGTGAGGTTTTTTTTTTTTTTGAGTGCAGATCACGCTCCAGTTAGTTCTTCAACCACTGCTGGTTGTAGTCTGCTGAACGTGTGTCACTGCCTCATCCTTGTCATTTTTCTCTAATTGGTGCTGCTCCATTCCATTTCAAATAACTCAAATCTATTAGTGTGACGCGCTTCCATCCGTATCCAATACATTGGTTGCAAACACTATAGAATTACAGAAAGGAGCCTTTCAGAGATAGTGAACAGTTGTGTCAGTGTTCACTCAGTCTGGTAATTTTATTTTTGAGCGATACTCTCATTATCTTAAACAATCTCGTATGTAGTCATGGTAGTACGCTCGTATTTCACTAAATGGATCTGTCCATATTCATCAATTTTCGTGACGCGTTCCATGTAGTCATATTGGTTGAACAAAAATTCGCACTAGACCAAATTGAACCGTTGTTGCTTGTCACTAACCAATTCATCTGACTATAATAGTGTAGCTATCCATCATCTCATTGTGACATAAATAGTATACAATATCTGTATACGTCATTATACCCAGCATCTAATAGTCTGAACTATCCATCTGATTCAATTCTGTAAATCGCTTCTTCAAAATACCGAAGTCACACTCGAATGACATGAAGAGAACATAATGCGCAACTGTAACCTTTATCTGTCGTTGACATCTAGATGTCACACAAAATACATCGATAAATATATATATATATATACATGTCATTGTGACATATATATATATACATATATGTATAGTTTATACACTTCTACATAGTAAAAATATCCTCTGATTCAATTGCCGGGTAAAGCCGGCTTCTGTGAAAAGACAGAAGCACCCGACATGAAATGACACTTGGTGTACATAGGGTTAACCATGTCTTTTCATGTCGTTTGCAATCTGATTTGCACAAACAATTACATCAGTCTATGTGTGCAAAATTTCACACCTGTAGGGGTTAATTAAAGGTGTAAATTCGTTGTAAAAAAAACGGACTTTTTTGCTACGAATTTACACCTTTAATTAACCCCTACAGGTGTGAAATTTTGCACACGTAGACTGATGTAATTGTTTGTGCAAATCAGATAGCAATAGGACATGAAAAGACATGGTTAACCCTATGTACACCAAGTGTCATTTCATGTCGGGTTCTGCATTTTCACAAAAGCCGGCAATTGAATTAGCGGCTATTATACTATGTAGAAGTGTATGAACTATAAATATAAATATATATATATGTGTCACAAATTCAATGACATGTATATATATATATATATATATATATATATATATGAGGTGTAAAATTGTTTAAAAAAAATGCATGGGCTCCCGCCCTATTTTCGCAACCAGACAGACAAAGCCAGCGAATGGGGGAAGATAATAATAGCCCAGAGAGGGACCATTATTTTTGGCCCCCCCTGGCTACTAACATCTGCCCCCAGACACCCCAGAAAAGACAAATCTATAATTAGATTCGCCCTTTCTGGCACTTTGCCCGTCTATTCCCATTGCCCTGTAGCGGTGGCGAATGGGTTAATAAGGGGTTAAAATGACCTTGCAATTGAAAGGTCACTTTAAGCCAGGTTAATAATTGAGAGCTGTCAATTAGACAACTATCAATTATTAATCCTATTGTATGAAAGAAAAATCAAACACACACACTTTAATAAAAAAGAAGTTTAATGAAATAATCACACAGTTTTTGACCATATTTTATTTACCTGCTAAAACCATTTCCTGTAATAAAAATAAAATAATAAAGCAAAATTATTCTTACCTATCCCATGCACAGTCAGGTCCCACGGTGTAATCCTTCAGAAAGGGTTAATGTTTACTGCAGGGACCGCAGCTAATGCTGCAGCCTCACAGTAAACCCCCAAATGAATGAGCTCCTCTCCTGGCTGACAGGAGAGGAAGTGGAAAGCTTAATTGATTGCTTTCCACTTTCACTTCAGGTCAGCCAGGGACACCATCAGTGACGTCAGAGGGAACTGATTAACAAAAATAGGGGTTCCCTTCGAAAAAAAAATGGCGTGGGGTCCCCCCTATTTTTGTTAACCAGCCAGATGAAGCAGACCCCTGAGGCCTGGATTTTCAGGCTGTTAAGGAGCCAAGATCCATGGACCTTGCCAGCCTGATAATACCAGGCCACAGCAGTCTGCATATCTTGGCTGATTAACAAAAATAGGGGATCCCCTCGAAAAAAATTGGCGTGGGGTCCCCCCTATTTTTGTTAACCAGCCAGATGAATCAGACCGCTGAGGCCTGGTTTTTCAGGCTGGTAAGGATCCAATATCCATGGACATTGCAAGCCTGATAATACCAGGCCACAGCAGTCTGCTTAGCTTGGCTGATTAACAAAAATAGGGGATCCCCTCGAAAAAAAAACGGCGTAGGGGTCCCCCTATTTTTGTTAACCAGCCAAGTAAAATGCAGACTGCTGCGGCCTGGTAGTAAAAGACTGTCAAGGCCCATGGATTTTGGCCCTCAACAGCCTGATAATACCAGGCTACAGCAGCCCCACATTTGGCGCATCAAAAGATGTGCCAATTGTGGCACTTTACCCGGCTCTTCCCACTGCCCTGTAGCGGTGGCAAGTGGGGTAATAAGGGGTTAATGTCACCGTTGATTGCACGGTGACAATAAGCCCGGTTAATAATGGAGAGGTGTCAATAAGACACCGATCCATTATTAATCCCAAAGTTATTAAATGTTTAAAAAAAAGACACAGCAAGAAAAAAGTCTTTTAATGAAATAAAAGAGACAACACAGTTTTCATTTCTTTTATTGTACTCTCATTCCTGCGACGCCATCGATCTCCTGTAAAAAAAGAAAAAAAAAAAACAACAGTATACCACCTGTCCGACGCAGTCCATAGTAACGAGTGTCCCACGACGATCCAGCTCTGCTACATCGCAATGACAGGCAGAGCCTGTCATCGCGACGCAGCACAGCTGATTACCTGCTTCCCCGGCGGTGACGTCACCGGACTGACTGCTTTACGGCCGGGATTACCCAGCAGTCACTGCAGTTATCGCGAGAAACTGCATGTGACCGCCGGGGAGAAGAGGATGGCGGCCATGAAGCAGTCCAGGCCGTGACCGCCGGAGATCTTCTGCTAGGTAAGTGCTGCTGACTCCTGACAGACCCGACCGACGGACACTGACAGTGACAGACCCGACCGACGGACACTGACAATGACAGTGACAATCCCAATTCCGGTATTCGATATGACGAAAATATCGGTATTCGGAATCGAAAGGCCGATACAGCTAATATCGGCCGATATCCGATATTTGCAGTATCGTATCGCTCAACACTAGTAATAACCACACTTAGGCCTTATAACTTTTCTGACTTTCTTTAACAATCTACCAAGATGAAGAAGGCAGGGAGTAAGGCACGTGGTCGTGGCTGTGGAGTTTCAGCAGGGAGAGGACGTGGGGATTCTGTGGCTGCTGCCGCCCCCAGTGACACAGCATCCACCAGTTATTCCCGTGAGCGTTCCTTTATGTGCAGTTTTGTAGGAGCTCGGCGTACCCCCCTGCTGCGGGAAGAACAAATTGAAGCCATTGTTGCTTGGATGGCAGCCAATGCATCGATTTCAATTGCTTCCACCTCCTCTCAGGACCACAACACTGTTGAGCAACCATCTGTCTGTTCACCGCCTGTCAAATTGCCCAGGCAGTCAGAGAGTTCTGAACTGGAGCCAGCTGAGTCTCTGCTTCTGTTCTCAGAATCTGTTGGCTTGCAAACAGGGGCCCAGCCAAGCAGAATTCTGGAATTTGAAGAAGAGGGAGTATGCAGTGATGCGCAACAGCTGTGTCTCTCTGAATCTGAAGAGGCGGGTGAGCCAGTGCCGATGGTCAGCACACCGCAGAACGCATCTGATGATGATGAGACTCAGTTGCCAGTTTCTGTTGAGCATGGTGCTGTCCAGACCACCCAACAGCAGCAGGTGTTGGAAGAGGGTAGTGGAGGTGATGAGGTCCAAGACCCAACATGGCGTGAGGAACAGGAAGGTGGTGGGAGCAGCTCTGAGGAAGAGATTGGCCCAGCGGTACAAACAGGAGGGAGAGGTAGGCTGCAGACTCGGTTGCCTGTAGCCTCCAGTTTGGCACCTGTTGGGAGCAGTTCGCTTCCAAAAGTCAAAACGGGCGCTCCCAGGACTTACACTGCGTGGTCCTTTTTTGACACACTTGCAGATGATATTTGCTATGTCAAATGCAAGCTGTGTAAGCAAAAAGTAAAAAGAGGTAAAAGTGTCAGTAACCTCAATACCACTAATATGTGGAAACATGTGCGGACAAAGCACGTAGTTGAGTTACAAAGACACACTGGAGATGTAGGCCAACCTACAGCAGCACCTACATCTTCAGCTCGTGTTGGAGCCTCTTTCTCCAGCTCACACACAGCTGGTTCGGCTTCCTCACACGATCGCCATGGAAGAACCTCGGTCACTGTTGTCCAGAGACAAAGTGTTATTCCACCCACAGCTGCAAGTTCCCTGTCATCCTCACACTCCCAGGCCACAAAACAGCCATCGGTAGCACAGGCATGGGATAAAAGACGGCCATACTCGGCAAACCATCCACGAGCACAGGCTCTGAATGCTGGCATTGCAAAACTCCTGTCCCTTGAAATGCTGTCATTCAGGCTGGTGGAGACTGACAGTTTCCGGAACTTAATGGCATTGGCAGTCCCACAATACAATGTGCCAAGCCGATTTTATTTCAGCAGGCAAGCCGTCCCTGCTCTGCAAAAGCATGTTGAGGGAAAAATTAAACATGCGCTACTAAACGCTGTCAGTAGTAAGGTCCACCTGACCACCGATGCGTGGACCAGTACCCATGGCCAGGGATGATACCTTTCCCTCACTGCCCATTGGGTAAATGTTGTGGAGCCGGGTACAGATCTTGCGAGTGGCGCTGTACGTGTTCTGCCAACTCCAAGGATTGCAGGAATCCAGTCTGTACACATTGACTCCTCCTCCTACTCCAGTTCCTCCGAATCATCGCTGCAGGAGCCGTCACGGTCTACCTCCACATGGACCCGTGAACGCTTACCTGTTGCGACTGATATGAGCACAGCCGTGGCCAAACGTCAACAGGCCGTCCTGAAATTAATTTCCATGGGGAATCGAAGCCACACAGCGCAGGAGGTCTGGAATGCCATCAAGCAGGAGAGCGACGTGTGGTTTTTGCCAGCGAATCTCCAGCCAGGCTTGGTAGTGTGTGACAATGGCCGAAATCTGGTGGCAGCTCTGGCCCTTGGCAACCTCACTCACATACCATGTCTGGCACATGTGCTCAACTTGGTCATGCAGAGTTTTTTGAGGGACTATCCGGATGTTGATGCACTGCTGCACAAGGTCCGCCTAGAGTGCGCTCACTTGCGACGTTCCAGCATGGCCAGATCGCGCATTGCAGCTCTGCAACGCAGATTTCGCCTTCCTGAACATCGCATCATATGTGACGTACCCACCAGGTGGAATTCCACGTTACATATGTTGGAGCGGTTGTGTGAGCAGCAGACAGCAGTAATGGAGTATCAGCTGCAACAGGCGCAATCAACACGCAATTTGCGCCATTCACACTTCACCACTACTGAGTGGGCCTCTATGAAGGACATCTGCCACGTTTTGCGTGCGTTTGATGAGTCAACGCGGATGGCGAGTGCAGATGATGCACTAGTCAGCCTGACTGTCCCCCTTATCTGCCTGCTTCAAAAAAACACTGCAAGCACTAAGGGATGAGGTTTTGGAAGAGGTGGAGGATGAGGAGTCACAAATTCCATCACCTTCTGGATAGTCAGCGCAACGTGGTTCCTCCCAAAGGGCTTTGCAGGGCTCACTTTGTGAGGAGGATGAGGAGGAGTCAATGGAGGAGGAAGAAATCGCTACAGAGGAAGGTACACAACGCTCTAGTCAGTATGTAGAGCGAGGGTGGGGTGATGCAGAGCAGGTACAGATGACGCCTCTTACAGAGGACAGCGTTTGTTGGCCAGTTGGGAGTCTGCAGCACATGGTTGATTTCATGCTGCAGTGCCTGAGAAACGACCGCCGCATCGCCCACATTCTCACCACGTCTGATTATTGGGTGTACACCCTCCTAGACCCTCGCTACCGGGACAACTTACAAAGCCTCATCACACCATTGAACCGGAGCGTAAAATGCGGGAGTACCAAGACACACTGGTGAAATCCATAATGTTCTCCATTCCAGCCGAGAGCAGTGCTGCTGATACTGCTTTACAAAGCAGTTCTGTGCGTGGAGGCAGTGGAGACAGCTCTGCAACAAGAGGGAGCACAAGCAGCGCCTCTGCACAGGGGGGCAAGACCAATATGTTCCAAATGTGGCGAAGTTTTGTGGCAGCGCCACCAATGTCTACACCATCCGAGACGCCTCCAGTCACCAGGAGGCAACGTTTCCGTAAGATGGTGACAGACTACTTGTCTTGCCCTCTCAGTGTACTCCCAGATGGCTCTTCCCCTTTCAAGTTTTGGGTCTCTAAGCTGGATACATGGCCAGAGCTTAGCCAGTATGCATTGGAGGTGCTGGCTCGCCCTGCTGCCAGTGTATTATCGGAGCGCGTCTTTAGTGCTGCAGGTGGTGTACTAACAGACCGTCGCATGCGACTATCCTCCGATAATGTAGACCGGCTTACTTTTCTGAAAATGAACAAGGCATGGATCTCGCCAGAATTTTAAATAACTGGTTGGCAACGTTATCAATTTCTCCTGTTATGTTCATCTATCTACCACCTGAACTCTACTCCCTGGGCTACAACACTGCCAGTCTGAGGGGAATGATCAGTTAACAACCAAAATGTTCTCCCCAACAGATAGTAGCGCAACGACTCCAGTGCCCACTTGATCGCCAGGCACTCTCTCTCTCTACAATGCTGTATCTGGTTTCAGCTGGAGTTAGCTTTCGACTCTGGAAAGTAATGTGATGCTCCTCCCCGTTAACCTCCTGAGACAAAACGGCACCCACACCTACCTCTGACGCATCAGTCTGGACAATGAATTCTCTTTTGAAGTCGGGTGTGATCAAAAATGGTGACACACACACAGTGCCCCTTTTAGTTTTAGAAACGCTTCTTCAAGCTGATCATTCCATCGCACCATTACTAACTTCCTGCCTTTTAGGCAGTCATTTAACAGCGCCGACAGTGTTGCAAAATTGTGAATAAACCGCCGGTAGTATCCCACTAACCCCAAAAACCCTTTCACTTGTTTTGTGGTGAGGGGACGGGGTCAGTTTTGGATTGCCTCCACTTTGTTTATTTGAGCTTTGATAACTCCTCTCACAATCACATATCCCAGGTAGCGAGCTTCTTCCAACCCTATGGAACACTTCTTTGGGTTGGCAGTTAGCTCTTCTTGTCTCAGCGAATCTATCACCGCCTGTACCTTGGCTAAGTGACTTTCCCAGTCTGTACTGTACACCACAATATCGTCCACATTGGCCGCGGCATATCGGCGATGAGGACGAAGAACAACGTCCATTAACCTCTGGAATGTCGCTGGAGCGCCATGCAACCCGAAGGGTAGGACTATATACTGGAACAGTCCCTCGGGTGTTACAAAAGCCGTTTTCTCTCTCGCTGCTTTTGTTAGTGGCACCTGCCAATACCCTTTTGTGAGGTCAATGAGTGAAAAATAACGTGCCTGCCCAAACCGCTCTATTAACTCATCGATCCTGGGCATGGGTAGGCGTCAAAGTTAGAAATTTCATTCAGTTTTCTGAAGTCATTACAGAACCTTAGTGTCCCATCTGGCTTTGGTATTAGGACTATTGGGCTGGCCCACTCACTCTGGGACTCTTCAATGACCCCTAACTGCAGCATCTTCTTGACCTCTTCCTTGATGGCTTGTCGCCGGGCCTCAGGCACCCGATATGGCTTTAATCGTACTTTGCCCTGCGGCTCAGTGACAATATCATGTTGTATTAGGGAGGTACGACCAGGAAGTTCCGAAAAAACATCTGTATTTCAGCTAACAAACTCTCGGACTTCCTGAACTTGTCTGTGCGACAAAGTGTCTGATATTTTGACGGCGGAGAGGACTTCTCTTGCCTTCTCCTGAGGCAAGGAAGCCATCTGTACTGGAAATGCAGGCCGTGGACAATCCTCACCAAGCGGGTCTCTGTCTTTCCATGGTTTGAGCAGATTCACATGGTATACGTGTTCTGGCTTTCTCCGCCCTGGTTGGTGTACTTTATAGTTTACTGGTCCCACCTTCTCTATAATGTCGTAGGGTCCCTGCCACCTTTCAAGGAACTTACTATCCACTGTAGGCACAAATACCAACACCCGATCCCCAGGGTTAAAGGACCTTACCCGTGCCTCCCGGTTATAGACCTGCCTCTGTGACCTTTGTGCTGATTCCATATGTTCTCGGACTAATGGTAGGACTGTCTCCATTCTCTCTTGCATTTTGGCCACATGTTCTATCACACTTTTGGGGGGAGTTGTATGGTTTTCCCAGGCCTCTTTAGCTATATCGAGTAAGCCACGGGGATGTCTGCCATATAATAGTTCAAAGGGCGAGAACCCCGTAGATGCCTGGGACACCTCCCGCACTGCAAACATCAGGTATGGCAACAAGAGATCCCAGTCCTTAGCATCTTTAGAGACTTTTTTTTTCAACATATTCATCAGGGTTTTATTGAACCTTTCTACTAAACCGTCTGTTTGGGGATGATAGATCGATGTGCGCAACTGTTTAACACGTGGCAGAGTTCCTTCATGATTTTTGACATAAAGGGGGTCACCTGATCTGTTAAGATTTCTTGAGGGATTCCCACCCGAGAGAACATACCCATGAGTTCTTTTGCGATCAGTTTTGCCGAGGTGTGTCGCAGGGGAATAGCCTCAGGATACCTGGTAGCGTAATATAGAACTACGAGGATGTGTTGATGACCCCTTGCTGATTTATTAACCGTCCACACCAGATCCATAGGCTATTCTCTCAAACGGTACCTCTATAAGTAGTAATGGCACCAAGGGACTCTGAAAATGAGGCTGCGGACTGGTTACCTAGCACACGGGACAAGAGTAACAATACCGTTTAACTTCTTCATAGACCCATAGCCAGTAAAACCGTTGTAGAATTCTGTCTAGGGTTTTCTTTGGTCCCAAATGTCCCCCTAGTACATGCGCATGCGCTAAGTCCATTACCAACCTCCGATATGACTGCGGTACCAGCAATTGCTCGACAATTTCCCCATGTATTTTTTCAAACCCATACAGCAAATCTTGGTTCAGCTCAAATCGGGGAAATACTTTAGCTGCCCTGGGGTGTTGGGGTTCCCCATTGACAACCAGTACATTTTCCCGGGCTCGAGTCAACGTAGGGTCCCGTAGTTGTGCCGTACCAAAATTGTCACCTGCCACATTTAAGTATGACAATTCTGGTCCCGGTGGCAAATCTTCCATCTCCCCACCTAACACTTCTATAGGAGAGGGGTTTTCCTCCTCCACCGAAGGCAAAGGTACTCCTACCGCCAGTACATCTTCCTCTGGGCCACCATGTTCATGCACGATTTCTGGAGAATGCAACCTGTTTGCCACTGGTGCCGACGACTGTTCTGTGGGAGGGGTAATTACAGGCCAAAGCACAGAAAATAACGGAAAATCTGTCCCCATTATTAATGCTAATTAACCACCACCCCCACCTCGTGTCACCTCCTCCCCGCTGGTGTGTTTATCATCACCAGGGTGGTAGGATAATGTTTTAAGTCACCATGTATACACAACACACCCATTTTCACAGCAGTATACTCGCTGATTTGGATGTGGCTGGCTCGTATTAGGGTCACTCACGAGACTCCCTGAGTCCACTAGAGCCACAGCAGGGTTACCCTCCACCTGCACTTTACACAAATGGTTCATATTGGGTCCCTCTGGTTTGACCACTGCACACATGTGTTCTGCATAGTGAGACTGATAGTAGCCAAAGTTGTTGTCCATGGGCTCTGTCAGGTGGGGGCAAACAGCTCTCACATGTCTTGGTTGTTGGCACTGCCAACAGATTATGGGGCCCCTTTCGTTCCCTGACCCGTCCTGGGCGGCCCTCCGAGTCTCTGCTCGACGAGCTGTGGGTGAAGGTTTGTGGAATTTACTTGGTACCTTCCGGGTAGTCTCTCCCTGTATCTCCTTGGTAGCCCCATATCTTTCAATGAGGTCTACCATTTGGAGACCATCAGTAGGGGCTGCCTGTCCAAGCCATGTTTGAAGGGTGTGTGGCAAATTTCTCAAGAATTTATCAGTCACTATACGATCCAGCATAGCGCGGGGTGACAACACCTCCGGCTGCAACCACTTTTCTATCAGGTGTATCAAGTCATAATACTGTGACCGAGCTGGCTCGGAAGGGGAAAAGTTCCACTGGTGTACCCGCTGTGCCCGGACCAAAACATTTACCCCAAGATGTGCAAGTATCTCACCCTTGACGCTCTCATAGTCCTCCTGTTGCTCGGGGGTAGGTCCCTAGAGGCTTTTGCGGGTCCTGAATTAAAAAAAGGAGCCACGATCTCGGCCCACTGGTACCGGGGCAGTCTCTCCCTTTTAGCCACGCCTTCAAACATCTCCAGGTACACCTCGACGTCATCTGATTGCTCCATCTTTCGGATCGCTGTACGCACCGCTTTCCGGACATCATGCCATCCCCGGGCAGCTCCTGCTGTCTGCGGCGCTGTGATGTGCTGCATCACTAGACTATTGGTTTCCTGTTGCTGTCGATTAAATATCTGCTGCTGCTCCATAGCCTGCTGCTGTATAGCCTGCTGCTGCTCCATAGCCTGCTGCTGTATAGCCTGCTGCTGCTCCATAGCCTGCTGCTGTATAGCCTGCCTGCTGCTGCTGCATAGCCTGCTGTTGCTGCCGCATGGCCTCCTCCAGCATTTTTACTGTGTTCTCCATCTTGGGACAGTTATCCACCGGGTTTTGCGTCACTTTATTTACCTAGGACATTTACTGTCATGCAGGAAAAAACAGCCTGACCTCACTGCGTTGCCCGCATTGAAGCCACCAATTGTAGGGATCCGCTCTGGTAGGCAGGGCTGGGCCGCAGTAATGAGGCAAACACACCGCCTTTTACTTCAAATTTCAGTGGTTTTAATCATGAGTTCAACAAAAAGTCCAGATAACAAAATAAAAACAGAACATAAATCACCCCAGTTTGGAGAACCACTGGTGCCAGACTCACCCTTGCTTGGGACGGGCTTAATTAAGCGGCTGCAGGTCAGCAGAGACCGCCAGGTCCCATTCCGGGTGGTCTGGTACTCGCTTCCTGGTGCACACTGGCACACAGTAACAAAACAATCTTCCAGGCTGACTCCAGCCAAACTCCTTCCTTCCACACACCAACTACAACAGCTCCTTGTTTTATAGGCCTACTCCACACCCTCAGGTGAGGTACACATCAGATGACCAGATCACGTGACTATGACCTTATCACAGGTCCTTGTGATCATGGAAAATCCTGAGCAAACTTCAGTCTGCTAGAAGAAATATATCTCACATCCAGCAAGATCCCCTTTTGTGTACCACAGCGGCAAGAAGTCTCCTGTTCCCTACACATGCACAGAAAAACCCATGTCGAACATGCTCCAAATAGGGAAGAGCCGTCACCCTGATTGTTATGCTTAAAACAGGAAAGATTGAAGTTTTCAAGGGCTAAAATGAAAAATTTTAATAAGAAATATGGACAAATATTAATTTGTCATCACAGCGCATATCTGCACATGGCTAGTAGAAATGGTAACAAAAAATAAAACATAGTGTTTACTTTTTTAAATTAATGCATAAAAATACATTTCATAATTATCAATTAATGCTTCTTAAGGAACGTTATCTGTACCTGTAAGATAATGCAGTCAATGGATGTACGAATCATAAACATCATCATCATCATCATCCTCACGAGTTTTATTAATGACAGACATAATAAAATACACAGACTGAGGACAACTGTAACTTCACACACCATATATGAAATGGCCAGCATCTAAACCTGGTAACAATGCGCAATAATAAATAATTACACCAAGAAAGTGCATCATGCATACAAACAATAGGTAGTTAGACCTGCAAGTGCTGTTGAAACAACCACAACAGATTTAAATTAATAATGCTATATAGCTATCACAGTGCATAGTTACTCATGGACAATGTCAATCTAATACTGTACCTCAATAAAGGCAGCGTCACCCATGATGCTTGTTTGTCTTGTAGATTGTTGAAGAGGGAATTTTTTTTTTTTTTTAAAGTTCCTTTTTATTTGGATTTTCAAAAACAAAAAGGCCACATAAGGCAGTACACATCTCGGTCGCAGCCGATATGGTCATAAAATAAACATTCTAAAAGTCAAAGTAACAAGAGAACAAAAAACCGAAACTCGTTAATAATTGTAAGGAAACCCCTAACTTGTAGGATTCCTCCCGTCATCTTCCTTCTCTAACTTTGCTGTGATCCTGATTAAACTATTTCACTCGTCACCCTTCTGTGGCGTGTATTTTTTCAAATTCTCGCCACCTTTACATTCATTTCTCCGATCATGTTAAAATATAAGGCTTTCCTCAATATCACCATGATCGTTCATCATGATCCCATGTTTACTCATTAACGCTGTAATATGTTGTGGAATGTGATTTGCTTTCGCTAGTCGTGCTAATAGTATCCCTGATTTGCTACCATAACGATATAGATCGGCTCTATAATTCAAATTACTGGTTCTCTCGCGTCGATCTACCCATAGGTCAAAGTCAGCCTTAGCCTGCTTCCATCTATTTTTATCCTGTGTCCATGAAGTTGTCATACTAGGCCTCTGCCTACACCCTCCTTGACCCTGTGCTCCAACACCGCCAGTTGTTGCTCGGAAGTGCTGTTAGCACAGTCAACACTTGCTCCTGTGTTACTGGGGTTCAGTAATGTCAGCTGTTCCCCTGCTGTGTGTACGGCAAAAAGTCCTGCTGCCTCCACCCTGTTCTCTTCTCATCCCTGGGCTCCAACACCGACAGTTGTTGCTCGGAAGTAATTGACAGGGGTACGGACTCCTGCTTAGCCTGGTTACAGCACGACAGCTGTTTCCTGGCAGTGTCAACGTCAATTAGCCTACAATAAGTTGTCCTGTCGTGTTGCTTTCGGGTTAGCCGACTGTATGGTGCCTGCAGTTTAGGTGATTCCTATGTGTGCTGTGTGATAAGTAAATAAAGGCTGTTTCCGTTGTGACAATAGGACAAGCACCGACTGTAGGACTGTGTGATTCGGTAACTGCGGACGGCTTGCGGCCTGTCAAATTACATTTTCATGGGTGCCTTCTGCTACCCGTCCGGGTTCCAGTACCGTCAACTGGTTCTCCGCAGTGCCTTTGGCCTAGGTGCCTCCATCTCGTTATCCGAGTTCCAGCAACGTCTGCTGGTCCTTGGTAGTGCTTTGGAGCACAGGTACCTCCTGCTTAGTAACCGTGTCCCAGTAACGTCAGCTGGCCCTCGGTTGTGCCATTGGCTCTTTTCCTTCTGCTGCCCCTCCGGGTTCCAGCACAGTCAGCTGGGCCTCGTTACTTCCATTGTCTCTTGTACCATCTGATACCCGTCCGGGTTCCAGTAACGTAAGCTGGTTCTCGGAAGTTAGTCAGCCTTCTTGTACCTTCAGCTACATTTACAAATTGAAGATTTTTTAAATGTTTTTTTGGGTAATCACTCTGGATCTCCAACAATGAAGACGACGACCCTGATGACCACCCCGAAGAAGATGACGACCACAAGGACGACGAGCATGAAGCCAACCAGCCTGAACACCATCACAAAGAAGAAATAAAAGATTACCCAGAAGAAGATCACCAACGGGACAAAGAAGGTTAAGACAAACTACAAGATACAGAACAAGAGACAGAAGATCAAAAAGCAGAAGAACATGAAGTATAAGACCAAAATGAAGAGCAAAATATATGCTCTAAATTATAAGCAGAACAAGACTAAGCAGTGTATGGGGGTGAGTCCGTTCCTCCTCGTGGTGCCCCTGGAAAATGCCTGCTGCTGCAGGCTAAACTCAACACGGACAAATACTGTTGTAATTTAAAACTTTTGTGACAGCAAGAACGCAAGGATGAAAAATTCATACTTTTACAGATTACAAGTACAGGAATCTCTGTCAAAAATAAGAATATGATGAAGAATAAGAAGATGAAGTAGAATATGAAGTAGAATAATAGTTTAATAAGAACAATATGAGTAATGTTAACAAAAAGATGAATAGCAAGAAGTTTAAGAAGAAGATAAAGAAGGTGAAGATGAAGAATAATTTGATGAAAAAGATGATGCTGCTGAAGATTATGAAGGAGAAAGTGTGTCAAAAGTTAAAAAGGTGAAGAGCATGGAAGTTGTGAAACATACATATTTGCCAAAATAGAAAAAAGGTTAACAACATTGTCAATTTGTTCGTCAATCCGAACATCTTTACAAAAAAAATATTAATGCTATTCCATTTGATTGGGTTAAATATCTATGCCTTTAATGTCTCCTCAACCTCCCCCAATACATTCTACATTACTCTTTGTTGTTTTCCTTCATGTACAATTAACCAACAAGGCAAGAATGGGCTTTTTTTAATTCCGATATTTTTTTCCCATAGACTTACATTGGATTTCCGGTATCGGTATCGGGTATCGCCGATATTTCTTGTGTATCGGCGATACCATTCCGATCCGATACTTTTGGATATCGGAAAGTATCGCTCAACTCTACTGGAGAAGTTTCCTATTGGTCCTTATCTGGCAGGCCCTGTAGTTGCTACTATAAAAGGGTGGCATGGTCGTGCCACCATGCGCTAGTATCAATCACATTATGTGCTTTGCACCAGGGTGATCTTGCACGCATGTGTTAGGGCTCGGGTGAAATAAGCCCCTAGAATACCGGCACCTCCGGTGAAGAGATTGTATGCACGTGTTTAGGGCTCGGCTGAAATAAGCCCCTAGAATACCGGCTTCTCCGGTGAGGAGATTGTCTGATTGCGTTGCTGATTGTGTTACTACGGACTGCTGTCCACACAGCAGTTGTCTGTGCATACCTGTGGAGTTAACAGGACACAGTCCATATTTCTGCGTTTCTACCTTAGCGACTCTGTGGTGTAACAGAGTTCGCTTATACCGCCATATAGGGCCACAGTGTCCATAGTTGCGACTCTGTGAAGTAACAGAGTTCGCCATACCGCCATCCTACTAGCAGCAGGCTCTGCCTGCACGGTGGACCCCGGGCTGCGAACGCACTTATTATTTATATTTATTTTGTGCGTTCCGCCAGCCCTAACACACTGCTTCTCCAGACTGTCACATCTGTTACATGTGCTCAGTGTGAACCTGCTTTCATCTGTGAAGAGCACAGGGCGCCAGTGGCAAGTTTGCCAATCCTGGTGTTCTGTGGCAAATGCCAAGCATCCTGCATGGTGTTGGGCTGTGAGCACATCCCCCATCTATGGACGTCGGTCACTCA
>JARQOD010000004.1:335923460-335992521 GCA_033576555.1 Oophaga sylvatica | reverse complement strand
GGTAGCACCCCAACACTCTCCTTCTTGGTCAAATAGCCCTTACACAGTCTGGAGGTGGGTCTGGGGTCATTGTCCTGTTGAAAAATAAATGATGGTCCAACTAAACGCAAACCGGATGGAATAGCATGCTGCTGCAAGATGCTGTAGAAGCCATTCTGGGTCACTATGCCTTCAATTTTGAATAAATCCCCAACAGTGTCACCAGCAAATCACCCCCACATCATCACACCACCTCCTCCATGCTTCACGGTGGGAATCAGGCATGTAGAATCCATCCGTTCACCTTTTCTGCATGCAAAGCAGTAATCAAAGCAAAAGGTGGCTACTTTGA
This sequence comes from Oophaga sylvatica, assembly GCA_033576555.1. Classification (NCBI taxonomy): domain Eukaryota; kingdom Metazoa; phylum Chordata; class Amphibia; order Anura; family Dendrobatidae; genus Oophaga; species Oophaga sylvatica. The sequence goes on along the minus strand of JARQOD010000004.1, from coordinate 335,992,190 downwards.
AGAACCTAGAATATAAGACATATTTTCAGTTGTTTCACACTTTTTTGTAAAGTGTATTGTATAATTCCACATGTGTTTATTCATAGTTTTGATGCCTTCAGTGTGATTCTACAATTTTCATAGCCATGAAAATACAGAAAAATCTATGAATGAGAAGGTGTGTCCAAACTTTTGGTCTGTACTGTAAGTCATGAAAAAGGAAAAACTGTAAAATAATAATAAAAAAACATTTTTTCTAACCTTAGAAATATATTGAACGTAACGCAACATACTGTATATCTTTTAACAAAGAAAATAATAATGAAGAGAGGATTCAAGTTCAGCAAGAATAACTGATTCTTATCAGGTTACTAGCGATATTTCATTTTCCTACATTTTCACTAAAAATACTGTATAAGCAAAAGATGCCTGTCATACTGACATTTCTTCCATTATTTCAAAGTCCACCAATGTTTTACAATTACTTTGTCTCCAGGCCTGCAGTTATCAAGACTTTGTGTAAAGTTGGCAACTCGTTGTATTAGATCTCTTTCCAAATTTTTGTAATTTCCTTACAAAAGTGTAACAACCCTGCCGGCATCACTGCATGGCCTTGCATACCCCACCTGCCTACCTACACAACAACTTACTCACTACTCCGGGCCATGCTGTGAGTTCTGTCTTCTGTCGGCTCCATGCTGTGTACCTCATGTCTCCTGCCTGCTCTTTGCATACTTCCTGGCTGTGTGCATGGGGGTGGCACCGGAACTTCCTGGTTCTTATAGAGACAATGTGCACCTTCCTAAGGTGTCCCTAGCCAATTGCCAAGAGGCCTCTGGTACTTATGGCATCCCCACCCATAGGTGGATGCCTGAGCAATATTCTCCCTCAGTCAGTGTCTTGCTGCTGAGCTACCAGGTCCTGTCCTGTTTTCCGCCTTCTCTTGGGACTGCATACCCAGACCTGTTTCTCTGCTCTGTGTGTTACTTGTTCCGCCCTCCAGGAGGCTGCATATCCTGGTCTATATCCTAGTTCCTGTACCTTATCCCGTACCTGACCTTGTCTGTACTCATTCCTATTTCTGTGTCCGTTGTGTCCCAGTCTGTGACATTGTGTTTGCTTGTGCTCTGCACTTGCTGTGCCTACCTGCATTTCTTCTTTGCACTTGCTCCGCCTACCTGTGGTTCTGTTCTGCACTTGCTCGCCTACCTGTGGTTCTATTCTGCTTTCTGTTCTGCATCCTGCTGGTATTTCTCCTCCAGTCTGAACAGGTCCCTACCTGTTCCCATGTACCACTTATATCTGTCCGTGTTCCTATCCCTACTGAGTCAGTTCCTGCCCCTTTCATCCGAACTGTGCCCGCCTGCCTGAGTCTCAGCTGTGCCCACCTGCCTGTCAGTGCCTCTGCCTTGCCCGTCTTCCTGCCAGTGCCTCTGCCATGGCCGCCTGACTGCCAGTGCCTCTACCGTGCCCGCCTGTCTGCCAGTGTCTCAGCCATGCCCGCCTGTCTGCCATTGTCTCAGCCGTGCCCGCCTGTCTGCCAGTGTCTCAGCTGTGACCATGTGTCTGCCAGAGTGCCAGCCGTGCCAGCCTGCCTGCCAGTCGTGCCCTTCTGTATTTGCCTGCACCTGCTATCTGTAATTAGTCCCTCATTGGGATCAGCTGCTATAGTCAGACACTGCCCTGGAGTGGTACCTGGTAGCTACCTGCTGCACAAGCCTGACCTCACCATCAGAGGCTCCAGTGAACACCAAGTTAGCTGCTTAGTCACGCCCCTCCAGGGTAGTCTGGTTTGTGGCATAGTGGGACCACAATCCCTCGCTCGCGCCACCCAGCTAGGGTGCGAGCGTAACACACAGTACTTATTAGGCTTCCTTTTTATTTTGGTAGCTTTGCTGTTAGTTTGGGGTATAAAAGTGAGCAGGTAGTATAAGTATACTCTCCTTCCCCTTCTTTTTACCCTTTAACCCCATTTGACCCTTAAATTATTTAAGGATTATTCTATACAGTATACTTTAGCACATTTCTTTGTGTCAGCATATATCTACAGTTCCAAAAAGACTGGAGGCTGGTTGTATACTCATGTGTGAGATAGATACATGCACACTTGAAAGAATATATAGTCCACATTAATATTTTACTCTTAAAAGAATTTCCAATATCTTTATACCGTTTGCCTTATATATAAAAAAAAAAAACTGTTCAAAAACAGTTAATTTCCACAAAGCCTTGAAACTTCTTACCTGTGGCCTCTCTGGCAGTAAAAGGATTAAAGATAAATGGCAAAGAAATGAAATGTTTTGAGGAATCTATATTGTGGAGTCTGAAGCTGCTGAAGGAAATGTCTCACCAATATCAAGATCATTCAGAACTCGACTGATTTGTTGATAAGTTTGACAGACTCTTGAAAGGTCGTTTCTTGCTTCTCATATCCTGTCAACTGTTAGAAACAGACACGAACATTGTATTTGGCAGCTGAGCTGTTACACAAATACGTAAGCACATGGACCACACAAACATACAACATTTATTTTGTGTTAGAAAATGTAAAATTATCTATTTACAGAATTCTATTTTTTTTTCACAATTCAGATTAAACTTCTGTTTATTAGGTTTTTGAAATGTAAATGAAAAACAATACAATATGGTACATTGACAAGTAAGAATGGATCGCAGAGATCCTGTGAAATGTAACAATGAGACACAAATACATAACAAGTAGATGAAAAAAACACTTACAAATCTACTTTATTAAGCCATATTTACTGTACAATAAGAGGCCTCTCTTTTTCTAAATACATTACTTGCTAGAACTGTTTGATAATGGAACAAAAAGAAGGGGAGAGTACATAAATCTTAAAGCACCACTCCAGCATTTTTGTCTTATTGGACAACTGGAGTTGTACTTTAAATGTAAGTCCCTGCCCTTTCGGCGTTTTCCCTGCCCTTTCAGCCAGCAGGTCGCTTTTTGCTCAATTCTGACGGGAGCTTCAGCGAAAACATTTTCGCTCAAGCTCCCGACAGTATTGAGCAAAAAGCGACCTGCTGGCAGCGCTAATGTTTCATGGAGGTCACTTTTCAAAAGAAGTCTATGAGAGCCTCGTTCTTGCTCTCATAGACTTGCATTGAGAGCTTGTGATGTAGCTTCTGACTCCTGGCCATTCAGAAACCACTGTTATAAGATGGCTCCGTAGCACCGTAGCGGTACCGAAAAACGGTGAAGATGCTGGAGAGATGTTTATATGACCAGAGACAGGTGGCTGACATTTAAATTGCCATACCAGCGCTAAAAAAAACCCCAAAACATTGGAATGGTAGTTTAAAAGCATTTAATCAAATGTCCTCTTATCTTTTAAGGTTTGTTTTTGTTACTTTCATAAAGTTACACAGGAAATATGAAAGTTAAAGGGATCCTGATAGAAACTGCTACTCCTTCCTCAACCATTTACAAGAATGTATAGCTTTTTAAAAGATAAGCTAGTCCATCTTTTTATAACTCAAAAACGATGTTGCAGGAACCGGAAATACATTTGTCTGGAAGTGCATTTGTAATTTCCAACACACTTCCAGCTCTTCAGCTTCTCTCTGCATTCCCTGCCTAGTGCCACATCCTCTGCTTGATTAACAGTTTGTTTGATGTGTAGCAGGGAAAATGACCTGTCAATCGACTAAAGGAAGCAAGACAAAAAATACAGTGTGAGGCGGAGGAATGTTGTGAATGGGTTTGAGATGAGTTCTGAGCAGAGGCTCCCTCTGGTGGTTACTAGCGGTGCTAGTGAGGATTGTGAGGACTGGGAATCAGGTGTTACTGACTGGTCTTATATAAGGGAGTCATTTTCCCATCAGGGTTGCCGGTGATCAATTGTTCTGGTCTGAATCCTTCATTCCAGTTTCCCTTGTAGCCTGCTGTGTCGTGTCTGCATCTCCTGCTTACAGATAAGACTTTTGCTTCTTTTGTGTTTTTGCTATATTTTTGCATTTTGTCCTGCACTTCTTTGGGGGCCTTCAGGGTCCCCTCCGGGGGCTTCTGCCCTCTCAGTTTAGTTCAGCCACTGAGTTTTGTTCTTTTGTTTTTTTCCACTTTTTTCAGTGGCTGCTGTTTTGATTTTGTTACACCAGAGAACTACTTTAGGTGGTAGAGGTCGTGTGATCTCAGGTGATTTTGAAATTAGTAGAGTTGGTGCTTTTCAGGGTTTTCTGGGATTGCAGTAAGTACCCTTCCTATCCTTTTCTATTTAGATAGTTTGGGCCCCAGCGTTTGCTCATACTATTTTCTTTCTGTGTCAGTATTTCCTCTTGTCTAACCGCCATTACATGTTTGGGGGCTTTCTGTTATCTTTGGGGTTCTGCTCCGGGGCAGATAGCTTTCCTATTTCTATCTTTAGGTGTAGTTAGTTTCTCAGGCTGTTACGAGGCGTCTAGGACCAACGTAGGAACGCTCCACGGCTGCCTCTAGTTGTGGTGGTTAGTCAGGGTACTGCAATCTCATAGATTCCAACTGCTCTGGTGTATTGCCTTTTTTACCTGCACTCCTCAGCTACCGAAACATAACAGAGGAACTGAAAGTGCATCGTCACACCCCAATGCACTTACAGAAAAATGGATACTGAATTTCAAAATGTGATTCTTCACTGCTGTAGCACCGATTTGTGGTAATAAAGGCATTAATTAGTCATTTAAATGTTTTGGGGTGGATAGAAGTTTCTGACATTCTCTTTAAAGAGTAAATCTTTTTTTAACATTTAAATGCTTTCAAATGTATCGCAAAGAATAATTTTTGTCTTTTAAAGGGTACTTACATTTTTAACGTGAGTTAAAAGATACCATACCAATTCCAAGAGTGTTTACATTACTAAAAGAGTATTTACCATTTTCAGTAAATGATAAAACTGATCTGGCAATATGATTCTCCATTATAATTATGCAGATATCAAACATGTATAGTTTTTTTTTAATTTAAGTGGTGAAAAAAAATTCAGAATTTAGAAAAAAAACATGTTGCTTGTGTTTTTGTATTTGTAAACCCAAAACGCTTGCAATTTTTGGTTGATGGGGATGTATGAGGCATTATTTTTTTGCTGAATGACTAACCCCCTGCTGGTGCATGGTAACTGTATCAGAGATTGACAGCGAAATTTAACAGGTTACAACAGCCACCATCTGCCGGGAAAGATGTGGGCTCCGCTTGCAAACCCGCATCAAAATCAGAAACACAACTGGTAGGAGGTGGCTACGGAGTAAAGCATATTGGACGCATGGATGTACAGCGGAGTTAATGGCTCTAAGGGAAGCGGACTTTTCCAGCTGGGAGCAAAGGTTATGTCGATCTAAAGGTACTGCCACACTAGACGTTCCCGCTAACGATCACGATAACGACGCTATCGTTGGTGTGATCGTTTTAAGGTCGCTAGTAGCGGCCAAACTGGACGATCTCATTAACGATGCATCAGCGGTTAGCGATCTTTTTAACGACTTTGGCGGTCGTTGGGACGTGCCACACTGCATGTACTGTGAAAGATCACGACCTCGATAGGCGTGACTGAGCGCGACCTTTTGCACGCCCCTCATCACAGATTGGTGGTCACTATTTATCTCATAGATATTTATCACAGCTCTCCCGCTTTGTGATTGGATGACCGCGTCATAAAAGACGACGTATCAGCACTCCTCTCCATTGCTCTTGAGCAGAAGCGTTCTTTCAAAGCTCCAGCATCGTTCCAGTGTGTCCTGCTAGCCTTTGTAGCTACTGCGATCCATTTTGCGCCACTATTGAGGTTGCTGCGTTCCTGTCTACGGCGTTGGGTTTTTGTGATTCAGTCTGTGGCGTTATATCCTCTGCGATCCAGTTTGTGACGCTATTTTGTTTCCCTATTTTTTTTTTTTCAAAATCACAAACAAGTTTTGTTAAGTAGGTATTTTTTTTTGTCACATTTAATTTTTATTTTTTCTTTAATTTTACAGTACATTTTTAGATCTCTGCTGTTGTTAACCATTGTCGTCCATCAATTTTTTTTTTGCCATTGTTTTGTTCTGGCATTTTGTGATCCCTGCTGTTTTTTGCGTAATTGTTCATCTATGATTTTTTATTTTTTTTTGCCATTGTTTTGTTCTGGCACGCCCACCACACCACCACCATATTATGATCCCAGCTCTGTCAATGTTTACTCCAGCTGCGCCCACAACCACCATTTTATGTTCCCTGCTGTGTTTTATGTTGTAGGCTATGTAAGCATTTTATTTAACCATTCTGGCGTTCTCACATAATCATTTTTTTATTACAGATGGCTGATAAGCAGGAATTTTTGCGGGAGTTTATGAGCTGTACCGCTCAATGCCGTGCCTGTGGAAAATAAAGTCGGCTGATTACTGTAACAGGTTGAAAAAGAAGGACGCGTACCAAAAACTTGTGGGGCTCTGCAAGAACCGTTACCCAGATGAACCGGCGGATGAGTCATCGGTGAAAAAACGCATTCAGGCCCTCCGCACAGTGTATAAAAAAGAGCTCAATAAAGTTATAAATTCTACCAAATCTGGAGCGGGGGCCGGAGATGTTTATGTCCCCCAACTGTGGTACTTTGATCTGTTCGCTTTTACAAGGGACCAAGAAGTACCCAGACAAGGGACATCCATGTCGGATCTAGACCCAGTGATCCAGCCGGACACCCCTGTCATACATGTAAGTACCTTTGTATTACAACACATTTTAATGTACATTCCAAAGTGGACTTAAATTTAAAAAATATTATTGTGAAATGTAGATAAAATGGCAGAATTATCCCTTCATGTACTGATAATTTATGTAGCTCAATGGTTGAGGCCTATCCATTTACAAGTGTCGTTTTCACATTTTTTCCGGATATGGGTGTTATAGTGTGAAGATAAATTTCTTTGTCTTTACAAGTGTCGTTTTCACATTTTTGCTGTATACGGGTGTTATAGTGTGAAGATAAATTTCTTTGTCTTTACAAGTGTCGTTTTCACATTTTTGCTGTATATGGGTGTTATAGTGTGAAGATTAATTTCTTTGTCTTTGTGATTTACCATTTGTTTTTTGTTCATGCAGGACACAGAAGACCTCTCACACCTCCAACTGAACAAGACAGCATGGCGTTGATCCAAGATGAAGAAGAGCCACCATCCTCATCTGTGCGGCGCGGCTTTCACTTTCAGGAAGAAAAGGAAGGCTCCCACCTCGGCTCCCACCTCGGCTACTCCTGAATTGGTGGAAATTGCGAAAAAAGTGCTAACGGCAGAAAAAGACCAACCTAAAATAACTGGCTTTGCATACTTCGCTAATGAGAAGCTCCCTACACTGGATCCTGTTCAGCGGCTTCATGCAGAGAGACTCATGTTTGAGGTACTGACTCAAGCGTCTTTTGGAAACCTGGATAACAGATATGTTGTCATGCCAAGACGCAGTACCCGGACTACTCATGGCCGCACAATCCTGTGCCGAACCCAATTGGGCTAAATCCTGCAAACCCAAATGTTGGTGCTCCCCCTTATTTTTATACACCGCAGAGGCAGCGTGGTAATGGCAACGATCCATCTTACCAGCAGTTGTAGTTTTAAAAATGTTTTACAAAAGTTTTTTTTGTTGTTTATATTTTTTTTACATTGATACCTTTTTTAATAAAAATCTTATTTATCTAATGAATTGTGGTCTTTTCTTATGTGATGTCAACTATTAAAATGTTGTATTTTTATTACATCTACTTGTCACACACGGGGTCATGGGACTACCAGCTATCATAGGAGTTCCATCATAGGGAAAAAATGAAATGAAAAAAATTACAAAAATTAACATTTCTTTTAAAGGCCCCTGGTCACACTAGCGCTAAAACCTTATACTAAAAAATAATACACCACACCTGCGTAGATTAACGTAAAATATAAAATATATATTTTTTCATATATATATTTTTTTTTAACGAAATCAAATTTAAATAAAAACAAAAAACAGTAACATAATAAAATAAAAAATTATAAAAAAAATATGAACAAAATACAAAATTATTTACAAAAAAATAAATTAATGAGGGCCACGGAGTCCAGAAAATGCCCTCTCCAGCATCACCCCGTGGTGATGCAGAGCTCCCGTGGCACTTTGCAGCGCTGCCACCGCTGTATTCATGGCTGCCACCGTTGTATTCATCGCTGCAACAGCGCTGCTCATTGCCGCCATCAGCCGGCGGTGGGACACCAACAGGTCCTGGGCAGTTGGGATTTCTGTGGAGGTAAAGGTAACAGTTAATAGTGAATTCTGTTGCAACATCAACATATACATGTTGATGTTTGTTAACACTTACGGTTTTCCTCAGAGGACCCGCTTACTGCCCACCCTGAACCTGTTGCTCCGCCGGCTAGGGAAACACAGAAAAAAAAATTATATCACAACAGCCATTACACATAAGACCTTACAAAGTTCTCAAACTTGTCTGAAGCTTATATAATGTGCGTTAATTACCTGATGGGGAGCCTGCATCCGTGTCACGGATGATGCTGGAGAGAAGGCAAAGTCTGGGGAAGGGCTGGAACACGCCGAATCACGAGGGGGGGTTGCTGCCGGTGAAGGGTCGGAGAGGTGAGGAGATGATGGAGGTGGAGGGGTAGGTGATGGAGGTGGAGAGGTAGGTGATGGAGGTGGAGGGGTAGCTGGGGACGGTGGAGCAGCTGGTGCTGGTGATGGTGAAGGTGGTGCTGTAAATGAAATATATAATTCAGAATCCCCATTATCACTGCCGGTACTCCCATCACCCTGATGCCTGCCCCATCACTGCCTGCCCCATCACTGCCGGTACTCCCATCACTACGGGTGCATTGATATAGGTAGATAAGGCTACTTTCACACTTGCGTTTTTTTGCGCAGCGCAACTTGCGCTATCGGATGCATGCGCAATGTTCCCCTATCTTTAACATGGCGGGCGCAGGGTCTAGCGCTTGCACGTGTTCATGTGCGTTTGTCGTGCGCTGCGCATTTTCCCGGTGTGCGCCCATACGCACTAGACGCTACATGTTGCAATTTTTTTTCCGGTCAAAAAAGACAGAGATGATTGAGACAGAGATGATGGAGACAGATGATAGAGCCAGAGATGATGGAGACAGAGATGATATAAATGTGACACATAGACAACGCATGCGACAAAAAAACGCAAACGCATGCAAAAACGCATGAAATCGCAGACAAACGCTGCGTTTTTTTGTCGAAATGCGCATGCAGATGCGACTAAATATCGCAGCGTTTACAAGCGTTTGCATGCGTTTTTTTAATGCGCTTCATGTGCGCTCGAAACGCAGCGCAAAAAAAACGCAAGTGTGAAAGTAGCCTAACCCACAAAACATAACCTCTCCAGATACCCTCATCAATACTCACTCAGAGGCCTGCGGAGCTGGGCCCGGATGCTGGCGACCCTATCGCGTGAGCGGTATCGCAGGTCCGCCAGCTTCTTGCGGATTTGTTGCCTGGTCCGCCGCACATTAAAGCGCCTCTGCAGGCCCCGCCGGATTCTCTGCAGGCATACCCTTTTGTGGCGCATTGGATGCGCCACAGGTAGCCTGCAGTGGTAATCCCAGAGGTCTGTTTTTTTTATTAAGTAACGGACCTCTTCATCTGCCCACTTAGCCCCGCGCTGTCTCGCCTGTCTCGCCGCCATCGCCGCCATTACAAGCAACTCCGCATTGGGCGACGCCAGCGCCATGACGTCACGGCGTGCGCACGTTACGTGCGGCCGCACTCGCGACGCAAAACGGTATTGCGATTTCAAAGTGACCGCAGCAGCCATGCGCCCAGCCAAAGCACAGATATGAGATGCTGTTGCGATCGCAATACCACGGTTCCAAGCTAGGCGATCACAATGGCGTCTCATGTCTTTATGGCTGGGGCTCGTGAGAATCTTCACTTTGCAAATCACAATGGCCTTGCATATGTGTGGCTGGAGCTCGTGAGGTAACATTGCGATCACAATGGCGTCGCATATCTGTATGGCTGGGGCTCGCGAATCTTCACCTTGTAATTATAATGGCTTTGCATATCTGTATGCATATCTGTATAGCTGGAGCTCGTGAGAAGTCACATTGCGATCACAATGGCGTCGCATATCTGTGAATAGCTGTGATTCCCTGGTGAATGTTGACCTTTACCTCCCAAGAAGTTTCAAATATATTTATAACAATTTTTTAATCTTTCATATATGACTAAAATATATATATTATATATTTAAACTTTAAATTTATTTTATTTTTTGTAAATAATTTTGCATTTGTTAATATTTTTTTATAATTTTTTATTTTATTATGTTACTGTTTTTTGTTTATTTAAATTTGATTTCTTTAAAAAAAAAAATATATATATTATATATATATAAAAAAATATATATTTTATATTTTACGTTAATCTATGCAGGTGTGGTGTATTATTTTTTAGTATAAGGTTTTAGCGCTAGTGTGACAGGGACCTTTAAATGAAATGTTAATTTTTGAAATTTTTTTCATTTCATTTTTTCCCTATGATGGAACACCTATGATAGCTGGTACTCCATGACCCGTGTGTGACAAGTAGATGTAATAAAATACAACATTTTAATAGTTGACATCACATAAGAAAAGACCACAATTCATTAGATAAATAAGATTTTTATTAAAAAAGGTATCAATGTAAAAATATATAAACAACAAAAAAAACTTTTGTAAAACATTTTTAAAACTACAACTGCTGGTAAGATGGATCGTAATTGCCATTACCACGCTGCCTCTGCGGTGTATAAAAATAAGGGGGAGCACCAGCGTTTGGGTTTGCAGGATTTTGCCCAATTGGGTTCGGCACAGGATTGTGCGGCCATGAGTAGTCCGGGTACTGCAGTCTTGGCATGACAACATATCTGTTATCCAGGTTTCCAAAAGACGCTTGAGTCAGTACCTCAAACATGAGTCTCTCTGCATGAAGCCGCTGAACAGGATCCAGTGTAGGGAGCTTCTCATTAGCGAAGTATGCAAACCCTGTTATTTTAGTTTGGTCTTTTTCTGCCGTAAGCACTTTTTTCGCAATTTCCACCAATTCAGGAGTAGCCGAGGTGGTAGCCGAGGTGGGAGCCTTCCTTTTCCTTCCTGAAAGTGAAAGCCAGCGCCTCACAGATGAGGATGGTGGCTCAACTGCTTCTTCATCTTGGATCAACGCCATGCTGTCTTGTTCAGTTGGAGGTGTGGAGACGGCCTCTTCTGTGTCCTGCATGAACAAAAAACAAATGGTAAATCACAAAGAAAAAGAAATTAATCTTCACACTATAACATCCATATACAGCAAAAATGTGAAAACACACATTGTAAATGGATAGGCCTCAACCGTTGAGATAGATAAATTATCAGTACATGAAGGGATAAATTCAGCCATTTTATCTACATTTCACAATTATATTTTTTAAATTTAAGTACACTTTGGCATGTACATTAAAATGTGTTGTAATACAAAGGTACTTACATGTATGACAGGGGTGTCCGGCTGGATCACTGGGTCTAGATCCGACATGGATGTCCCTTGTCTGGGTACTTCTTGGTCCCTTGTAAAAGCGAACAGATCAAAGTACCACAGTTGGGGATATAAACATCTTCGGCCCCCGCTCCAGATTTGGTAGAATTTATAACTTTATTGAGCTCTTTTTTATACACTGTGCGGAGGGCCTGAATGCGTTTTTTCACCGATGACTCATCCGCCGGTTCATCTGGGTAACGGTTCTTGCAGAGCTCCACCAGTTTTTGGTATGCGTCCTTCTTTTTAAGCCTGTTACAGTAATCAGCCGACTTTATTTTCTACAGGCACGGCATTGAGCGGTACAGCTCGATAAACTCCCGCAAAAATTCCTGCTTATCAGCCATCTGTAATAAAAAAATGATTTTGTGAGAATGGCATAATGGTTAAATAAAATGCTTACATAGCCTACAACATAGAACACAGCAGGGAACATAAAATGGTGGTTGTGGGCGCAGCTGGAGTAAACATTGACAGAGCTGGGATCATAAAATGGTGGTGGTGGTGGTCGTGCCAGAACAAAACAATGGCAAAAAAAATAAAAAAATCATAGATGAACAATTACGCAAAAAACAGCAAAAAACAGCAGGGATCACAAAATGGTGGTTGTGGGCGCAGCAGGAGCAAACATTGACAGAGCTGGGATCATAAAATGGTGGGCGTGCCTGAACAAAACAATGGCAAAAAAAAAATTGATGGACGACAATGGTTAACAACAGCAGAGATCTAAAATGGATCTGTAAAATTCAAGAAAAAATAAAAATTAAATGTGACAAAAAAATACCTACCTTACAAAACTTGTTTGTGATTCTGAATAAAAAAGAAAGTAGGGAAACTAAAATAGCGTCACAAACTGGATCGCAGAGGATATAATGCCACAGACTGGATCGCAAAAACCCCAACGCCGTAGACTGGAACGCAGCAACCGCATAGTGGCGCAAACTGGATCGCAGTAGTAGCTACAAAGGCTAGCAGGAAACACTGGAACGATGCTGGAGATTTGAAAGAACCGCTTCTGCTCGAGAGCAATGGAGAGGAGTGCTGATGCGTCGTCTTTTATGACGCGGTCATCCAATCACAAAGCGGGAGAGCTGTGATAAATATCTATGAGATAGTGACCACCAATCTGTGATGAGGGGCGTGCAAAAGGTCGCGCTCAGTCACGGCTATGTAGGTCGTAATCTTTCACAGTACCATTGCAATCACAATGGCTTTGCATATCTGTATGCATACAGGTCCTTCTCAAAAAATTAGCATATAGTGCTAAATTTCATTATTTTCCATAATGTAATGATTACAATTAAACTTTCATATATTTTAGATTCATTACACACCAACTGAAATTTGTCAGGTCTTTTATTGTTTTAATACTGATGATTTTGGCATACAACTCCTGATAACCCAAAAAACCTGTCTCAAAAAATTAGCATATCAAGAAAAGGTTCTCTAAACGACCTATTACCCTAATCTTCTGAATCAACTAATTAACTCTAAACACATGCAAAAGATTCCTGAGGCTTTTAAAAACTCCCTGCCTGGTTCATTACTCAAAACCCCCATCATGGGTAAGACTAGCGACCTGACTGATGTCAAGAAGGCCATCATTGACACCCTCAAGCAAGAGGGTAAGACCCAGAAAGAAATTTCTCAACAAATAGGCTGTTCCCAGAGTGATGTATCAAGGCACCTCAATGGGAAGTCTGTTGGAAGGAAACAATGTGGCAGAAAACGCTGTACAACGAGAAGAGGTGACCGGACCCTGAGGAAGATTGTGGAGAAGGACCGATTCCAGACCTTGGGGGACCTGAGGAAGCAGTGGACTGAGTCTGGTGTAGAAACATCCAGAGCCACCGTGCACAGGCGTGTGCAGGAAATGGGCTACAGGTGCCGCATTCCCCAGGTAAAGCCACTTTTGAACCATAAACAGCTAAGTTGCTAAGTGGTCCCAAGTGTTTTTTTCTGATGAAAGCAAATTTTGCATGCCATTCGGAAATCAAGGTGCCAGAGTCTGGAGGAAGACTGGGGAGAAGGAAATGCCAAAATGCCTGAAGTCCAGTGTCAAGTACCCACAGTCAGTGATGGTGTGGGGTGCCATGTTAGCTGCTGGTGTTGGTCCACTGTGTTTCATCAAGGGCAGGGTCAATGCAGCTAGCTATCAGGAGATTTTGGAGCACTTCATGCTTCCATCGGCTGAAATGCTTTATGGAGATGAAGATTTCATTTTTCAGCACGACCTGGCACCTGCTCACAGTGCCAAAACCACTGGTAAATGGTTTACTGACCATGGTATTACTGTGCTCAATTGGCCTGCCAACTCTCCTGACCTGAACCCCATAGAGAATCTGTGGGATATTGTGAAGAGAAAGTTGAGAGATGCAAGACCCAACACTCTGGATGAGCTTAAGGCCGCTATCGAAGCATCCTGGGCCTCCATAACACCTCAGCAGTGTCACAGGCTGATTGCCTCCATGCCACGCCGCATTGAAGCAGTCATTTCTGCAAAAGGATTCCCGATCAAGTATTGAGTGCATAACTGAACTTTATTATTTGATGGTTTTTTTTCTTTGTTTTTAAAAAACACTTTTATTTTATTGGACGGTTGAAATATGTTAATTTTTTGAGACAGGTTTTTTGGGTTATCAAGAGTTGTATGCCAAAATCATCAGTATTAAAACAATAAAAGACCTGACAAATTTCAGTTGGTGTGTAATGAATCTAAAATATATGAAAGTTTAATTGTAATCATTACATTATGGAAAATAATGAAATTTAGCACTATATGCTAATTTTTGAGAAGGACCTGTATCTGTATAGCTGGAACTCGTGACAATACTCACATTGCGATCACAATGGCGTCGCATATCTGTATGGTTGGGGCTCGAGAATCTTCACCTTTGCAATCACAATGGCTTTTTGCATATCTGTATGCATATCTGTATAGCTGGAGCTCGTGACAATACTCACATTGCGATCACAATGGCGTCACATATCTGTGAATAGCTGTGATTCCCTGGTGAATGTTAACCTTTACCTCCCAAGAATTTTCAAATATATTTATAACAATTTTTTAATCTTTCATATATGACTAAAATATATATATTATATATTTAAACTTTATATATGCAGCTGTGGTGTATTATCTGTTATATTTAATTATAATGTTTGAACGCTAGTGAGACCATAGGCCCTTAAAATAATTGTAAATATTTGAAACTTTTTTCTTTATTTTTTTAACAATTAAATCCTATGACTGAAGGTACTCCCATGACCCCGTGTGTGACAAGTAGATACAATGTAAAACAAAAAATAGACAACTAAAAAGCCTTTGAAAAGATTTTAAAAACTGCAGCTGCTGGTAACATGTCTCGTTTGCCATCCCCATTACTCCCTCCCCACATCTCACCCATCATTAGCCCTTCTCCCATATAGGTAAAATAATTGAAAAAAAACACAAATGCATTTTTAAAATAATTTTTTTTTATTATAAAAACATTGTTAAAAAAAGGCAAAAGTCAAACATTATCAAAATCAAACTAGACCTGATGCTGCCAACTCACTGCACCAGGCCCATTAAAGTATTGGCAGTACTTGTCTCGGCCGGCCTTCGCATCGTCCTTGCTCCTGCCTTGATTGACAGGTTGAAGGCCTGCAATAGCGGGATCATTCTCACGCCATTCTCCGAGCACCACGTCACCATTGCTGTCGAAGTCCATGAAGCCTGGCGGACTGTAAGTACCAGCATCGCGTTTGCGTAAAAAATTGTGCAGCACACAACAGGCCAACACCACAGAGTCTATGGATTCCAGCTTCATGTTGATAGGAGTGTGGAAAACCCTGAAGCGGTTGGCCATTATGCCGAAGGCATTCTCCACAACGCGCCGTGCCCTAGACAGTCTGTAATTAAAAATCCGCCTTTCCCCTGTCAAAGTCTTTTGTGGAAATGGTTTCACAAGATGCGCATGAAGGGGGAAGGCTTCATCGCCCACAAACACAAAGTTTAGGTTGGTGGTGGTGTCCATGTTGGTTGGCAAGTTAAGTTTATTATTAAACAACCGTTCACCAAAACTTGTGTGCTCCAAAACGCCCCCGTCAGAAACCCTTCCGTTCATGCCAACATCAACGTCAATAAATTCATAATTGGCATTAACAAGGGCCATGAGGATCACGCTGAAGTAACCCTTGTAATTATGAAAAAAGGATCCGCTGTTGGCTGGTTGCGTGATCCGCACATGTTTGCCATCCAAGGCACCACCACAGTTTGGGAACTGCCAAATCCTTTCAAAATCAGAGGCAATAATTTGCCATTCCGCCACTGATTTGGGAAAAGGCATGTAGCTCCGTAAAATTCGGACGATGGCGTTGCATGTCTCCGGAATTAGTTCTCCAAGCAGCGACCGAGAAATTGCAGCAGAATATTGCAAATCCTTCATTGAACGTCCAGTTGCCAGAAATCGCAGCGTTACTGCCAAACGTTCCTCTGCTGAAACAGCTGCACGCATCCGTGTATCCTGCCGTTCAATGAGTGGCCTCACAGCTTCCAGTAGGAGCTTGAATGAATCCTCCGACATCCGTAGATAATTCCGGAAATCCTGCGGATTCTTCTCCTGCAATTCCCTCACTAGATGCATGTGGGAGAATTTGTACCTCTGCTCCAGCCATTCTCTGGTCCACATGCGACGCTTTAGCTTGGAGCGCCTCTCTTCCACCCGTGCCTCTTCCTGACGATCTGCCTCCATTGACAGTGCAACTGCCACAATCATACGCTCCGCGGTGGACAGGTTCATTATGTGCAACCTGTACGGTAAAGAAGAGAAAAGTTAATTACTAATAGTGTTTAAACAAAATAAAATAAAGAATAAAATAAAAAATATCTAAAAAAATATAAATTAAACTTTTCAGTTAACATTTAATATACAGTTTACAAATGTCTAAAATGGTGGGGGGGTGTAAAATAAATAAAGCAGACGAAAAAAAAAAAAAAATAAGGTCAGGGGTGTAAAATAAATAAAGCAGACGAAAAAATAAAAAAAAAATAAGGTCAGGGGTGTAAAATAAATAAAGCAGACGAAAAAAAAAAAAATAAGGTCAGGGGTGTAAAATAAATAAAGCAGACGAAAAAAAAAAAAAAATAAGGTTAAAAACCATTATCAAACAACATCACAAACAATATTTACCTTGAATCCAAATATCCCGAAGATACAAATCCAAATGGAGATGGATGGTGCTCTAGCGACTCAGACAGGATCGCAAAAACCCACCACTGCGCCACAAACAGGATCGCAAAACTCCGCCACACGATACTATCCTCGCAACAACGCACAAAGAGTCACCCATAAAGTGCTCTGGAAACAATGGATGGGGGCGCAGTTATCATTGCTGAGGTGATGTTGTGGTCACCAATCGGAGCTGTAGGGCGTTAACGAAAGAAAACAAAGTCCCGCCTGCGCCGCTGACTAATGCGTCGTCAGCGAGGTCGCACATCGTTCACAAAAGGTGCCAAACACAGCGATTCAGGCTCACCAGCGGGACGCCAACGATCAAAATACGGTCCAGAACTCTAGTGAACGATCAACGAGATCACAGCAGGGGCCACGTCGTTGCTACATGCCACACACAACTACGTCGCTAACGAGATCGCTAAATAGTGACGTATTTTAGCAATCTCGTTAACGATCTTGTTTAGTGTGGCATACCCTTAATTGTTGTTTTGTTAAAGATTTGGATCTTATGTATACAAAAGACCAGACAAGAGATTGGTAAAGGTAAAGCAATCATTCCATTACTCTCATCAGTGTTATCAGGAGGCTTCAATTAAGCAATTGTTTTCCCAGTTACTAGTCCCATTATGTGTATGGGGGTAATAGACCCAGTGGATCAGTCACCACAAGGAATCTCACATGCAGACCCAGGTGATAAGCTCGGCCTGAGGAAAATACCTCCAGTAATGCACATAAAGCTTTGGGGGGGTGTTTCCTGAGGGTTGGGCTCTATTTAGGGGGGCAGCTTGGGGTATTAAGGACACTGAAAAGGAAATGGAGAAATTGTTGCTGGCTGGAGCAGGATAAATATGCTGTGGTCGTGGTATCCATCATCTAGAGGAGCAATTACTGTGACTATACAGACTATAGTGGTAGGAGACAAAATGTTTAGGCCAACAAAAAGTTGGGACACAGTGGTAGTGTCTGGTACAGGGGAAGTGGAACTACTGGCCCCAGGTTTGGGATATTGTGGACTGTGGCATGGTATTTTGACCACCTACCCGGAGTTGCTGTAAGACCATGGACATAAGGAAAAAAAATAGTTGCCTGCCTAGGTGATTATTACAGTCCACAACCTCAGGCAAAACTGACAGCTGCAGCAGCAACCCTCAGCTTTCAGCTTCAGCAAGGCTGGTTATCAAGAGAGGACCCCACACTGTATTTTTTAATTATTTAAATAATTTAAAAAAAAGGCATGGGGTCCCCCCATTTTTGCCAACTAGACCAGCTAAATCAGACAACAGGGGGCTGGTATTCTCAGGCTGGTAAGGGGCCATGGATATTGGCCTTCTCCCAGCTAAAATAGCAGCTGCCCCAGAAAAGGCGCATCTAACAGATGCAAAAATTCTGGTGCTTTGCCCGACTCTTCCCACTTGCCCTGTGGCAGTGGCAAGTTGGGTTCATATTTGTGGGGTTGATGTCACCTCTGTATTGTCCTGTGACACCAAGCCCAGAGGTTAGTAAGGGAGAGGCTCCCGTAAGACGCCCCCATTACTAACCCTATGGTCATATACAGCTCCGGCAAAAATTAAGAGAATACCACTTCAAAACCCTGTCATGACCAGCTCAAACTCCAGACCTGAACCCCATTGAAAACCTCTGGAATGCAATCAAGAGGATTATGGATAGTCACAAGCCATCAAACAAAAAAGAACTGTTTAAATTTTTGTGCCAGGAGCAGTGTGAAAGACTGGTGAAAGCATGCCAAGACACATGAAAGCTGTGATTAAAAATCATGGTTATTCCACAAAATATTGATTTCTGAACTCTTCCTGAGTTAAAACATTAGTATTGTTGTTTCTAAATGATTATGAACTTGTTTTCTTTGCATTATTTAAGGTCTGAAAGCACTGGTTCTTCTATTTAATTTTGACCATTTCTCATTTTTTGAAAAAAAATACATAATGTTTTGCTTGGAAATTCGGAGACATTTTGTCAGTAGTTTATAGAATAAAAGAACAATTTACATTTTACTTAAAAATATACCTATAAAGAGCAAAACCAGACAAACTAAAATTGTGGTCTCTTAATTTTTGCCAGAGCTGTAGTATAAAAAAACACACACAAAATAAAGTCCTTTAATTGAAAGATTGACACAGACTCCTTTAATAAATCTAAATTAGACCATACTCACGTCATCGCCCAGTCAACAGAAGCCATGGTCTCCTGTAGCAGAATTAAAATAATAAACCACATTATTCCTTACCTGTCAGCCGAGAAGATAATAATCAATTTGTCCCACAACGGGTCTAGTTCTGCTACATCTAGATGGCAGGCTGCATTGTTGCATGATATGAATCTACAAC
The DNA here is from genome assembly GCA_033576555.1 of Oophaga sylvatica. Lineage (NCBI taxonomy): Eukaryota > Metazoa > Chordata > Amphibia > Anura > Dendrobatidae > Oophaga > Oophaga sylvatica. The sequence continues at coordinate 335,973,126 of JARQOD010000004.1, read as the reverse complement.
CTGCCAGTAAAGATACTGTGCAGCATGTGCTAGTGCTGCTCAGTGTCTTGCGGTGAACTCCTATGACTCAAATGACGTCACCGCGAGCATAAGTTCTCATTCTTGGGGTTCTGTCAGAAAGGTCCTTAGAGTTCACAGTTAATGAACTCAGTTCAACTCACTGACGTCAGCGTGAGCACCGTTACAACTTTTTCCACGGTGCTTGCGCTGAAGCAGATAAGAGCAGTGTGAGGCTATGTGCACACGTAGGAGAATTGCCGTGGATATTTCCACCGCAATCCCGCACCTCCCTGCCGCAGGAAATACGCATTTTATAGGTATGCTTATTCCCTTCAGAAACTAGTGTTTTGCAAGCGTAATTAGCTTGCAGAATGCTAGCATTTTCCAAGCGATCTGTAGCATCGCTTGGAAAACTGATTGACAGGTTGGTCACCCGAGTCAAACAAGTGTTTAACAAGTGTGACCAACTTTTTACTATTGATGCCGCCTATGCCGCATCAATAGTAAAAAGATCTAATGTTAAAAATAATGAAAAATAATATATCGTGATATTCTCACCTTCCAGCGTCCCCCGCAGCTTTCCTGCCTATCAACGACGCTCCCTGCAAGTTCTGTTCCCAAGGATGCTTAGCGACAATGACACCAGATGATGTAGCATCATGCGAGACCGCTACGTCATCTGGGGTGATTGTCGCTAAGCACGCCTGGGAACGAGATTGGCCGGGAGCATCGCTGAGAGGCGGGAAGGCTGCGGGGGCCGCCGGAAGGTGAGAATATCTCTATTTTTTATTTTAATTATTGTTTTAATTTGGATATGGTACCCAGGGCCTGGAGGAGAGTCTTCTCTCCTCCAGACCCTGGGTACCATCCGCACATGAACCGCTCACTTTGCGCATGGTGGGCATAGCCACATGCGGAAAGTAAGCGGTTCAATGCATTCCTATGGCGGCGGAATCGCCACGATTCCGGAAAAATAATGAACATGCTGCGTTTTTTTCCAAGATACGTTTTTTTCGCTGAAAAAAAAACGCAGCATGTGCACAAAAATTGCGGACTGCATTCTACTAATAGGATGCTTAATGCATGTGTTTTTTCAGCAAAAAACCACCGCAAAAACGCGAAAAATCCTCAACGTGTGCACATAGCCTTACTCTAGAATATGGAAGGGATTTGAACTGGCACTGAAAAGATATCTTCTTGAGTTTCTGAGTACAGATCATTGTAAAAAACGTGAATCTGTCAATGAGTACATGAAAAAAAGCAGCAACAGGGCTTAGAATTTACAAAGCAAAAATTCCTGACTAGATGCCTGTCATACACTATCCCTACTGCCAAACCTCAACGTAGATGAAGTGCAAATAAGAGCGGTATTATTTATAACAGAATAAAATCTATTTGAATTAGCCCTGAAAAAAATGATTAGTTTAATAAAACACCAAAAAATAGAGTACTATACAATATATAGAATTGATCAAAAGACTTTGTTTTCTTACAATACATATTGATAAAATCACCATAAAAAATGTGGACAGTATTTATAACAAGGACAAAACCCTTAGTAAAAAGCACGAGTCCGGGGTATATAAAATGAAAGTTTATGTGTAGTCATAGTAAATCACATTTTTATGGTAGTCAGAAGAGAAGCTGATCCATGGTAAACCAGTGTACCAATGGCAGCAATAAATGGAAAATTATAATAAATGTATGAAAGCAAGTGCACATAATTACAGTGCCTTGCGAAAGTATTTGGCTCCCTGGAACTTTTCAACCTATTCCCACATATCATGCTTCAAACATAAAGATACCAAATGTTAATTTTTGGTGAAGAATCAACAACACGTTGTTAAGGGCCTGCGGAACGCACCTAATAGATATTAAGAAGAGGTGCGTTCGCAGCCCGGGGTCCACCGTGCAGGCAGAGCCTGCTGCTAGTAAGATGGCGCAAATAGGCAGTATGAGCGAACTCTGTTATCCCGCAGAGTCGCAGATGTAAACGCCGTAGCACTATATGGCGGTATGGGCAAACTCTGTTATTACATAGAGTCGCTAACTAAAATGCTGTAGCACTATATGGCGATATAAGCAGACTCTGTTAATTCACAGAGCTGCTGTGACAAAGACTGTGTCCTGTTAGACTCACAGGGGACACAGATGACTGTTAAGCGGATTGCAGTCTGTGGTCTTGCAATCAGAACACAAGCAATAATCTCCTCACCTGAGTAGCCAGTATTCTAATGGTGTTTTCAGCCGAGCCCTGAACACGTGCATACAAAACTCCTCACCGGAGGTGCCGGTATTCTAGGGGCTTATTTCAGCCAGACCTAACCACATTCATCTCTGCTATCTGTCTTGTATGCTGCTATATATACTATTGGTATGCACTCTGTTCATTGGAAGCAAACAGCTGAATGATTCAATCCCCATCTCTGCTATCTGTCTTGTATGCTGCTATATATACTATTGGTATGCACTCTATTCATTGGAAGCAAACAGCTGAATGATTCAATCCCCATCTCTGCTATCTGTCTTGTATGCTGCTATATATACTATTGGTATGCACTCCACACTTCTGCTTGCTGCCAACCACTGCTTTACCATCTTGCAACATAGTTTAATGTGCCTGGTAAAGCTTTGGTATAATTCATTTTTGCACTGTGTTTAATACTTACTGCTTCATATCCTGTGAATTGGGCCTCTCTAGATCTTATCAGGTGGAAGGTGCTAAAGCATACAGATGTTGCCAGGTCTAGTGCCTTTGATGATCTAACCACCCCCTGGTGTGCTGGCCCCAGCTGCCAAATTATCCCAAACCAGCTCCCACAATCCCACTCTCCTAACCCTGTAGTGTGGGCTATATATTTACCACTAGTCTAAAGGCACTGTCACACTTAGCGATCGCACCAGTGTTCACGACAACGTCACAACCTGGCAAGATTGCTAGTGCGATCGCTATGTGGTCACTAGTTAGATTCCAAACACAACTCATCAGCGATCTGTATAACGACCTCTGCGGTCGTTGGGAAAACCTAGTCCCACCTGTGACGCTGGTGAAGTCTTTCATAAAGGGTGTCACACTCAGTGATTCAGGCTCACCAGCGGGACACCAACGACCAAAAAATGGTCAGAAAGTTCATAAGCGATCAACGACCTCAGCAGGGGCCACATCGCTGCTACATGTCACACACAGCTGCGTCGCTAACGAGATCGCTACTGTGCCATAAATCGGTGACGAATTAGCGATCTCGTTAGCGATCTCGTTTAGTGTGACAGTACCTTAAGGGGTGCACGCAGTGTGGGGTGCAGCACGCAAGCATCCCAGAAGCCAAGCATCACAGAAGATAAGCATCGTCTAAACGGCAGTTATCTATGGCAGTTAATCAGGGCTGGAATCAGGTACCCACACTTTGCTTTCTTTTTAATTATGTACTTTACCTCTATCCTCCTGTGTTCCCTTGCCATCCACATTCACCGCCCCATCCCCCCTCCATCACGACTCATACACATCAGCCCCTCCATACTTCCCTCTCCCATGTACAGCTTCCATGCACTCCTCACCTTCCTGAGAAACCTCAGCCCATCTTGCCCAAACACATCACAGAAAAAACCTATTTACAACTCCAACAACTACCTGCTCTTTATCTTCCTACTCCTACTGATTTCAGGGGACATCTCCCCCAACCCTGGTCCACCATCCCCCAACCTCGATCCCTACCCTACCTCATATCGAAAACCATAAAAATCTTATTAATATTACTTGCACTCCCTCATCTCCTTTCAATTGTGCCCTCTGGAATCCACGGTCTGCATGCAACAAGCTATCCTTCCTGCACAACTACTTTCTGAACAACTCTCTTCATCTGTTGGCCCTCACTGAAACCTGGATTCAGGATTCTGACACGGTCTCCCCTGCTGCCATTTCCTATGGTGGCTTACAGTTCTCCCATTCCCCGAGACCCGCAAACAGACATGGTGGTGGAGTTGGCATACTTCTGTCCCTACAATGCACTTTCCAGTCATCCCCCCAATTCCATTACTCTCATTCCCTTCTTTTGAGGTCCACACCATCAGGCTCTTTCGTCCCCTCTCCCTCAGAGTAGCGGTCATATATCGGCCCTCAGGCTCGCCCACCCAGTTCCTTGACCACTTCTCAGCCTGGCTGCCGCACTTCATGTCCTCAGAACTACCAACCCTTGTCCTTGGAGACTTCAACATCCCCATTAACAGCCCTATTCCATCTGCATCTCAGCTTCTATCACTAACCACTTCCTAGGCCTTGAAGCTTTCAACCTCTGACAACACAAGGAGGTGACTCCTTACTGGTCTTTGCGCCTCGTTTAATCTCCACCTAAATAACTCACGCATCCACTCTCATGACACAACATTATCTCCTTCACCCCAAGATACTCAACACCCAGGCACTCCTACACCAACATTCAGAAATTACAAGCCATTAACCTCAGAGACTTCAACTCCTACACATCGCTGTCGAAATCTACTTTTTCTTGTCCTAATCTGGCTGTTCATCAACTACAATGACACCTTAGAATCACTGACCAAGTACACCGCTCACCTCAGAACTCAAACCACAGTAAAACAGCCCTGGCTCACATTTTCAAAATCACTTATTCAACGATGCTCTAGAGTGCTGAACGCTTTTGGAGAAAAACGACACCCGAAGACTTCATCCACTTTAAATTCTGTTAAAAACTTATAATGCGCCTTCACCTCGCAAACAGACCTACTCACACCTGATCTCCTCATAGCAACAACCCCAAAAACTTTTTGACCTTCATCCCCTAGGGCCAAGACAAGGCCCTATCACAGACATTGTGCAGTGACAATGCCCAACTTATAGCAAAAAATAGAACTATCTAGGAAATTGTCTTAATCACAAGCGCGTGACTCCATCACCCAGCATCCCGGCTCAATTTCCCATTAGATCATTCCCGAAGAAAAGTCTCCGACTCTCATCTCCTCTGTCCGAAATGACCCTAATACCGACCTTCCTCACACATCCAGTCTCTCTCTCAGTTGTCACAATCTCACCCAACTACGTCTTTAATCTCTCACTCCACTGGCATTCCCCTCTGCTCAAAACTCATCGTTACCCATTACTAAAGAAACCCCTCCACCCCTTTTGCCAAAACTACAGACCGGTCTCCAATCCCCTCATTTAAACTTTTGGATCGCCATAGTCTACTCCCGCATAACGTTACTCTACATTACTCCCTCCTAGACTCACAGTCCGCTTTCGCCCCCTACATTTGATGAAACTGCACTCATCAAAGTGACCAATGACCTTCTTACAGCAAAACGTAACAGTAACCACTCTCTGCTCATTCTTCTCGACCTTTCTGCAGCTTTCGACACAGTTGACCACTGTCTCCTACTGTCTTGGCTCCAGTCACTAGGTATTAAGGACACTGTTCTCTCCTGGTTCCCCTCCTATCTTTCTGACCACTCCTTCAGTGTTTCGTTCTCTGGCTCCACGTCAACTCCTCTTCCTCTCACTGTCGGTGTACCCCAGGGCTCAGTCCTTGGCCCCCTTCTCTTCTTTCTCTACACGGCCCCAATTGGACAGACCATCAGCAGATTTGGCTTTCAGTACCATCTTTATGCTGATGACACACAACTATACACGTCATCCCCCGACCTTACCCCCGCTGTACTACAGAACGGCAGTGACTGTCTGTCCGCAGTCTCCAACATCATGTCCGCTCTCTATCTGAAACTCAACCTCTCCAAAACTGAACTTCTTCTGCTCCTACTAACCTCCCTAAATCTGACATTTCCCTCTCCGTGGGCGGCACCATAATAACACCCCGGCAGCAGGCTCGCTGTCTGGGTGTTATGTTTGACACCAATCTCTCCTTCACCTCCCATATACAATCTCTTGCCCGCTCTTGCCGCCTACACCTAAAGAACATCTCTAGAATCCGCCCTTTTCTCACCATGGAAACAACAAAAATCCTCACTGTAGCATTGATCCACTCCCGCCTGGACTACTGCAACGCTCTATTACTTGGCCTCCCCATTACTTGACTATCCCCTCTCCAGTCCATCCTTAATGCAGCAGCCAGGGTCATCCATCTGGCTAATCGGTACTCGGATGCATCCGCTCTTTGCCAGTCCTTACACTGGCTGCCCATTCATTATAGGATCCAATTTAAAGTACTTGCTCTCACCCACAAAGCTCTCTACAGTGCAGCACCCCCTACATCTCCTCCCTTATTTCTATCTATCAGCCTAACCGACTGCTGCGCTCTGCAAACGACTTTCGACTAACCTCTGCACTAATCCGTACCTCCCACTCCCGACTCTAAGAATTCTCCCATGCTGCGCCAATCCTCTGGAAAGCTCTACCCCAAGAAATTAGGACTATCCACAATTTGCATGGTTTCACGCGTTCCCTCAAAACACATTTGTTCAGAGCGGCCTATCACATTCACTAATCAAAGTCATTCTATGTTGTAAGTGTGTGTGTGTAGCCCATTCATCCCTCACTCCCTCAAGATGGCTGGACCATCATTGTAAATGCACCATTGTATATACACACCTGCACTTTGTATGTCCCCCACCTCATTGTAGATTGTAAGCTCTCACGAGCAGGGTCGTCTTATTTTGCTGTAATTATTGTATTGTTAACGTTGTTACTTATGACTTGTGTTTTGAAACTGTTAAAGTGTAAAGCGCTGCGGAATATGATGGTGCTATATAAATAAAGATTATTATTATTTATAGTAGCAGCTACAGGACCTTGCAGAATAGGACCAATGGGAAAGCTGCTCCAGAACTAAAGCAGCTTCAGGACCTTCCTGGAGGACCAATGGGAGTCGCTGCAGTACCCGACCATGTGACCCCAGATCTCCTATGAGAGATCTTACCCTGAGCATGCTCAGAAGGGAACACACAGGACTTAGTCCTAACGACGTCTGTTTGCCACTGACCTGCACTGGTTACAATGGCAGGACCTGGGGAGGCAGCAGTCATCCTCTGCACAGTATTAGACTGGGTGAGACGCTGGGACCGACGTTTCTGCTGAGCAGGCTTCACTGCGGCCAGTGACGGATGGGGGACCTTTACTTTCAGTGCAACAAACTCACTCCAAAAGTTCATTGTGGATCTCTGAATGATCCAATGTTGTCCGCATCTATTCCCCCTCCAACCTCCAGCTGGCTGTCATCTACCGCCCCCCGGAACTTGCCATCTCCACCTTTCTCGACCACTTCACCACCTGGCTACTCCATTTCCTCTCTGCTGACATCCCCACCATCATCATGGGCGATTTCAACATCCCCATTGACACTTCCACCCCGGCTACCTTTAAACTTCTTTCGCTCACGGCTTCCCTCGGCCTCACTCAATGGTCCTCTGCGGCCACTCCCAAAGGCGGTCACACGCTGGACCTTATCTTCACCCGCCTCTGTTCCCTCACCAATCTCACTAACTCCCCACTCCCCCTGTCTGACCACAACCTACTGACATTCTCTTCCCCTCCTCTGTTAGTACGCATCCCCACTCCACAAACTCACCCACCCTCGCAGAAATCTCAAACACCTCAATTTACAATCTCTCTCTGAGTCCCTCCTCCCTCTCACAGACATAGCCTCACTTAATGACACAGATGCTGCTGCCACATTTTATAACACCACAATAAAAACCACACTTGATTCGGCCGCCCCCCTCACGCAGAGCAAAACTCGTACAATCAACAGGCAGCCCTGGCTGACCGCCTGACCAAAGAACTGAGACGGGCTTCCGGGGTTACCGAGCGGAGATGGAAGAGAACCCATTCTACCGAGCACCTTAACGCATACAAGCAGTCCCTCGCCAGCTTCAAGTCCACGCTCTCTGCCGCAAAACAAACTTACTTTGCATCTCTCATATCCTCCCTGTCTCACAACCCTAAACAGCTCTTCAACACTTTCAATTCTCTACTCCATCCCACAGCACCTCCTCCCTCTCCTCTCATTTCTGCCGAAGACTTTGCCTCCTTCTTTAAGCAAAAGATTGATACTATCAGAGAAGGCTTTGGCCCGCAGCCCCCAATGCCCCTCTTAGCCACTCAGCCCTGTTCTTCCAAAACCAGCTTCACCACCATGACAGAAGATCAGCTCTCCACTCTCCTGTCAAGATCACACCTCACCACTTGCGCACTTGACCCACTCCCGTCCCACCTCATCCCTAATTTTGCCACAGTCTTCATCCCTACTCTCACACACCTCTTCAACCTTTCACTTACAAATGGTGTCTTTCCTTCATCCTTCAAACATGCTTCAATCACACCCATCCTCAAAAAGCCCTCCTCGACCCATCCTCTGCGTCTAGCTATCGCCCGATATCTCTTCTCCCCTACGCCTCAAAACTACTGGAACAGCATGTATATCTTGAACTGTCCTCCCACCTTTCCTCCTGTTCCCTCTTTGACCGGTTACAATCCGGCTTTCGACCGCATCACTCAACTGAAACTGCCCAACTAAAGTCACTAACGACCTGCTAACCGCCAAGAGCAAGCGACACTACTCTGTCCTCCTTCTCCTGGACCTGTCTTCTGCCTTCGACACTGTGGACCATTCCCTCCTGCTACAGATTCTCTCATCTCTTGGCATCACAGACCTGGCCCTATCCTGGATCTCATCATACCTAACAGACCGAACATTTAGTGTCTCCCTCTCACACACCACCTCCTCACCTCGCCCCCTGTCTGTCGGTGTTCCTCAAGGCTCAGTCCTAGGACCCCTACTCTTCTCCATCTACACCTTCGGCCTGGGACAGCTCATGGAATCCCACGGCTTGCAGTATCACCTCTACGCCGATGACACGCAGATCTACCTATCTGGACCTGACCTCACCTCCCTACTGACCAAAATCCCACAGTGTCTGTCTGCTATCTCAGCCTTCTTTTCTGCTCGCTTTCTCAAACTGAACATGGACAAAACAGAATTCATCATCTTTCCCCCACCTCACTCTACCCCTTCACCAGACCTATCCATCAATGTCAATGGCTGCTCGCTTTCCCCAGTCCCACATGCTCGGTGCCTTGGGGTGATCATCGACTCTGCCCTCTCTTTCAAACCACATATCCAAGCCCTCGCCACCTCCTGCCGCCTCAAACTCAAAAATATTTCCCGGATCCGCTCATTCCTGAACCATGAAACCACAAAAACACTAGTGCATGCCCTTATCATCTCCCGCCTCGACTACTGCAACCTCCTACTGTCTGGCCTCCCCTCTAGCACTCTGGCACCACTCCAGTCCATCCTACACTCTGCTGCACGACTAATCCACCTGTCTCCCCGCTATTCCCCAGCCTCCCCCCTATGCCAGGCCCTTAACTGGCTCCCTATTGCCCAGAGGCTCCAGTTCAAAACCTTAACCATGACATACAAAGCCATCCACAACCTTTCTCCCCCATACATCTGTGACATGGTCTCCCGCTACCTACCTACACGCAACCTTCGATCCTCTCAAGATCTCCTTCTCGACTCCCCCCTCATCTCTTCTTCCCACAACCGCATACAAGACTTCTCCCGGGCTTCCCCCATACTCTGGAACTCCCTGCCGCAAAACATCAGACTTTCACCAACAACGGAGACCTTCAAGAAAAACCTGAAGACCCACTGTTCCGACAAGCCTACAACCTGCAATGATCCTCAGTATACTGAACCATCGTACGACCAGCTCTACCCTTTCCTAGTGTATTCTCACCCATCCCTGCAGTCTGTGAGCCCTCGCGGGCAGGGTCCTCTCTCCTTCTGTACTTGTGTGTCCCTTGTCCAGCACATGTTTATTGTACCTGTCTATATTTTTCCCCTTTTCATATGTAAAGCGCCATGGAATAAATGGCGCTATATAAATGTATAATAATAATAATAATAATAAATGGCTAATGATGATAAATATAATCCACCTGTGTGTAATCAAGTCTCCGTATAAATGCACTTGCTCTGTGATAGTCTCAGGGTTCTGTTTGAAGCACAGAGAGCATCATGAAGACCAAGGAACACAACAGGCAGGTCCGTGATACTGTTGTGGAGAAGTTTAACCCCTTCATGAGCCAGCCTATTTTGACCTTAATGACCTGGCCATTTTTTCAATTCTTACCAGTGTCCCTTTATGAGGTAACTCAAGAACGCTTCAACGGATCCTAGCGATTCTAAGAATGTTTTTTCGTGACATATTGGGCTTCATGTTAGTGGTAAATTTAGGTCAATAACTTCTGCGTTTATTTGTGAAAAAATCTAAAATTTGGCGAAAATTTTGAAAATTTCGCCATTTTCAAATTTTGAATTTTTATTCTGTTAAACCAGAGAATTATATGACACAAAATAGTTAATAAATAACATTTTCCACATGTCTACTTTACATCAACACAATTTTGGAAACAATTTTTTTTTGTTAGGAAGTTATAAGGGTTAAAAGTTGACCAGCAATTTCTCATTTTTACAACAAAATTCACAAAAACATTTTTTTTAGGGACCGCCTCATATTTGAAGTCAGTTTGAGGGGTCTATATGGCTGAAAATACCCAAAGGTGACACCAATCGAAAAACTGCACCTCTCAAGCTGATCAAAACCACATTCAAGAAGTTTATTAACCTTTCAGGTGCTTCACAGGAGCTGAAGCAACATGGAAGGAAAAAATGAACATTTAACTTTTTAGTCACAAAAATGATCTTTTACAAACAAGTTTTTTATTTTTACAAGGGTGAAAGAAGAAAATGGACAGAAAACGTTGTTGTGCAATTTCTCCTTAGTACACCGATACCCCATATGTGGGGGAAAACCACTGGGCGCACGGCAGGGCTCGAAAGGGAAGGAGTGCCATTTGACTTTTTCAAACCAAAATTGGCTGGAATTGAGATTGAACGCCATTTTGCATTTGGAGAGCCCCTGATGTGCCTAAACAGTGGAAACCCCCCACAAGTGACACCATTTTGGAAACTAGACCCTCTAAGGTACTTATCTAGATCTGTTGTGAGCACTTTCAACCACCAAGCATTTCACTAAAGTTTATAATGCCTGGGTGTGAAAAAAAAAATCCACAAAAATGAATTTTTAGTCCCCAATTTTTCATTTTTCCCAAGGAAATTGGACCCCAAAAGTTGTTGTACAATTTGTTCTGAGTACGCTGATACCCCATTTATGGGGGGGGAAAAACTGTTTGGGTGCACGGCAGGGCTCGGAAAGGAAGTAATGACGTTTTGGAATGCAGACTTTGATGGGTGTCATGTTCAGTTTGCAGAGCCCCTGATGTGCCTAAACAGTGGAAACCCCCCACAAGTGACCCCATTTTGGAAACTAGACCCCTAAGAAACTTATCTAGATCTGTGGTGAGCACTTTGAACCCCTAAGTGCTTCACACAAGTTTATAATGCCTGGGCATGAAAATAAAAAATCCTATTTTTTCTCAGAAAAATTATCTTTTAGTCACCAATTACTTATTTTCCCAAGGGTAACAGGAGAAATTGGCCCATAAAAGTTGTCCAATTTGTCTTGAGTACGCTGATACCCCATGTGGAGATTGGACTCCATGTTGCATTTGGAGAGCCCCCGATATGCCTAAACAGTGGAAACCCCCCACAAGTGACCCCATTTTGGAAACTAGACCCCTAAGAAACTTATCTAGATCTGTGGTGAGCACTTTGAACCCCTAAGTGCTTCACACAAGTTTATAATGCCTGGGCATGAAAATAAAAAATCCTATTTTTTCTCAGAAAAATTATCTTTTAGTCACCAATTACTTATTTTCCCAAGGGTAACAGGAGAAATTGGCCCATAAAAGTTGTCCAATTTGTCTTGAGTACGCTGATACCCCATATGGAGATTGGACTCCATGTTGCATTTGGAGAGCCCCCGATATGCCTAAACAGTGGAAACCCCCTGCAAGTGACACCATTTTAGAAACTAGACCCCCTAAGAAACTTATCTAGTTTTGTGGTGAGCTCTTTAAACACCCAAGTGCTTCTCACAAGTTTATAACGTAGAGACATAAAATTAAAAAATCATATTTTTTACACAAAAATGATCTTTTCACACCAATTTTTATTTTCCCAAGGGTAACAAAACCCCAAAAGCTATTGTGCAATTTGTCCTGAGTCTGCTGATACCCCATAAGTTGGGGTAAGCCACTGTTCGGGTGCATAGCAGAGCTTGGAATGAAGGAGCGCAGTTTCACTTTTTCATCAAATTGGCTGGATGCCATGTTGCGATTGCAGAGCCCCTGATGTGCCTAAACAGTGGAAACCCCTCACAAATGACACCATTTTGCAAACTATACCCCTCAAGGAACTAATTTAGATGTGTGGTGAGAACTTTGAACCCCCAGGTGTTTTACTAAAGTTTAAAATGCCCGAGCGTGAAAATAAAAAAATAATATTTTTAACACAAACATTATTTTTGGTCCCCAATTTCTTATTTTCCCAAGGTAACAGGAGAAATTGGACCCCAAAAGTTGTTTTCCAATTTGTCTTGAGTACGCTGATACCCCATATGTGGGAGAAAATTACTGTGTGAGCACGTCGGGGCTCGGAAGAGAAGTAGTGACGTTTAGTAATGCAGACTTTGATTGAATAGTCTGCGGGCGTCATGTCATGTTTGGAGAGTCCCTGATGTGCCTAAACAGTGGAAACCCCCCAAAAGCGACCCCATTTTGGAAACTAGACCCCCAAAGGAACTTATCTAGATGTGTGGTGAGTACTTTGAACACCAAAGTGCTTCACAGAAGTTTATAACGCAGAGCCGTGAAAATAAAAAAAAAACATTTTTTTTATGTTAACAAGGGTAACAGGAGAAATTGGACCCCAAAAATTGTTGTCCAGTTTGTCCTGAGTACGTTGATACCCCATATGTTGGTGGAGCCACTGTTTGGGCACACGTCGGGGCTTGGAAGGGAGGGAGCACCGTTTAAATTTTTTTCGGAAGGGAAGTAGTGACGTTTTGAAATGCAGACTTTGATGGAATACTCAGCGGCATCATGTTACATTTGCAGAGCCCCTGATGTGCCTGAACAGTAGAAACCCCTTCCAAGTGACCCCATTTTGGAAACTAGACACCCCCCAAGGAACTTATCTAGATGTGTGGTGAGCACTTTGAACCCCAAGTGTTTCACAGAAGTTTATAACGCAGAGCCATGAAAATAAAAAATCATTGTTTTTCCTCAAAATGATTTTTTAGCCGCCAATTTTTTATTTTTACAAGGGTAATATGAAAATTTGGACCTCAATAGTTGTTGTCCAGTTTGTCCTGAGTACGCTGGTACCCCATATGTGGGGGGAACCACTGTTTGGGCACACGTCGGGGCTCGGAAGGGAAGTAGTGACGTTTCGAAATGCAGACTTTGATGGAATGGTCAGCGGCATCATGTTACGTTTGCAGAACCCCTGATGTGCCTAAACAGTAGAAACCCCTCAAAAGTGACCCCATTTTGGAAACTAGACCCCCCATGGAGCTTATCTAGATGTGTGGTAAGCACTTTGAAGCCCCAAGTGCTTCACAGAAGTTTATAATGCAGAGTCGTTAAAATAAAAATCATTTGTTTTCCACAAAAATATTTTTTTTAGCCCCCAATTTTTTATTTTCCCAAGGGTAACAGGAGAAATTAGACCCCCAAAGTTGTTGTGCAATTTTTCCTGAGTACGCTGGTAAACCATATGTTGAGGTAAACCACTGTTTGGGCACACGTCGGGGCTTGGAAGGGAGGGAGCACCGTTTACATTTTTGAGCGCAAAATTGGTTGGAATCAATGGTGGCGCCTAATCTTAACCCTAATCCCAACCCTAACCCTATTTCCAACCCTAACCCTAATTCCAACCCTAACCCTAATTCCAACCCTAACAATAATTCCAACCCTAATTCTAACCCTAAACCTAACCCTAATGGAAAAATAAAAATAAATATATTTTCTTTATTTCATTATTGTTCCCTACCTATGGGGGTGATAAAGGGGGGTTTAGTTTCTATTTTTTTAAATTTGATCACTATGATAGGGTCTATCACAATGATCAAAATGTTCCTTGAATGAATGAATCTGCCAGCTGGCCATTTTGGAAGATGGAGGCGCCCATGCAGGAGTGAGGAGGGACACCGGGAGGGACCCCGGAAGTCATAAGGTTCTGGGGGAGGTGTGGGGGGTGATCGGAAGGCAAGGGGAAGGCAAGGGGGAGCGGAGGGAAGGAGAGGGGAGCCTATGTGACATCACAGGTCGGGAAGGGGTTAAAACCGGATTTGGATACAAAATGATTTCCAAAACTTTAAACATCCCAAGGAGCACTGTGCAAGTTGAAATGAATTGAAATGAAAGGAGTATCATACCGCTGCAAATGTACCAAGACCCAGACGTCCCTCTATACTTTCATCTCAAACAAGGAGAAGACTGATCAGAGATGCAGCCAAGAGGCTAATGATCACTCTGGATGAACTGCAGAAATCTAGAGCTGAAGTGGGACAGTCTGTCCATAGGACAACAATCAGTCGTACACTGTACAAATCTGGCCTTTATGGAAGAGTGGCAAGAAGAAAGCCATTTCTCAAAGATAGCCATAAAAAGTGTTGTTTAAAGTTTGCAACAAGCCACCTGGGAGACACACCAAACATGTGGAAGAAGGTGCTCTGGTCAGATGAATCCAAAATCGAACTTTTTGGCAACAATGCCAAACGATATGTTTAGCGTAAAGGCAACACAGTTCATCACCCTGAACACACAATCCCCACTGTCAAACATTGTGGTGGCAGCATCATGGTTTGCGCCTGCTTTTCTTCAGCAGGGACAGGGAAGATGGTTAAAATTGATGGGAAGATGGATGGAGCCAAATACAGGACCATTCTTGAAGAAAACCTGTTGGAGTCTGCAAAGACCTGAGATGGGGACGGAGATTTGTCTTCCAACAAGACAATGATCCCTAACATAAAGCAAAATATGTAATGGAATGGTTCACAAATAAAAGTATCCAGGTGTTAGAATGGCCAAGTTAAAGTCCAGACCTGAATCCAATCGAGAATCTGTGGAAAGAGCTGAAATCTGCTGTTCACAACCGATCTCCATCCAACCTCACTGAGCTCGAGCTGTTTGCCAAGGAAGAATGGGCAAGAATTTCAGTCTCTCGATGTACTGTACAAAACTGATAGAGACATACCCCAAGCGACTTGCAGCTGTAATCGCAGCAAAAGGTGGCGCAACAAAGTATTAAGTTAAAGGGGCCGAATAATATTGCACGCCCCACTTTTCAGCTTTTGTATTTCCACAAAAATTTAAAATAACCAATAAATTTCATTCAACTTCACAATTGTGTTCCACTTGTTGTTGATTCTTCACCAAAAATTTACATTTGGTATCTTTATGTTTGAGGCATGATATTTGGGAAAAGGTTGAAAAGTTACAGGGAGCCGAATACTTTATCAAGGCACTGTATAAGTATGCTGCCTTGCTACACATGGTACCAGAGACCAGACCCTGACAGACTGCTGCACAACATCATTTTCAATACCCTAGTGGTACAGCAAATCCAAAAACAAGGTTAAATAGTATGTAGGCTTAACCATGATGTGCAAGTGAATGTACCCAGGAGCCACGCTCAGTCCCGATTCGCGTTTCGCTGTAGCTTTTTCAAATAGGGATAAGAGAGGGCTCTCAATGGTGGTATTATAGGTATTATATAGTAAGACTAATTGGATGGCTTGTCTTGTTTGCGCACGCACGCCGCCACATCCCCTGGAAGTGGATTCCCACACTCCGGCATTCACCAGGCACGCACATCATGGGGAAATCCCCGATGATGTCATGGACATGCACATCTGGAGGTGCTGAAGATGGAAGTGCCAGATCCCCCCAGAGGGTGCAGAGCAGCGGCCATCATACTAAAGTCCAAGTGTGGGTGAGCCTCTTGTGTGCCTGTATTCTCTCGCATATATTGGGGTTATGGTGAGGATATCAGCAACCAGAGTAAAATGCATAACAAGTAATGTGCAGGATATATAAATAGTGTGACATGTATTATGAAATAAGTGACAGTGTCAAATGTAGTAGTAATAAGATGCATAACCAAGAAAAGAAACACATGAAATTAAGTGAAAAAAAATAGCAGGGGATTAAAACAATAGGAAGAAAGAGAAATAGTGCCAAATAAATATATATATGTAATAGTAACAAAAATCATAGTATCCATACAGTAATATAAATATGATATTAATAACTATAATGTGTCCCACTTCTTTGGTCCACTATCCCACCATTATTTTATCCCCCCAAAAAGACAAAAAGCTAGAATATATAAGAATTTTTCACATCAATAAATGTCCAATGATTAAAGCCTCCAAGTTAGGTATATTTCCTTCATTCCTCATAGATGCCAACAAGAGACATGCTATGGAAGCCAATTTGACGTCCATGTTAATCCAATCCTTAGATGTATTTATGGCAGCATCACCACACAAAGCGCACAGAGATCGACCTCAATCTGGGGGTATAACAATCATGTTAAACATAAATCAAGGAGCAGCTTCAAGGACTGTTATTTAATCAACCCTGGTGGGGAATACAGTGAAACATTTCGCACCTACTCAGCCTGAAATGGAGGAGACCAGGATCTTCTATACTTATTATACAAACTCTCCTGTCCTAGCTGTGAAATCCTGTATGCAGTGGGAGAACTCCCTATGTGATGACCACCTGACAGCCAACAGCAAGGCACTAGATCATATACTAATAGAACCCACCGGCTCTTTTGGTTTCAAAAAACTGCCAGCGTTGTCAAATGTGAATTTTTAAATAATTCTTCAATTACTACTACTCCTCATTATCACCCAATCAACATTTAGATGATGTATTGTGTAGAATCCTCCAGTATAATTTCCTGCTCCATCTAAACTTGCTCCAAATCTAAACGTGCACAATTAAGTGAACAGCAAGCTTTTTAGTAGACAGAGAAGCAGGATGGTTACACTGATTATGGCATCATCACCACTCACCATCTTGATGGAATCCTCAAAGTTTTGGAGAACTGCACAGATGTCAGACATCCAGGCCCACTCATCAGCTCATTGTGCGGAGGCTGACTGGAATACCGATGGTCATGGTGTAGCTGGTATTCAACTGCTTTCTGCTGCTCACAAAGCCTTGCCAACATATGTAACATTGAGTTCCAATGCATGATGACATTGCATACAAGTCGGTGAGCTGGAAGTTGCAAACTCTGCTGCAGCACAGTCAGGGTGGTAGCAGCTGTACCTGACTTGGAATACTTTTACATGTAGCTCAGGCAGAACTTGGTAGGTTTTGAGAAATTGCTGAATCACCAAGTTGAGCACAAGGGTCAGGCATGGTACATGTGCGAGGTTGCCAAGTTACGGCCATTGTCACACGCGACTATGCATGGTTGTAGGTTCAGGGCAAGAGCAACAGATCAGTCTGGTCTGTTAGACCTTTCAACATCTTTGCTGCTGTGTGCGATTTGTCACCAAAGCAGATTAGCTCAGCAGATCTTGTTACCACTTGGCCAAGGCTGTGATGCAGTGCTTCCAGCTTGCAACTGATGCTGACATTTGTTAGATGGAGGATAAGTAGGAGGAAGAGGAGGTGCAGGAACTGATGTAGAAGTTGGGGGCAATCCTGATTGAACCAGGGCCCGCAATACTCGGTGTCGGTAGCACGTGTTCTGCACCCGGCTTCCATAATGTCCACCCAGTGTGCTGTCAGGGAAATGTAGCGTCCCTGGCCATAAGCACATGACCAGGTTTCCGTGGTTAAGTGGACATTCCAAGTCACAGCATTGGTCAGGGCACAGCTGATGTTATGGGACACGTGCTTGTGTAAGGCAGGGATGGCACACCGGGAGAAATAGTGGTGGCTGGGGACCGAGTACCGAGTTACGGCTGCCGCCATGACATTGAGGAAAGGTTCTGCCTCCACAAGCCTAAACGGTAACATTTCCATCCAGGGCAAGCAGTCTGGAAATTTGGCCATTTAGCATTGCAGCCTGTCGGTGGCTGCGTATTTATCCTTGCATTTCAAGAAGGAGAGTAGGAACAACTGAACGCTGCACAGGGCCAAGGACATGGATGTGGTTGCTAATGGTGGTTGCAAGTGCGCAATGACAGATGCAGGGTGGGAGTCATCTTCGCCTACATCATGGACAGAGGATTGGTGTGCACGTAGAACAAGGGAGGAAGCAGTGGTGTCACCCGCAGACTCTATTTCTGGACACTGGCATTTGGGTGCTTTGCTTGCATGTGCCTGAGCATGCTGGTGGTGGTCAGGCTGATAGTTGTGTTGCCCCTGCTGATGCCTATATGACAGATGTGTCAAATAGCCATTTTTGGGTTTACTGGACTGTCTTTAAAAAAGCGCCAGATTCGGGAACACCTAACCCTTGGCTTGGCAACTTCACCCGTGCTGGTGCTCTGGGGAACAGTTGTCCGCCTTGTGTCTCTGGCAACCCCACTGCCTCTTCTTGCCTGTTGTGGTGCTGCAGATCCCTCCCCCTGTGAGCTGCTGTACTCGCTCTGCATGTCATATTCCCAGATTGGGTCAGTGACTTTATTGTCCACCACCTCATCTTCCAATTCTGCACCCTGATCTTCTTCCTGACTTGCTGTCATAACAACACCACATGTTGGCAATTGTGTCTCATCATCATCCAGGTCTTGCAGCATTAATTGCATTTTCCCACCATCATCTTCTAGTGAATGTGGCTGCTCAAATATTTGAGCATAGCTACATGCAATCTCCTCATGTCCTGCTTGTGCAGGGCAAGAGGCTATAATCTATAAATGAAAATATGAGCAGCTATTCGGAGTGTCCAAATGTGGGATCACTTGTCTCCTGGAATTTGACATGGTGGGAATAAGGAGGATTAGGCTGGAGTCACACACAACCACAAAAAATCGGTCCGTTTTAGACGGTCGACAATCGGATCAAAATAAAAACATCACACATCCTTCTGGCATCCGATTTTCCTTCAAAGATGCGATTTAATCGCATGTGTGTGTACCTTGTAACATCCGATTTTCATCCGACTTGCGAGATTTTCTCGCAGGCTTGCAAAACTGACATATAATGGATCCAAAAGAATAGTATTTAAATGCCAAAAGAAAGAATAGATATATACACATAGAGCACATATATATATATATGTCATTGTGACATATATATATACATATATTTATAATTCTTACACTTCTACATACTGTTATAGCCGCTAATTCAATTGCCGGCTTCAGTGAAATCACAGAAGCCGACATGAAATGATACATTGTTTCCACACATTTAACCATGTAATTTCATGTATTTTTATATATGTTTGAAACATACAATTACATGAGTATATGTGTGCTAAATTTCAGACATGTAGGGGTTAATTAAAGGTGTAAATTCGTTGAAAAAAAATGCGTGGGCTCCCGCTGTATTTTCTCCACCAGACAGACAAAGCAAGCGAGTGGGGGCAGATAATAATAGCCTAGGGAGGGTACATTTTTTTTTGTGCCCCCCCTGGCTACTAACATCTGCCCCCAGACACCCCAGAAAGGGCAAATCTATAATTAGATTCGCCCTTTCTGGCACTTTGCCCGTCTATTCCCATTGCCCTGTAGCGGTGGCGAATGGGTTAATAAGGGGTTAAAATGACCTTGCAATTGAAAGGTCACTTTAAGCCAGGTTAATAATTGATAGCTGTCAATTAGACAACTATCAATTATTAATCCTATTGTATGAAAGAAAAATCAAACACACACAGTTTAATAAAAAATAAGTTTAATTAAATAATCACACAGTTTTTGACCATATTTTATTTTCCTGCTAAAACCATTTCCTGTAATAAAAATAAAATAAAAAAGCAAAATTATACTTACCAATCCAATGTACAGTCAGGTCCCACGGTGTAATCCATCAGAAAGGGTTAACAGGTTACAGGTCGCAGAGAGCTAATAATGCTGCCTCAGACCTGTATTCCCCTGAATGAATAAGTTCCTCTCCCAGCGAAAGTAGAGGAATAGATTCATGAATGGAGCTTAATTGATTTATTGGCAATTTAACTTTAGTGACCTGACCTAAAGGGAAAGTGGACACAATCAATTAAGCTTCATTCATGAAACACATCCTCTCCTGTCGCCAGGAGAGGAACTTATTCATTCATGAGCTTTGAGCTGAGCATGCAGGATTACTTGCACTGCTTGGCTCAAAGCTAGTTAACCCTTTGTGAAGGATTACAGCGTGGGACGTGACAGATCGGCGGAATAGGTAAGAATAATGTTGTTTTATTTCTTTTTCTTTATTTTAGGAGATCAATGGCTTCGCACGGATTAAGTGTAAAATAAAATATGGTCAAAAAAATGTGTTTTTATTTCATTAAAATTATTTATTCTTAAAGTGTGTGTGTTTTTTTATTTACTTCAATAAGATTAATAATTGATAGTTGTCTAATTGACAGCTATCAATTATTAACCTGCCTTAAGGTCACCTTTCAATTGCAAGGTGACAGTAAGGTGAGATTAACCCATTCGCCACCGCTACAGGGCAATGGGAATAGACGGGCAAAGTGCCAGAAAGGGCGAATCTAATTATAGATTTGCCCTTTCTGGGGTGTCTGGGGGCAGATGTTAGTAGCCAGGGGGGGCACAAAAAAAATGCACCCTCCCTGGGCTATTATTATCTGCCCCACTCGCTTTGCTTTGTCTGTCTGGTGGAGAAAATACAGCGGGAGCCCACGCATTTTTTTTCAACGAAATTACACCTTTAATTAACCCCTACATGTCTGAAATTTTGCACAAATACACTCATGTAATTGTATGTTTCAAACATATATAAAAATACATGAAATTACATGGTTAAATGTGTGGAAACAATGTATCATTTCATGTCGGCTTCTGTGATTTCACAAAACCCGGCAATTGAATTAGCGGCTATTACAGTATGTAGAAGTCTAGGAACTATAAATATATGTATATGTACATGTCACAATGACATGTATATATATATATGTGTTCTATGTGTATATATCTATTCTTTCTAGTCTTTATTAAAGCTGTCAGTGTGATTTTACAGTATAGCCGGGGATGAATTGCCGGCTTTTCTAAAGGACACCGATGCGATTTCATCGCAAGTCACACAGTGTGGTCCGTTTGTAATCAGATTTTTCATCGCTCCCATAGACTTGCATTGGCGATAGTCGACCCACAATCGGTGACAATCGCAGCATGCTGCGATTGTACACGGACGTTTAAAACGGACCACAAAAAATCTGATACTGGGAGCTGCTCCATAGATTAACATAGGTCCGACTGCAATGCGATATTTCATCGCATTGCAGTCGTCCGATTTTGTCGCCAGTGTGACTCCGGCCTTAGGGTGAGGATTATGTGATCCAGAATCAATGCTACTGAGACTAGACCGTGTGGAAGACAGGGTGGTGCTGTCAAAGTGACTGAATGCATTATCTGCTCTCCATCCAACAACCTTTTCACACTGGTATTGCTCCAAAAGTGGTGTTCAGCTCCCCCAACAAAGTGGAATAGGAAGCTAGATCGACATGATGTGTGTTGTGCTCCTGTGGCAGACACAATTTCACATCGCTCACATCCTCAGCTTCTGCTCTAACCATCAGAATCTCGTCCACTTCCCATCCATTACCACGTGCCTTGCCCATTTTAAATTATGTAAGATATATCCCTGATGAGAAAACATTGTAGTATTACAATGGCAGGAAAATGTGCCCACTTCAGATGGAAGTATTGGACTGCAGTATTAATATAGCAATCCTATTTCTAACCAAACTTTTTTTTATGTTTTGAGGCACAACTCTAGCACTATAAATGCTGAAAAAAATTACAGTGTTACAATGCCAGGAAAACTTGCCCACTTCAGATGGATGTCTTTGACTGCAGTATTAGTATAGCAATGCTATTTGTAACAAAATTATTTTTGTGGGAGTTTTGAAGCACAACTGTAGCACAAT
Source organism: Oophaga sylvatica (assembly GCA_033576555.1). Lineage (NCBI taxonomy): Eukaryota > Metazoa > Chordata > Amphibia > Anura > Dendrobatidae > Oophaga > Oophaga sylvatica. Next base: position 335,951,182 of record JARQOD010000004.1, on the reverse strand, counting down.
AAATGGCATATACAAATTCACTGCTGAGAAAAATTGCAGAATTACAATGACAGGAAAAATTTGCCCACTTCAGATGGATGTATAAAACTGCAGTATCATTATAGCGATGCTATTTCTAACCAAACAATTTTTTTGAGTATGATTTGAAGCACAAGTCTAGCATGATAAATGCCATGTAAAATTTCACTGCCAGGAAAATTTACCTACTTCAGTTGGATGTCTTAGATTACAGTATCAATATAGCAATGCTATTTGTAACCAAATAATTTTTTTATGTTTTGAGGCACAACTGTATCACAATAAATGCTTTTTTAAAAAGTAGAAAAATATTTAGACTTGAGAGTCCTCAGTGGTTGATACCTTTTAATGGCTAACTGAAAAGATGGCAATAAATTGCAAGCTGTTACCATCTTTTCAGTTAGCCATTAAAAGGTATCAACCACTGAGGACTCTCAAGTCTAAATATTTTTCTATCTACTGGCTAACACGGTATGAAGATATACATCTTTCCTATTTTTAAAAAGTAAAATTTCACTGCTGAAAAAAATTGCAGTATTACAATGCTATAAATTTTGCCCACTTCAAATGGATGTATCAGACTGCAGTATCAATATAGCAATGCTATTTGTAACAAAACAATTTTTTTGATGTTTTGAGGCACAACTCTACAGTGTATAAAATTCAACTGCTGAAAAAAAATTCAGTATTACTATTGTAATTAAATTTGCACACCTCAGATTGAATGGTTATGCTGCTGGAGCAGTATAGTATTGCTATTGAGATCCAACCAAGTCTGACTGTATGCTTTTGACACACAACTGTAAAAATGGTGTATAATATTTCCCTGTTCAGAACAATTTGCAGGATTAAGAGTGAAAAGAATATTATTAGCCCTGAGAAGGGGTTTTGGTCTGAGTTACAGCATAAAGGACATGCAATTTACCCTATCTTGTTCTACATGATCCCTTCAGCACAATCTCTCCATAAATGCTACTAGCAGCAGTATTACTATTTATTATAATTAGTCCTCAGAAGGGCTGTTGTACGTGAAAGAAATGTAAATGTGGTTGAAGCCCTGGCTAATACGCAGCTACAATTCTGCTCCTCTTTCATCAGCAGCACCTCTCCCTATGATGCCTGTGTTTGGCGTACAGTGTGCCGAGCAACCAAAATGGCTGTGGCATTACAGTTATTGGCAGGCAATCCCTGCGTGTTCATTGGCTGCCTAAAAAGTGCCAAACATGCGCTCACGCTCTACCAAAAGATTTGAGACAAATCAATTGTGCTGCCAGGGCAACCCATTGGCGCCCTCTCAATCATGTCACGGTGGTGGATCTGTGTGGAAACATGTTCCCATTAGACCTCACACTGTAAATGCCGCAGTCATAGATTTACGTAATTTAAGGAGTTAACAGACCTGAGTAGCGCTCAATTCTAATCGTTGCTGTTAAGCTGGGTTCACATGAGCTTATTTTATGGTCTTTATATGGACTGCAATGCCCAGAGTGAATACAGATTTCCTTACATGTACACAGCCTCATAAATACATAAAGTACAGACCAAAAGTTTGGACACACCTTCTCATTCAAAGATTTTGCTGTATTTTCATGACTATGAAAATTGTAGAATCACACTGATTCTTATATTCTAGGTTCTTCAAAGTAGCCACCTTTTGCTTTTATTACTGCTTTGCATGCAGAAAAGGTGAACGGATGGACTCTACATGCCTAGTTCCCACCGTGAAGCATGGAGGAGGTGGTGTGATGGTGGGATGGTGTGGGGGTGCTTTGGGGGTGCTTTGCTGGTGACACTGTTGGGGATTTATTCAAAATTGAATCGGTGAGCGGTCCAACTCACCCCAAACCATCTCGATGTGGTTCAGGTCTGGTGACTGTGGAGGCGAGGTCATCTGGCGTAGCACCCCAACACTCTTCTTCTTGGTGAAATAGCCCTTACACAGCCTGGAGGTGTTTTTGGGGTCATTGTCCTGTTGAAAAATAAATGATGGTCCAACTAAACGCAAACCGGATGGAATAGCATGCTGCTGCAAGATGCTGTGGTAGCCATGCTGGTTCAGTATGCCTTCAATTTTGAATAAATCCTCAACAGTGTCACCAGCAAAGCACCCCCACACAATCACACCACCTCCTCCATGCTTCACGGTGGGAACCAGGCATGTAGAGTCCATCCGTTCACCTTTTCTGCGTGCAAAGCAGTAATCAAAGCAAAAAGTGGCTACTTAAGAACCTAGAATATGAGACATATTTTCAGTTGTTTCACACTTTTTTGTAAAGTGTAATGTATAATTCCACATGTGTTAATTCATAGTTTTGATGCCTTCAGTGTGATTCTACAATTTTCATAGTCATGAAAATACAGAAAAATCATTGAATAAGAAGGTGTGTCCAAACTTTTGGTCTGTACTGTATAGGGCCGGAAGTTCTGGTTTTCAGACCCGCCACCAGAGCGGGCATTGTGGTGTGTTACACTCGGTCCCAGCGCTGGCTCTGCACTCCGTTCTGCTCACTCACCTGTTCCTCTAGCTGTCCCTCTGCAGCAGTCTGCGCGCGGGCTGGGGTCTCCTGTCCCATCTGCTCCTCGGCGTCCTGTGTCCTCCTCCACTTCCTGGCACGCTGCTGGCAGGCCTCCAGATAGACGGCTTAGGACGCGAGGCCGCGCCCACCGTCTCTCTTAAAGGGGCAGCGTGCATTTTTTGAAATAGCTAATTAACCAATGGCTGCGCACTCAGTACTATATCTGGTCACTCCACCATTAGGGGAGTGCCGGAGCAACGTGTTCTATCATTGCTACATCCGGTTCTGTTCCTGATCTGTCTGCTCTGCGTCTACAGTCTCTGTGCTTCGCTGATACTGTTTGTCTCCTCAGATCATTGCTAACCCGTATCTGGCTAACCTGGACAATCTCAGCTATCACTGGCGCAAGTGTCATCCCGTTCCGCCATCAGCCATCCGTACCCGTGGACCGTGACAAGATCACTGAAGCCAGCCTGCTACCATCTGTTCTGGACCAGAACCTTACCCTTCTCCGTCAAGAACCCTCCACGGACTCTGTAAATACCTGTTACCCTTTTGGTCCCTCTGGGACAGCTGCCACGTGTCCGGGGTCTAACTGGAGGTAGCACCTGTGTCCTCCGGGTATTCCATTCTGGTCCTGTTCGAGGGGCCTTACTACGGGTACCCGGGGCTCACTAGTTACGCCCCCTTCGGAGCCCCCCGGACTGCGGTCTCGAGGTTCCACATTAAAAATAAAAACGAATGTGAACTTCACCACCTCTGCCTCGGCTTCCATTCGTTACAGATTGCTCCGGCCATGGAACCCGCTGGATCCCAGAGATCTCCGACCACGGATCTGTGCCAGGAGGTGACCCGTTTGGGAGTTCAACAGGACAAGATCACGATTTATCTACGCAGCTTGTCTACCCGCATGGATTCCTTGGGGTCCTCGTCTGCACCTGACTCTTCTATCAATAATCAGGTACCAGTTCCCATGGCAAGTCAAGGTCCCCATCTGGCGGCTCCTACCCGTTTCCAGGGTGACCCTACTGAGTGTCGGTGTAAGGTTCTGTGTACATGTTCCTGAAACTCAGTTTGTTCGTCAGCCATTTTACTTTCTGTCTTGCTGCAGCTATCTTGCCCTCAGTCAAAATGGAGTTTCCAGCTTGCATGTTCCCGCCCTGATTCTCTCCTTTTGCTTCTTAAGCAGCCACAGCTGAGCAATCAGTGCTTCAGAATCTAGCCTGCAGTGAACCTGTGACCTGACTCCTAAAGCCTTGGACCTTGTACTCCAGCTATTCCTACTGAGGAACTCTGAAGCACTTGTGGACTCTGAACCCTGCTCTTTGAAAGACCCACGTTTGCATGGACTTACGGTAACAGAGAAGAAGATCCTGAACCTGTTGTGGAGAGTGATTGCTGAGCTTAGATTACTCTGGCCTGCTGTGTCTCCTGCTTCTGTGTCTGCAAACTGTGTGACTATTTTTGCCAACTTGTATGAAGTAATACAAGACTTTCTATATCAAACCTGTGTCTCATGTATTTTCATCGCACCCAAGCACAAGACGCTATATGAACTGTACTACATACATTACAAGATTCTGAAGCCAAAACGTTAGTGTCTGCTGGGTCTGGAAAGGCTGTGTCTGCTGTAACTGTGGATATCGGATGTCCGGTTGTACTTTCTGTGATGACAGTGGTTGTGACTTCTCACAACCATTCCAGGTGAGCAATTCCCTTAAGTGTTTTTTTTTCTGCAGTGTTACCACAGGTAAACACTATTGTTTTTTTTTTTTTTTTCTCTTTTCTCTTTTTTGTCTGCTGTAACTGTGGATATCAGATGTCCGGGTGAACTTTCTGTGATGATAGTGGTTGTGACTTCTCACAACCATTCCAGGTGAGCAGTTCCCTTAATTTTTTTTTCTCTCTGCAGTGTTACCACAGGTAAACACTATTGTTTTTTTTTTCTCCTCTCCTCTTCTTCCAGTACTCCTGTCTTAAAAGATCTGGAAAATGGAGGCCCGCATAAAGGAACTTTGCGGAGTGACTGATAATATCCTTGCAGATTTGCAGAATATAAAGACCCGTTTTTCAAGCCTACAGGACCTCACTAATCACAATTTGCAAGTGTTTGGACAGACTGCCCAGGATTTGCGAGCCAGGATTGAGGTTCTAGAAGAGCGAGTCCAGGCTCCTGCCGTAGCCCCGAGTTCTGGGATTCCCAAGTTGCCCCCTTTTCGTTTTGGCGGTGAACGTGAGAAATTCAGGGGATTTATTAATCAATGCAATCTTTTTTTTTCTGCACATGCTTCACAATTTCCCACTGAACGATCTAAGGTGCTTACTATAATTATGTTGCTTACCAACAAGGCTTTGATGTGGGCAAACCCTCTGATTGAGACTGAGGATGATTGTTTGAATCACCTTGATGCTTTTATTTCAGCCATGGGGCAGGTGTTTGATGACCCCAATCGAGGTGCAACAGCTGAAGCAGCCATGTTAGCTTTGCGCCAAGGTAAGCACTCGGTAGCTGAATATGCCTTGGATTTCAGGAGATGGGTCCTTGATACCACCTGGGACAGTTCCGCCAAAAAATCTATTTTTCGAAAGGGGTTATCTCCACTGATTAAGGATGAACTTGCTCGTGCCGACCCTCCCACTGCGTTAGGTGACTTTATTAACTACTGCATCCGTATTGATACTCGTCTGACTGAACGCAGGCAAGAGAGATGGTTCGAAAGCAATCGCACTAACCTTTTCCTACCTTCCTCTCCAGCTAAGGAACCTTTGAGTAGGATTACACGGGAACCTGAACCTGAACCCATGCAGGTAGACTCTTTACAACGACCGGTTAGTGATGCACGCAAGGAACATCGTTTTAAGGAAAATCTATGTTTCTATTGTGGTAAGTCAGGGCACTTCATTATAAACTGCCCCAGCCGTTCTCGTAAGACTACTGCAGCACTCATTCATTGTGAGTGTTGCGAGAGGGGATCTGTCAGGTCCGAGCCTCAGGCTCCAGAGAGATCTGCAGCAACAGATCTTGATTTCTCGGACTTAAACTCCGTTACCTCTGAGGACGTTGACTGTGTAAACGCTGCCATTTTTCAAGTTTCCTCAGCGGTGTCCCAGCTGAGTTGTAAGAAAAACAATTCTCATTGCTTTCTTTCCATCAAACTCTGGTTGACTCAGCTTGGGTGTCTAGCTCTGCTTATCTCTTCTCCCCACTTTCCCATTATTCTAGGGCTACCATGGCTGCAGGCTCAGAATCCTACCATTAACTGGGAGACCAAGGAATTACACTTTCCAGAGAAACAGATGAGTCCAAAAGTTTCAGCTTGCTCTGTTCCTAAAGGAACCATGTCAGTCCCTGAACTACCAGCTGTATACCAGGACTATGTGGATTTATGTGACAAGAAGAACGCTGACCAGCTTCTCCCTCACCGTCCATATGATTGTCCAATTGAATTATTGCCTGGAGCAGAGATACCTTTTGGTAAGATCTACCCCCTGGCGGGGCCCGAGCTAAAGGCTTTAAAGGATTACATAGACGAAAATCTAGCCAAGGGCTTCATACGCCCCTCTTCATCTCCTGCAGGTGCACCCATCTTCTTTGTAAAGAAGAAAGATGGATCTCTGAGACCATGCGTAGACTATAGGGAACTCAATAAGGTTACTATTAGAAACCGTTATCCATTGCCTTTAATCCCTGAGTTATTGGAGAGAGTGCGACATGCCAAAATTTTCTCTAAACTAGATCTTCGTGGGGCCTATAACTTAGTCCGTATTAGACCTGGGGATGAATGGAAGACTGAATTCAGGTCACGCTATGGACACTTTGAATATCTAGTTATGCCTTTTGGTCTGAGTACCGCCCAGCCACTTTCCAACACTTGGTGAATGACATCTTCAGGGATCTCCTAGATACATTCGTGGTAATTTATTTGGATGATATTCTAATTTTTTCTAACTCCACAAAGGAGCATCATGGACATGTGAGAATGGTCTTGGAACGTCTAAGACAAAATCATCTTTACATCAAACTTGAAAAGTGTGAATTCCATAGGACCGAAATTCAATTTCTGGGGTATGTACTGTCTACACAAGGAATTAGTATGGATGGAAGCAAAACCCAAGCCATCAAGGATTGGCCAAGTCCTAGAAATGTGAAGGAGGTACAGCGCTTCATCAGGTTTGCCAACTTCTATAGACGTTTCATTAGAAATTTCTCTGAGGTAGTGTCACCTATCACCCAACTTACCCGGAAAGAGTCTAGGTTCTCCTGGATCTCCCAAGCCCAGGAAGCATTTTCCCGTCTAAAAGATAAATTTACCACTGCACCTATCCTAGTACATCCCAACCCCGAGCTTGCCTTCATAATAGAGGTGGATGCTTCAGACTGTGCCGTTGGAGCTATACTCTCTCAGAGAACAGGTGAGAATAATGTCTTGCATCCCTGTGCCTTCTTTTCCCAGCAGTTGTCTTCGGCTGAGAGGAACTACGATGTGGGCAATAGAGAGTTGTTGGCCATTATTGCCGCCTTCAAAGAATGGAGACACCTTCTTCAGGGAGCTGCACAGCAAATAGTCGTCCTGACAGATCATCGTAACCTTGAGTTTATCAGGTCGGCTAAGTGCCTGACTCCTCGCCAGGCTCGCTGGAATCTTTTCTTAAACCAATTTAATTTTATCATTTCTTATAGACCAGGATCGCGCAATGGAAAGGCTGATGCACTCTCTAGGATTTACTCAGCAGAGACACGTCCAATTACTCCTCCTAAGACTATTCTTCCTGACTCTAGATTCCTAGGAGTAATTCATAATCAAGACCTACTTAAGGACATCAAGGAAGCATACCATGCGGATTCCTTTTTGGCACAACCCCCAAGGGACGTAAGTCTTGTCTTTAAGAATGGTGTGTGGATTCAGGGACAACGCCTGTATATTCCTGAAACAGTCAGATTGAGAGTATTGCAACTCATTCACGATTCCAAGATAGCTGGGCATAGAGGAATTCTAAAGACACAGGAATTTCTCTCTCGTTTCTTTTGGTGGCCCACTTGCAGGAAGGATGTTTTAAACTATGTCACTTCATGTGAAGTCTGTGCAAGATGCAAAACACCTCGCTCCTCACCAACTGGTCTGTTACAGCCTCTTCCCACCCCGTCCCGCCCGTGGGGATCCATTTCTATGGACTTCATTGTGGAGTTACCAACCTCTCAAGGGAAGAACACCATTCTAGTGGTGGTTGACCGTCTAACAAAGGCAGCTCATTTTATCCCTTGTGTCGGCTTACCCACTGCAAAACAGACATCAGATTTGATGATTAAAGATGTGTTTCGCTTACATGGAGTACCGGATGAGGTTATTTCGGATTGAGGGGTGCAATTCACTTCTAGGTTTTGGCAAAATTTCTGTGCAGCATTGGACATTAAAGTAAACCTTTCTTCTGCTTTTCATCCCCAGACTAATGGACAGACCGAACGAACCAATCAAACCCTGGAGCAGTATCTCCGCTGCTTTATCTGCCACCTACAGGATGATTGGGTGGATCTACTTCCATTAGCTGAGTTCTCGTATAACAACTCTCAGAGTGCCTCCACTAAGCAGTCTCCTTTTTACTCTAATCTAGGTTATCATCCTAACATTCTACCACGATTTCCCATAGAAACACCTTTACCAGCAGTGGCTGAAAGAATCACGTCTTTACAGAAGAATATGGATCTTCTAAAGGAGAATCTGGAATCGGCTCAGGAAAGGTACAAGAAAGCAGCAGATAAATTTCGCAAACCTGCACCAGCTTTCAAGGTAGGAGACTTGGTCTGGCTGTCAACCAGAAATCTTAAGTTAAGGATTCCATCGTCTAAGTTGGGACATAAGTACATTGGACCCTATAAAATCAGTAAAATTATAAGTGCCGTTGCTTGTCGTCTTCAACTGCCCAGAACTATGAGAATTCACCCTGTCTTTCATGTATCCCTACTAAAGGCTGCGACACCCAATACGTTTCCTGGACGTTCTTCTCCTTGCCCTGACCCAGTGCTAGTCGATGGTCAGGAAGAATTTGTGGTGGAAAGGATTTTAGATTCCAGGTTGTATAGAAATCAGTTACAATATCTGATTAAATGGCAGGGCTACCCAGTGGAGGACAACTCATGGGAACCAGTCAATAACGTTAATGCTCCTCGCTTGCTCCGTCAGTTTCATCAGAGGTACCCACACAAGCCTGGCCTGAGGTCATCCGGAGGTTGTCCCTAAGGGGGGAGTAATGTAAGGTTCTGTGTACATGTTCCTGAAACTCAGTTTGTTCGTCAGCCATTTTACTTTCTGTCTTGCTGCAGCTATCTTGCCCTCAGTCAAAATGGAGTTTCCAGCTTGCATGTTCCCGCCCTGATTCTCTCCTTTTGCTTCTTAAGCAGCCACAGCTGAGCAATCAGTGCTTCAGAATCTAGCCTGCAGTGAACCTGTGACCTGACTCCTAAAGCCTTGGACCTTGTACTCCAGCTATTCCTACTGAGGAACTCTGAAGCACTTGTGGACTCTGAACCCTGCTCTTTGAAAGACCCACGTTTGCATGGACTTACGGTAACAGAGAAGAAGATCCTGAACCTGTTGTGGAGAGTGATTGCTGAGCTTAGATTACTCTGGCCTGCTGTGTCTCCTGCTTCTGTGTCTGCAAACTGTGTGACTATTTTTGCCAACTTGTATGAAGTAATACAAGACTTTCTATATCAAACCTGTGTCTCATGTATTTTCATCGCACCCAAGCACAAGACGCTATATGAACTGTACTACATACATTACAGTCGGGTTTTCTCAATCAGTGCACTCTACACTTCGAAATCTTGGGGCATATGTTTGCTTCTGACCGAGCCAAGGTGGGCTTCATCATGTCACACCTGGGAGGAGAGGCCCTCGCCTGGCTAAACCCGCTATGAGAGAGAGGGGATCCGCTGGTTAATGATCTTCAATCTTTCCTAGAGGCTTTTCGCAGGACTTTCGATGAACCTGGTCGCACCACTTCGACTGCCTCAGCTCTGCTCCGCCTGCGCCAAGGTACTCTCACGGTAGCTCAGTATGCTGTTAAATTCCGCACCCTCTCGTCTGAATTATCGTGGAACAATGAGGCCCTGGTTGCTAACTTCTGGGAAGGCCTATCCGGAAGAATCAAGGATGAGCTGGCGGGACGGGACAGACCTACCTCTTGGAAGAGCTAATATCCTTGGCAACCCGAATTGACCTGCGTTTTCAGGAGCGTTCCATGGAGATCAAGCGGGACAAAAGGTCCTATCACCTGGACTCTCGTTTGTACAAAACAGGTGCCTCGCCTTCCTCCTCCGAGGCCATGGAGGTGGACCATGTAAGTTTGGCCACCCGCCGCCGGGAGGCACGTCGCAAGGAGGGAAGTTGTTACTACTGCGGTAGTTCTGAACATTTGATCCATTTCTGTCCTAAAAAGTCGGGAAACTCCAGTGCCTAGGTCCGGTAGGAGGGGCCAACCTAGGTAGAGAACAGTCCTCTCCCTCTTTACACATCTCAGTCTCCGTGTCCTATGGAGCAATAAAATTCTCTGAAAATTGTCTACTGGATTCTGGAGCTGCAGGGAACTTCATCCAGCAGGCGGTTGTGGATCATTACCGCTTACCAGTCCAGCGTCTTCCTGATCCGTTACAGGTGTCCGCCGTGGATGGCAAACCGCTGACCGAGCCCGTCCAGTTTCAAACCGAGTTGGTGGAACTCCGGGTAGGTCTAATGCATACTGAACGAATGCGATTTTATGTATATCCCGGTTTATCCCATCCCATGCTTTTAGGTTTACCTTGGCTCCAGATACATGAACCAGTCCTTAATTGGAAAACTGGAGAAGTTCTGCGTTGGGGAGATACCTGCATGAATCGTTGCTTAACCCGGATTCAACCTGTTTCGCCTCCAGTCCAGCCTGATACCCTGCCGGGGTTGCCTTCCGCCTATTGGTCCTTCTCTGACGTCTTTGGGAAAAAGGAGGCTGAGAGACTACCTCCACACAGGTCGTATGACTGTCAGATAGAGCTTCTTCCTGGAGCATCTCCTCCTCGCGGGAGAGTTTATCCCCTTTCACAGGCAGAGACTCAGTCCATGTCGGACTACATCCAAGAGAATCTGGCTAGAGGATTTATCCAAAAGTCATCGTCACCGGCAGGAGCTGGATTCTTCTTGTGAAGAAGAAGGATGGATCCTTGCGGCCCTGCATCGACTATCGGGGTCTAAATCAGATCACGGTAAAAAACAGGTATCCATTACCTCTTATTTCAGAGCTGTTTGATCGTCTCCGAGGGGCCAAAATCTTCACCAAATTGGACCTCAGAGGGGCCTACAACCTGATCCGAGTCAAAGAGGGGGACGAATGGAAAACAGCCTTCAACAGTCGTGACGGCCACTATGAATACCTGGTAATGCCATTCGGCCTAAGCAATGCACCTGCGGTCTTTCAGGAATTTGTTAATGACATTTTCAGGGACTTGCTCTATACTTGTGTCGTGGTTTACCTGGACGATATTTTGATTTTCTCTGCTGACTTGACGTCACACCGGAGGCAAGTACGCCTGGTCTTACAAAGACTGAGAGAGAACAGGCTATATGCCAAATATGAGAAATGCCTCTTTGAGCAGTCTTCTTTGCCTTTCCTTGGGTACATTGTATCTTCCACAGGATTAAAGATAGATCCGGAGAAGTTGTCTGCAGTTCTCAACTGGCCTCGTCCGTCTGGGCTAAAAGCCATACAAAGGTTCCTAGGGTTCGCCAATTACTACCGGCAATTTATTCCACACTTTTCCACCCGAGTGGCTCCAATCACAGCCTTAACCCGGAAAGGTGTAAACTCTAAGGAATGGTCCTCCGAGGCAGAAGAGGCCTTTGTTTCTCTCAAAAAAGCCTTCGCTTCCGCACCCGTTCTCCATCGTCCTAATTCAAGTGAGCAATTTTTTCTTGAGGTTGACGCTTCTTCCATAGGTGCAGGAGCAGTTCTGACCAGAAGTCGTCTACCGGGTGGATGATCTCGTGTGTTTTTTTTTCCAAGTTTTTTTCTCCTGCAGAAAGGAACTACTCTGTCGGTGATCGCGAACTGTTGGCCATCAAATTGGCTCTGCAAGAATGGAGACATCTTCTTGAAGGAGCTCATCACCAGGTAATCATATTCACCGACCATAAAAACCTTGCCTATCTCCAATCTGCTTTAAGACTGAATCCCCGTCAGGCCCGTTGGGCATTATTTTTTGCCCTTTTCAATTTTGTACTTCATTTCCATCCAGCTGACAAGAACATCAAGGCAGACGCACTCTCTAGAGCCTTCTTGCCTCCTGAACTGGAGGAAGAACCTCAGCACATTATTGAACCTTCTAAGTTAGTCTCTGTTGCCTCACTGATCTGGCCCGGCTTTCTCCTGGAAGACTTTCGTGTCCGCTTCTGATCGTAGTCGTGTTCTGCGCTGGGGTCATTCTTCTAAGTTGGCTGGCCATGCTGGTCAGAAAAAGACGCAGCAACTCATCTCCCGTTATTACTGGTGGCCTACCATGGGCAAGGATATCCAGGAGTTCGTCGCAGCCTGTCCTTCATGTGCCCGTAACAAAACTGTTAAACATCTACCAGCCGGCAGGCTTCTGCCTCTTCCGATTCCGTCCGCTCCCTGGCAGCACATCGCGATGGATTTCATCACGGATCTTCCCATTTCTTCTGGCTGCTCAGTGGTATGGGTTGTGGTGGACCGCTTCTCTAAAATGGCCCACTTCATTCCGCTATCTGGCCTCCCGTCTGCTCCAGAACTGGCCGCTCACTTCATTCAGCACATCTTCCGTCTACTTGAATTTCCTCTCCACATCGTGTCCGACAGGGGCGTCCAGTTCACCTCTAAGTTCTGGAGAGGACTCTGTAAAATGGTAAAAAATTGAACTAGATTTTTCTTCTGCATATCATCCCCAGTCTAATGGGCAAGTGGAGAGGATCAATCAAATCCTGGCTGGATACCTGCGTCACTTCGTCAACGCTCATCATAATGACTAGGTAGAATTACTGCCCTGGGCGGAATTCTCCTACAACAACCAAGTAAGTGAATCTTCTGGAAAGTCTCCCTTTCAGATTGTGTTTGGACTGCAACCCGGAATTCCTCTTCCTGTCTCGGGATTGTCTGATGTTCCGGCAGTCGATACTTGTCTAAGAATTTCTCGGACATTTGGAGAGAGACCAGGTCGGCTTTGGAGAAAGCTTCTCAACGTATGAAAACACATGCGGACAAAAGACGTTTGGAGGCTCCCATCTTTCGTCCAGGAGACAAGGTATGGCTCTCCTCCAAGTACATCCGTCTGAAGTTACCATCGTACAAATTGGGTCCCCGTTTCATTGGTCCCTTTGAAGTCTTCAGACAAATCAACCCGGTTCTTATAAACTGAAATTGCCTAATTCTATACGAGTACCTAACTCCTTTCATGTTTCCCTCCTCAAACCAGTAGTGTTGAGCTCCTTCTTTAAGAACCCGGGTACCACTCCTGATCCGGTCTCTGAGGATGATGTTTTTGAGGTAAAACATATCTTGGCCTCTAAGAGAGTAAGAGGTAGGATCTATTACCTGGTGGACTGGAGGGGTTTTGGTCCTGAGGAGAGGTCTTGGGAGCCTGAAGAGAACATCCAGTCCCCTCTTCTTCTTAAAAGATTTCACGCAGGCTTGAAAAAAAGGGGGAGTAAAGAGGGGGATACTGTTACACTCGGTCCCAGCGCTGGCTCTGCACTCCTTTCTGCTCACTCACCTGTTCCTCTAGCTGTCCCTCTGCAGCAGTCTGCGTGCGGGCTGGGGTCTCCTGTCCCATCTGCTCCTCGGCGTCCTGTGTCCTCCTCCACTTCCTGGCACGCTGCTGGCAGGCCTCCAGATAGACGGCTTAGGACGTGAGGCCGCGCCCACCGTATCTCTTAAAGGGGCAGCGTGCATTTTTTGAAATAGCTAATTAACCAATGGCTGCGCACTCAGTACTATATCTGGTCACTCCACCATTAGGGGAGTGCCGGGGCAATGTGTTCTATCATTGCTACATCCGGTTCTGTTCCTGATCTGTCTGCTCTGCGTCTGCAGTCTCTGTGCTTCGTGATACTGTTTGTCTCCTCAGATCATTGCTAACCCGTATCTGGCTAACCTGGACAATCTCAGCTATTACTGGCGCAAGTGTCATCCCGTTCCGCCATCAGCCATCCGTACCTGTGGACCGTGACAAGGTCACTGAAGCCAGCCTGCTACCATCCGTTCTGGACCAGGACCTTACCCTTCTCCGTCAAGAACCCTCCACGGACTCTGTAAATACCTGTTACCCTTTTGGTCCCTCTGGGACAGCTGCCAGTGTCCGGGGTCTAACTGGAGGTGGCACCTGTGTCCTCCGGGTATTCCATTCTGGTCCTGTTCGAGGGGCCTTACTACGGGTACCCGGGCTCACTAGTTACGCCCCTTCGGAGCCCCCCGGACCGCGGTCTCGAGGTTCCACATTAAAAAATAAAAACAAATGTGAACTTCACACCTCTGCCTCCGCTTCCATTCGTTACATGGTGCATATGTATATCCTAAATTATGCTTATGTAAACCTGCCTTAAGCTTCATATAATGGCGGAATAACACAGCCGTCAAATGCCAGGAAAGATGCGGGCTCAGCTTCGGAGCCTGCATCAAAGAAAGGGACCCAAAATTTGATGCACCAATATGTTTAATGTAGGGAAGGACTTAATTGAATTTTTTTATCTAAATTCGTTATGCATCTTTTTGTCCTGTTGGGAGGCTTGAAGCTGTATCACTTGATCTAATTTGTAATGCTTTTAAATTTCATAGTATTGACAGTCAGTGATACTCTGTGAGACAATAAACTGGGCCATTTTTCAGCCACTGGCTGCCATGGTAGGCCATGGGCACTACATGGTCCAGTGCTGGGGGCTCCAGTGGTCTGATAGAAGGAGTCATTGCCCTCTGTTAAATCCATTATGTGCTGTGGTCACTAATAACAGTCTGGCACAGCTTCTTTGCCTACTCAATTACTAGGACATGATCAGAAGACAGTAATTAAGATATAATGGCTAAGTACATGAACATTTAGAAAAGGGGTTAAAATATTTTTAAATTTGCAGCTTGCATTTATTTCTTGACTATATAATTTTAAAAGCACTCTAGATGTCTTAGTTATCAGATTTTTATATATATTTTTTTTTTATATATTTCACTGGCGCACACTAATTGACAGTTGATTATCACTGCGGCTTCAATGTGACCAATCTGCTATGACATGCCCTTCCTTAAGGCTATAAAATTTTCAAGCTTCTGTATCTGGTATATTTTGATTGCAAATTAATCCCAATGATGTTTCTGGTCAATACGCATAACTCTGAATTAGTTTGGCTTGGATACCAAAAACCAATTGCAAATCTGTTGATTGAGTGTAAATCTGTGTCTTCAAACAAGGAAAATTTGCTATTAAAGTATGACTCTTAAGGACATGTTGATAATAATTGAGTATACTTTTGCGTAGTTACTTCTGGCGCACTAACAGCAATATTAGTACTTGACCATTTGCAGAGGGCACTGAGCTCTATACTAAATATGAAAGGACAGGCTGTAGATTACAGGGTTTGAAAAGTGAAATGTATGATTGTGCTTGCACTGCAGTGAAATTAATACCAATTGCCTATACAGATTATGTAAATGTTTAATACTTTTCCAGAATATCTTTGGAGCACAAACAGAAAACATACTTTCAATGTAATAGTCATACTTTCAATGTTTATAACAATAACATTGTTTTAATAAGGTCTCAGGGTCTACTCCTGTGTAGTTTGGAGAATGACATTTTGTAAATGCATTATCATACACCTAATAAATCAATAGCAGCTATTATGATATAGCATGGAAGTCATCTTTGGGCACTTCAAATCAGTTTAATAAAAGCTTACAGTAGAAACCATATAATAGCTACAGATGAAATGAACCCTTGAAAAGTCAATATTTTTACAGAAGATTGTTTCTCCAAAAGCTCTTATGCTTTTGGCATTAAGAAATGCTCCTAAATAATATTGATATCAATTTTACTAGGGCACTAGTGAGAATCAAAACAGAGTTAAATGGGGAAGAATAAGACTAGCTGAGGAAGTGGTAAAACTACATCTGATATTGGAGATGTAGTGAATTTTTATATGTATTTACAATCTATATGGATTGATACATAATATTTTTTCAACAAATCAATGCCTGGCGTATTTTAATATATGACTGAGTTATGGAAGCACTTGACACTTTCATCTAGATGTCTTTGTTGAACATCTCTTCTGGCACTTCGTCGCTGGCAGCAGTTCTGTGAAGTTCTGGTGCTTCGGTAGAGCAATATGAAAAAGGGGTTGGAAGAATCCAATAATTTCCTGCCACCAATTTTAATTACCTATGAGAATAAATATCTTCAAGGAAGCTGCTGTCTCCAGCCAAGTCGGCTAATTTCCCTGACTGATGAAGTTGTATTTGAACAGTTTAATGAAAGTTTTACTTTAGCAATTGAAATCAATATCTTCGAGGAGTCTTCATATTAGTTATAATATGACTGCTGCCCTATGCCCCTTTTGGGTGGAATAAAATCTGATATTATCACAGTTTAGCGTAAGCTACACTTTCTCAGAGAACAACCTATCCCAAATTACCTGACTTGCTGAAGTCCTTTGAGCTTCTCTTATCAGATGCTTTCTGCAGGCATCAATCAGGCTAGCAATGTATGTGTCACCTTCTTCATGCCTCTAATGCCTTCGTTCAAGCACATTAAGCTGTGAACAGAGCTCCCTGAATGCCTTCCAGATCAATACAAAGCGTCGCTGCTGTTTTGTTCCGTGAAATAAGACTTTGTATGATTTGGCTCCTCACAGCGCCTGTAGCTTTAAAGTAAGGCATAGGCAGCATGGTGGCTCAGTGGTTACCACTGCAGCCTTGCAACGCTGGGGTCAAATCCCCCCAATCACAACATCTGAAAGGAGTTTGTATGTTCTCCCCATGTTTGTGTGGGTTTCCTCTGTGTTCTTCGGTTTCCTCCAAAACCCCTTCAAAGACATATGATAGTGCCGATGGTCTAATGTCTGCAAAGCGCTGGGGAGTTAATGGTGCTGTATAAGTGAGTAAAATAAATAAATGAGACATATTACAATGCTTAAAAAGTTGCAAAGCATTCAAGACTGGCATGAAGACATGCAATAATAGTGTTGAGCATTCGATACCGCAAGTATCGGGTATCGGCCGATATTCGCGTTATCGGAATTCGATACTTAATTCTGATACTTTTTCATATCGTATACCGGAATCGAAGTTCCCATAATTCTTTGAGAGGCAATGTGATGTTAGTCACCAATGATGAATCTTATGAAGTGTGGGCACATCCTGTATGCTGCGGTCATCTTAACTAATGGCATGGCTGTGATTGGCTGCTGAAATGATGTCAGATGCATATAAAGGCGCCGCAGCCATTTAAGCGTCACTGTGCTGTGAACTCAGTTAGGGACAAGAACGCTTACTCTGCTCACTCTGAGGGACAGTTAGATATTGACGATTTTGTGTACTACTGTGCTTGAGGCAGGCTAGTTTACCAACCGCTGTGTAAAGCTTCATTTTGCCAGTGTTGTTTTAACAGCTCTGTGCAAGGTGGTGTGTGACAGTGCAGGTGAGCTGCAGTTTGCTCTGCATCCACCGCTGTTTGTAGGCATCTGCACGTGTCACTGACCTTTTTTTTTTTTATTTTTTTGTGGAATTGGTGCAGCTCCATTATATTAGAAAAAAATCAAATCTATTAGTGTGACGTGCTTCCATCCGTATACAATACATTGGTTGCAAACACTATAGAAGTACAGAAGGAGCCTTTCAAGCTACTGAAAGTTGTCTGCAGGGTTTATCTGTAGTCTGTGAGCTTTTCATTTTGTGAGTGCAGATTACGCTCCAGTTTGTTTCTTCAACCCTGCGGTTGTAGTTGCTGAGGTGTGTCACTGCCTCATCTTCACATTTTTCTCTAATTGGTGCTGCTCCATTTTAGTGGAAAAAAATCTAATTATTAGTGTGACGCCTTCCATCCGTATACAATACATTGGTTGCAAAACACTATAAAGTACACAAAGGGGCCTTTAAAACAGCTACTGAACAGTTGTGTTTCAGTGTTCCTGTACTGTGAGCTTTTCATTTTTGTGAGTGCGATTACGCTCCAGTTTGTTCTTCAACCACTGCCGGTTGTAGCTGCGAGCGTGTGTCACGCCTCATCCTTCACATTTTTCCAAATTTGGTGCTGCTCCATTTTAGTGGAAAAAAATTAATCTATTAGTGTGACGCGCTTTCCATCCATACAAACATTGGTTGCAAAACACTTTAGAAGTACACAAAGGTGCCTTTAACAGCTCTGAACATTTGTGTTTCAGTGTTCACTGTAGTCTGTGATTTTTTCATTTTGTGAGGCAGATTACGCTCCAGTTTGTTTTCAACCACTGCCGGTTGTGTCTGCTGAGGGGTGTGTCACTCCCTCATCCTTCACATTTTTTTTTAATTGGTGTGCTCCATTTTAGTGGAAAAAAATTAATCTTTTAGTGTGACCGCTTCCATCCGTATACAATACATTGGTTGCAAACACTAAAGTACAAAAAGGGGGGCCTTTAACAGAACTGAAAGTTGTGTTTCAGTGTTACTGTAGTCTGTGAGCTTTTCATTTTGTGATGCGATTACGCTCATTTGTTTTTAAAACCACTGCGTTTGTAGTCTGTGGCGTGTGTCATGCTCATCCTTCAATTTTCTTAATTGGTGCTGCTCCATTTTAGGGAAAAAAACTAATCTATTAGTGTGGGCGCTTCCATCCTATAAAATACATTGGTTGCAAACACTTAGAATACACAAAGGGCCTTTAACAGCTACTGAACAGTTGTGTTTCAGTGTTCATGTAGTCTGTAGGCTTTTTCATTTTGTGAGTGCAGATTACGCTCCATTTGTTCTTCAACCCTCCGGTTGTAGTCGGCTGAGCGTGTGTCACTCCTCACCTTAAATTTTTTTCTTAATGGTCTGCTCCATTTTAGTGGAAAAAAATCTAATTATTAGTGTACGCCTTCCATCCGTATACAATACATTGGTTGCAAACACTATAGAAGTACCAAAGGGGCCTTTCACAGATATGAACATTGTCTGCAGGGTTCACTGTAGTCTGTGAGGAATAACCACCTTAGGCCTTATAACTTTTCTGACTTTCTTTATCAATCAAAGATGGAAGTCAGGAGTAAGGCACGTGGTCGTGGTCGAGGCGGGGTTTTTTGCGCAGGGAGAGACGTGGGGATTCTGTGGCGCGGCCGCACCCAGTGACACAGCATCCACCAGTTTTCCGTGGCTTTTCCTTTATGCGCACTTTTGTAGGAGCCACTACCCCCTGCTGCGTGAAGAAAAAAATTGAAGCCGTTGTTGGTTTTGGGTGGCAGCCAATGATCGACTTCAATAGCTTCCAACCCCCTCTCAGGACAACGCACTGTTGAAAAAACCATCATCTCTTCACCGCCTGCCAAATTGCCCGGCGTCAAGGCTCTGACAGGAGCCAGCTGAGTCCTCTTCTTTTCAGAACTGTTGGCTTTCAAACAGGGGCCAGCCAAGCAGCATTCTGGAAATGTGAAGAAGAGGCAGTATGCATGATGCGCAACGCTGTGTCTCCTGGAACTGAAGAGGGGGTGAGCCAGGCCGTTGGTCAGCACACCCAGAACGCATCTGAGATGATGAACCAGTTGCCGTTTCTGTTGGCATGGGGCTGGCCAGACCACCAACAACAGCAGGTGTTGGAAGAGGGTAGTGGTGGAGATGTGAGGTCCAAGACCCAACATGGCGTGAGGACCGGAAGGTGGTGGGGCAGTCTGAGGAAGAGATTGCCCCAACGGTCCAAAAAAGAGGGAGAGGTAGGCTGGGAGACTCCTTGCCTGTAGCCTCCATTTGGCACCCGTTCGGAGCAGTTTCTTTAACAGCCAAACCGGGGCCCCGGAATTGCTCTGCATGGTCCTTTTTTGATACGTTGCAGATGATATTTGCTATGTCAAATGCAAGTGTGTAATCAAAAATTAAAAGAGGTAAAAGTGTCAGTAACCCTTAAAAACAACAATATGTGAAAAATTTGCGGTCAAAACACTTTGTTGATTACAAAGCACACTGGGATGTAGGCCAACCTACAGCGCACCTACTCTTCAGCTCGGTTGGAGCCTCTTCTTCCTTCACCACGCTGGTTCGGCTTCCTCACGGATCGCCATGAAGAACCTCTGTCACGTTGTCCAGAGACACAGTGTTATTCCCACCCACAGCTGCAAGTTCCCTGTCATCCTCACACACCCAGGGCCCCAAAACAGCCATCGGTAGCACAGGCAGGGAAAAAAAGCGGCCATACGGGCAAACCATCCACGAGCCGGCTCTGAATGCTGGCATTGCAAAACTCCTGCCCTTGAAATGCTGTCACAGGCTGGTGGAGACTGACAGTTTCCGTGAATTAAGGCATTGCCATCCACAATACAATGTGCCCAGCCGATTTTTTTTCAGCAGGGAAGCCGTCCCCGGTCGCAAAAGCATGTTGAGGCAAAAATTAAAATGGCTACTAAAGCCGCGTAGCAAGGTCCCCGCCCACCGATGCGTGGACCGTACCCATGGCCAGGGGATACTTTCATCACTCCCATTGGTAATGTTGTGGACGGGTAAAATTTCTTGCGAGGCGCGTAGTGTTTGCCAACTCCAAGGATTCCGGAATAAAGTCTGTCCACATTGACTCCCTCCTTACTCCAGTTCCCTCAAATCATCGCTGCAGGAGCGTCACGGTTACCTCCACATGGACCCGTGGCGCTTACCTGATGCGCCGTATAGCACAGCCGTGGCCAAACGGCAACAGGCCCTTCTAAAATTAATTCCCATGGGGAATCGAAGCCAACAGCGCAGGGGGTCGGAATGCCATCAAGCAGGAGAGCGACGTGGGGTTTTTTTGCCGGGCGATCTCCAGCCGGTTGGTAGTTGTGACAATGCCGAAATCTGGTGGCAGCCTGGGCTTGGCAAACTCCTCACATACCATGTCTGGCACATGTGCTCACTTGGTCGTGCAGAGTTTTTTGAGGGGACTATCGGATCTTGATGCCTGCTGCACAAGGTCCCCTAAGTGCGCTCACTTGCGACTTTCCAGCTGGCCAATCGCGCATTGAGCTCTGCAACGAATTGCGCCTTCCTGAACATTGCATAAATATGTGACGTATCCACCCAGGGGGAAAATTTCAAGTTACATAGGTTGGCGGTTTGTGAGCAGCAGCCAGCATTATGGGTTTCACTGCATCAGGCGCAATCAACACGCAATTTGCGCCGTCCACAATCACCATTATGGTGGGCCCTAAAAGGGGACATGTCCAAGTTTTGCGTGCGTTTTGATGAGTCAACGCGGATGGCGAGGCAGATGATGCCTGCAGCCTGCGTCCCCCTTATCTGCCGCTTCAAAAAAACGAAAGCATAAGGGATGAGGTTTTGGAAGAGGTGGAGGATAGGAGTCACAAATTCCATCACCTTCGGAAAGTCAGCGCAAGTGGTCCTCACAAAGGGGCTGGGCAGGGCTCATTTTGTGGGGAGGATAGGAGGAGGAGTCAATTGGAGGAGGAAGCTCGTCCAGAGGGAGGTACACAAGCTTAGCAGTAGTAGAGGAGGGTGGGTATGCAGAGCAGCAGAGATAACGCCTCTTGCAGGGGGACAGCGTTTCTTTGCCAGTTGGGATCGCAGAATGGTTAAATTTCATGCTGCAGTGCCTAAGAAACGCCCGCCCCATCGCCCACATTCTCCGACTCTGATTTTTGGGGTTTTACCCTCCTAGACCCTCGCTACCGGGACAACGTCAAAACCTCATCACACCCTTTGAAGGGAGGTAAAATGCGGAGTACCAAGCACATGGTGCAATCCCTAAGTTCTACCTTAACTGCCGGAGCACTGCGCTGCACTGCTTTACAAAGAGCCTGTGCGTCGGGCATGTAGAGAGCTTTGCAACAAGAGGGAGCAACGCATGCCTCTGACAGGGGAAAAACCAGTATGTTAAAAATGGGCAAAGTTTTGTGCAGCGCCACAAATGTCTCACCATCCGAAGGGGCCCCGTCAGCGGGAGGCAAGTATCCGTCAGATGGTGACAGAAATACTTGGCTTTTGCTCTCAGTGTACTCCAATGGCTCTTCCCCATTTCAAGTTTGGGTCTCTAAGCTGGTTTCATGGCCGAGTTGCCAGTATGCATTGGAGGTGGGCTTGCCCTGCTGCCAGTGTTTATGGAGCGCGCTTAGTGCTGAGGTGGTGTACTAACAACCGCGTGCGACTATCCTCCGATTTTTGTAACCGGCTTTCTTTTCTGAAAAGAACAAGGCATGGATCTCGCCAGAATTTGTCCCCGTCCTTTTCAGATTTAAATAACTGGTTCGCAACGTTATCCATGGGCTCCTGTTATGTTCATCTTTTACCCCCTGAACTCTACTCCCCGGGCTACAAACTGCCATTGTGCCAGAAGTGTCGTGTCCACAGAACAAAACACAAGCTTACTTTAGTGGGGGTTCAGTAACGCCAGTGTTCCCCTCTGTGTGAACGGAAAGAATCTCCTGTTCCCGACAATGGACAGAAAAAAACCCTACCAACCTGCTCCAAATGGGAAGAGCCGTCCCCCTGCTTGTTATGCGAAAAAAAGAAATTGTGAAGTTTTGCAGGGCCCAAAATTAAATTTTTTGACAAATAGGACAAATAATAATTTGTCATCACAGCGCATATCGCACATGTCTATTAGAAATAGTAACAAAAATAAACATAGTCTACTCTTCCCATTTTGAAATTAATGCATTAAAAGTACATTTCAGACTTATGAATTAATGCTTTTTAAGGAACTTTATCTGTACCTGTAAGATAATGCACAAGGAGTAGAATCATTAAATCCTCACACCATCACGAGTTTTATTTATGAAGACATTATAAAATAACATACTGATGCCAACGAACTTCAAACACCATATATGAAATGGCCAGCATGTAAACTGGTAATAATGTCCCATAATAAAATTTTTTACATCTAGAAAGTGCATCATGCATACTGACAAAAGTATTATACCCGCAAGTGCTGTTGAAACAACCACAAGAGATATAAATTAATACGGGATGTAGGTACACAGGCATAGTTACTCATGGACAATGTTGATGTAATACGTACTCAATTAATCAGCGTCAACCCTTGGCTTGTTAGTCTTGTACTTTTAAAAGGGAACGTAATTTTTTTTTTGTCATAGGTGGAGTAATACACCTTAAATTATACGGCTGTATTTTTTTTTGCGTCCCTAGTGCGCAATAACCACCTAACCTCACATTTTGTAGTCAGCTAATTCCACACACTACCTACCCTACGCGTGACAGTAGGAAGGTAGTGTTGAGGATAAAGCTTTGCGCAACCAACATTCTTTTCCCTCTTAACATCTACAAGCAAAAAAAGCATGATTTCAGCCGCAGACTTTATTGACCTACATATAACATCGGCATTACCCCATCAGAGGTTTCCACTGTCTGTACAGAAAGAATATCTTTCTATCCGTACCTTTTTTCCCTCCTTGCAGGCACACACTTAATTGTGAAAAACAATGCCTAATTTTTTTTAAATGGTTATTTTTTATTGTACATTATTGTGTCATCAATCACTTGATAGTCCATGTGGCATGTCATACTGCTATAGAAATTACGTTTTATGAACTTAAATATTGAAATTCTGGACTTACTTTAAAATTTGGGTGATGATATGATGACTATTACAAACCCCATTGTCTTCACTATGTTATGGTTTAACATAGCTTCCTAAGCATTATTCAAAAAAAAAAAAATGGACTTTTATTCTTAAAATTTAACACTATTTTTGTTACAATTTTTTGGGTGTTGTGTTGTTTCCATTTATTTTTGGCATGTCATAATGCGTTTATTTTTGTTTTTCTTTATTTTTCCTTCTTAAAAATTAGAAAACATGTGTATCTTTGTACCGTGTTACCATAGATAAAAATATTTAGACTTCGATCACAGTGGTTGATACCTTTTAATGGATAACTGAAAAGAGGAAACAAATTGCAAGCTTTCAAGGCACTCACGTCTCTTCACAGGGAAAGACTAACTAAAAAAATTAAGCACACTATTTCTATACACAAAAGGCACAGGAATAAGCAATAGGTAAGACAAAGTAAGTGATGTATCAAGAACTGTCATTTCTCCAGGGAGAACATAAATATTGGAACGTTCCAAGATAAGGATAGAAATTTGATTGCCCCTCATTGGCGTCTTTTTTTGGGTTTTCATGACCCGGGAAGGGCATAGCCAGATTCCTTAATTGATATAGAATGAATAAATCCTGTGATATTCATTCATCACTAACCATGTCAAAGGTCTTTATGGCTTATATTCTGAAAACCTTTGTACGTTTCTCTATTTGAAGTTATTTTTTAATCCCAGAATTTTCCCCATTCCATGATGCTAAAACCGGGCAACAAAAATTTTTTTCCCAGGTAAAATTCATTAATTTATCTGGGTTGTGTGGCGTGATAATTCATCCTTGTTCTCCTTTTGTTGCCGTCCCCCCTCCTTGTTCCCTCCCTACTTGCTTAGCTATTCCGGGTTTCCTGTTGTGTGTAGAAATAGGATTCTTCTTTTTTGGCTTTACTCTTAGCCTGATGAAGAAACCCCTGAGTTCCGAAAGCTTTGAATTTGTTACCATATTTTCAGTTACCCATTAAACGTTATCAACCCAAGGCTGTCAAAATAAATATTTTTCTATTTTGTAATTGAAATTTATATTTTTTTGTTGAGTAAAAGTTCATTTATTCTTGTTTGAATAGATCATTTGCAATGCCAGTAACAAGGCAAAAACTCATATTTTGTGCCTACACCCTCCTTGACCCTGGGCTTCAACAGCGCCATTTGCTCTCAAAGTGTTGATGCACAGATGAAAACAATCGTGATGTGTTTGTGGGGTTCAGTAACGCCCGCTGTTCCCCCCTGTGTGTTGGCAAAAATTACTGCTGTAACACAACTTCAACTTCAAACGTCTCATATAGCCTCGCCAACCCCCCTTGACCCGGTTCAAAAGCGCGTTGCTGTCAGAAGTGGTTGATGCACGGAAAACAATCGCTGATGTGTTTGGGGTTCAGTAACGCCTGCTGTTCCCCCCCTGTGTGTTGGCAAAAAAATTTTCTGCTAACTACAATTTTTAAATTTAAAACGTCCATACTAGGCCTCTGCCTACACCCTCCTTGACCCTGGGCTTCAACGCCCATTGCTGCTCGAAGGGTTTGATGCACAGATGAAAACTTTTGGATGTTTTTTGGGGGGTTCATAACGCCGCTGCCCCCCCCGTGTGTCCGCAAAAATTACTGCTAGTACCTAATCATGGTAAAAAAACATGACACTCAAAGTGTCAGTGCTACACATAGATATAGGGTACCCATGTTTTTTTTAAAAATGTAAACATTTGAAACGTCAATTTAAAAACAAAAATTTTTGGGCTTTGTCAAAAAACTTAACAAAAAAATTTTTGACATATTTTTCCCCCTAGCACAGCAAAACAATGAAAAAAAAAAAGCCATTATGCTTTGGATATGATGGTAAAACCCTTTTCACTCCATAGCTTAGAAAAACCCAAACCCCATCAGATGACTCAAATACTGCAATTTGGGGAATGCAAATTGGGTTTTAAATTTACAATGCTGCAGTGCAAAAGGTTTAAAATTCTGTTCTTGCCCTTTTAAATAAAAGCATCAAGTAAATATAATTAAAATTATTAAGGGCGTGATTTACACCCCCTAAATTGTGCAAACAATGCTGTAGGAATAGCCTTTCACATTACTTTATTTGTTATTTAAAAAATACAAAATTTTTTTTGAAAGTTAAAAGCCCATATCAAAAGGGGCCTTCATGTAAACATGTAATCGCAACAAAAATAAATGCTTACCGGGGAAAGTCAATAGTGCTAGTCCAAAAAGAAAATTTTTAATCCCCGTAAGTGGTGCTGAAAAACAAAACCCTGGAAAGGTAAAGATATCATTTTCAGACTGAAAGCGACACCTGAAAAAATTGGGAATAAAATGAAAACCAAAAAAAACAGCTGTGTCAACCACCTCACACGCATTTTTTTTTTAGCTTGTTAGTAATAGGCACTCGTGTAGTTTCATCATGGTCCCATTTTACTGATAAAGCATCTGCCCAAAGGCCTTTTTTGTTGTCGGTCGTTGGGTGATAAAAGTGCGCCCGGGAATGTTAGTTGCGTAAAAAGCGCACAGACGCTAATACCCCCCGTCACAGCGGAACCCAAGTCTGTGGTCCAAACAAAGGCCCAAAAATACTGCACGACCCTTTTATAAAGCTATAAAAAAAAAAAGGAGTGTAGTAACGCACACTTTTTTGAGTACGTTTAAATTTCGCCATTCACCATCTGTGCTATGCAGTCTCACTAATATCCTTATCTACCCTTTTCATGCGGGGAAGCCCCCAAAAGTAAAGGGGGAAATAGCGTTTTCCCCTAGCACTTTTTAAAAATTTTTTTTTTTTAATAAAAATGTTTTCAAAAATTATCAGTATTACATGATGGAAAATTTTTGTTTTTTTTTAAAAAATTTTAGTATTTTTTTCAGAAAAAAAAAATGGTTTTTCATACTGTTATTACCCCCTTAATGGATTCTGATATGTACTTTTTGCTTTTTTTTAAAAAACCCTATAGCGATTTTTAACCGATTTTTATTTGGTTTGCATTGTTTTTAAAAATGTTAAAGTTGGTTTTTGTTTGTCAATTTTTTAAATTTTTTTTTTTTTTTTAAAAAAAAAAAATCATCTTATGGCTAAAGGTTTATTTCCCCCTTGTTTGGAGTTGACCTTTTTAAAATTTAACGTAACAAGGAAAAAAACTTGACCCAGTATTTAAAAAAACCTCCTTTACCCTGGGGGGCCCAAAACCGCCCGTTTTTGCTTGGAAATGTGGGTTGCACAGTCTACACTTGCCCTGTGTTTTTGGGGTTCAGTAATGTCACTGTTTTCCCCGCTGTGTGAAACCCGGAAAAAAAAACCCCCCGCCCCCCCCCTTTTTTCTCATCCCGGGGGGTTAAAAACCCCCATTTTTTTCTCGGAAGTGGGTGTTACAAAAGTTACCCCCCCTTTTCTTGTTACTGGGGGCAGTAATGCAGTGTTTTCCCCCGCTGGGGGAACGCAAAAAAATCCTGCGCCCCACCCGGGTTTTCCTTTTCCCCCCCCCCGGGTTTCAACACCGCCATTTTTTTTTTTGAAGTGTGTTAGCACACTACACTTGTCCTGTGTTTGGGGGCAGTAATGTCAAATTTCCCCCCGCTGGTGAACGGCAAAAAAACCGCTGCCTCCACCCTGTTCTCCTTTTCCCCCCCCCCCGGGTTTCAAAAAAACCCCCAGTTGTTTCTCGGAAATGCTGGGTTTCACAGTTTTCCCCCGGGGGCCCCGGTTACTGGGTTCAGTAATGTCAGCTGTTCCCCCGTGTGTGGGAAAGGCAAAAAATCCCGCTGCCTCCACCCCGTTTTTTTTTCATCCCTTGGGGGGCAACACCGCCAGTTTTTTTTCTCGGAAGTGCTGTTGCACGTTCACTTGCTCCCGTGTTACTGGGGTTCAGTAATGTAAACTGTTCCCCTTTCTTGTGAAAAGGCAAAAAGCCTCGCCTCCACCCGTTCTCTTTTCATCCCCGGGGGTTAAAAACCCCCGCCATTGTTTCTCGAAGGCGTTAGCCACTTCCCCTTGGGTCCTTTTATGGGGTTTTAGTTTTCCCCTGTTCCCCTGCTGTGGGAAAGGGGGAAAAACCCCTGCCCCCCACCCTGTTTCTTTAAACCCTGGGGACAAAACCGCCAATTTTTTTTCGGGGGGTTTTTTGCCAGTTAAAACTTCTCCCGTGTTACCCGGGGGGCGTAATGTCGTGTTCCCCTTCTGGTTTAACGCAAAAATTTCCCGCTGCCCCCCCCCTGTTCTCTTTTTATTTCCCCGGGCTTTTTAAAACCGCCATTTTTTTCCCCGGAAGTGCTGTTTTCACAGTTAACACTTTCTCCCCTGTTACTGGGGTTTTTTTAAGCACTGTTTCCCCCGCGGTGAACGGCAAAAAAATCCTTGCCTCCAACCCCCTTTCTTCTCTCCCCGGGCACCCCGCCTTTTTTTTTTCGGAAA
>JARQOD010000004.1:335656269-335923360 GCA_033576555.1 Oophaga sylvatica | reverse complement strand
GGAGACTCCACTGCGGCCGGAGACGGATGGGGGACAGCAGCAGGAATGGCTCGAGATTCCCCCTGTGCAGAGGCGGGAACTCGACCTCTAACACCAAGTATTAGTAGTATTTTGTGAACTGTACCAGGCCATGAAGTTGTTAATTTTAAACTACCGTAATTTTACACAAAACACGTTAAACTGTATGGACGATTAAATAAATCCAGGAAAAATGTTTTAACTTTTTTTTAGTTTTTGATACCACCATAATGTAATAATAACTGTGTTAAACTGTATGGGTGATTAATTGAATCCAGAAAAACATTTGGAACTTTTTAAGAGTGCTATATACCACCGAAATATAAAACAAAGCACGTAATACTCTATGGATGACAAATACAATCCAGAAATTTTTTTCAATGCTTTTTTAGAGTGTTACATACCAACAGAATTTTACAGAAAGCATGTAATACTCTATGGATGACTAATTGAATAGAGAAAGATTTTTTAATGCTTTATTGGAATATGATATACCACTGATATGTAAAACAAACAATATAATACTGTATGGATGACAAATATAATCCAGAAAAAAATTTGAATGCCTTTTTGGAGTGTTGTATACCATCGAAATGTAACAGAAAGCACTTAATACTCTATGGGTGACTAATTGAATACAGAATTTTTTTTTAACCCTTTTTTCTGTTGTATACCACTGAAATTTAACAGAACGCTTGCAATACTCTATGGATGACTAAATGAAACCAGAAAAGTTTTTGAATGTAAATATTTTGAAAGTGTAGTTGATGTACACCTACACTCATAAAGACTTTGCACACAGTGCAAGCTAGGAAAAATTATGAGGAGGGTCATCAATAGACTTTTGAAGGCATCAATTGTAGTACCTCATTCAAATATTGTGAACAAAGTGTAGTTGTGGTACTTCTACACTCATACGCTTCACACACACAGTGCTAAGCCTGACAAAAATTACAAGCAGGGTCATACATACACCCTTCAAGGCACCAAGTGCAGTGCCTCAAAAAATTTAGAAGGTATATTTGTGACATTTCTACACTCATAAAATCTTTGCACTCATGAAAAAATTATAAGATGGGACATCCAGTCATCCATAGACCCCTGAAAGGCAACAACTGGCAGGCCTCATTAAAATATTGTATAGTAGATGTACTCCAGTCTCCTACACTCATAAAGATTTTGCACAAAGTGCAAAGCCAGTAAAAAATTATAAGGAGGGTAGTTTTCCGCTTCTTCTTTTCCTTCCTAAGGAGTTTGGAGGGAATGCCTCTGCCTGATTCCTAGAGCCTGATTCTCAGATCCTTGTGCTGTAACTGACCTCTTTTCGGGTAGTTCTGGTGCCCCTGACATGTAGAAATGTTCAACAGCCCCCTATGTCACCTGCACCATTGACTGCTCCCGCAAAGGAGGTGGAGAACCCCAAGGATAGACAGTCTCGATCCACCTCGAGGAGCCTCTCCCAGGCCCAATCATTTCTCAAAAGTGTTCATCCTGCTCCCTTCTTTCTCTGATCACAGAAAAATTGTCATAGTGTTATATGCTACTGAAATGTAGCAGAAAACACATAATATTCTATGTGTGAGTAATTGAATCCAGAAAAAAATGTCAACGCTTTTTCATAATGTACCACCAAAATAGCACTGAAATTTAACCGAAAACATGTAAATACTCTATGGCAGAGTAACTGAAACTGGAGTATACGGATGACAGTCATGTAAACATAAGAAAAATACACAAACTCTTCTCCTTGGTGGGACTTGAACCCAGGACTCCAGTGTTGCAAAATAAGAGAAAAAATTGGTCACTTTTGATCTTTCACCAAATTTTTAATGTTGACTAGGAGATCAAGTGACACACAGCTTCGCTTTCCTCTCCAGGTCACACAGATCTCTTCGCTTGCACCCACTGTGATTACAAGCCCCCGGGGTTGGTGAGGGTACTAGAGCAGTCCTGTGTGTCATTATATACACCTCTCTACATGTATTGCAGTCATTAATGAATAATGTCCTAGTAGATGGCACAGATCCACTGTGATGTACACTATGTGACACACTGGAGCTCTCTTCTCACAGCAATTGTAAGCTTGGCTGGCCTCCCCTTCCCTCCACACTATCAATGCAGGTGTAACGAGTTGTTAAGTCCCTCAGTTGCCCCCTCTCTCCTATACATTGGGCATAAGTACATAAATTACTGTGTTATTAATGCAATGTGTGATGTTCCTTTATTCTATGTCTTTATATTGTATATACTTAATGTTCAGATTCGGGATTGCAGGGGTTAATCCAGTGGGCCTTGTTAGAAGTCTGGAAGAAGCAGGAAGTTCCTGCTTCAGCAGCAGAGCCCAGGCAGGACTACCGGAGGCAAGATGTGCGCCACTGCTGAGAGCATTACATACCCCTGGAGGGGAGAAAGGACTGCCACAGGACTGTCGGGCAGTAGGAACAGGCACTAGGATTGAGGAGGTGCCCTCAAAGAGACTGTTAGCTTCCAGGAGCCGACTGGGAGCTGATGCTTCTGTTGTTGCTGCTGCAGATGGAGCAGCGTCTTTGAATAGGTACAGCTTAGGAATTGCTATCTTCTTTACTTCACCATTAAAATGTTTGAAACGGAAGTGTGATGCGTGGTGCATCCAGAGGACGCCGTTCCAATATTGCAGACAGCCGTGTGTCAGAGGTAACCAACTGTGCAATAGGGCTGGGACTTGAAATGTCTTTTCATGAGCAAGGGACCTGGGTACATACTGACTGTGACCTAGTGGACTTGCCCATGACTACCACCCTGTACCCCCATGTTACATTTGGCATAGTTGGCTGGATGCAGTCCACGAGCGCAGAGGCAGCAGACCATATGGACATGGGTGCCTCAAGGCCAGCTTGCCCCTGGGGCCATGCTCAGCAATCTCCCAAAGTTTGCAGGGAGTAATTCACTGCTGTGGGACTGGACTGAGCGGTTGAGGATTCACCTTTTGACCCCCACTATGTAAGCAGAGATTGCTGTGATGTCCCTGGACGGGGAGGCTAGATGTTCTGTAATGTTTCGGCCCCCTCATGAACGGGTCACCTTCACCAAAGTATTGCAAATTTTAGAAGAGATGCACGGGATCCCGCTGATACCGGAGAATTGCGGATGCGATTTTTTAGCCGTGTTCAGAGAGAGTGAGAATCCGTGACGCAATATATGAATGCTCTACAAGAGGTGAATGCGGCGATCGCCAAGAGGGATAATGTGGGCGTGGGACCCCCCGATGTGATCTTGAGTGATCAACTTGTAGTGGGCCTAAGAGACGCGTCGCTTAAACAAGCATTGCAGGAGCACCTGCGTGCCGATCTGCACATGACTTTCTTGCAGATTGGGGCGGAAGTGCGTGTGTGAGAGCAAGAGCAGGGGACATCAGCCTCTGCAGGGATGGTTCGGAGTAGTGGGGTACCCACCTCACCTGCGGCTGAGCCAGGATGGGCCCAAGAGATTCGGAAATAAATACAGGAAATTCTGGAAGAGTGGTCTGGCCTCAGGAGAGTCCTCGCCGTGGCTCCAAATCCATCCAGAGACAGGAGTGACCCGAGTCCCACTTGCCCATTGTACCTCATCAGGAAAGGGGACAATCCGGAGTAGAGAGACATCCGACTTGTTTCAAATGTGAGGATGTTAAACACTATGCCCAAGGCTGTGTGAGACGGGGGGGCCTCTTACTTGACAGCCGGTAAACTAGTGGGCTCTGTGGCTGAGGGACGACACCCAGAGCCTCAGAAGCCTAGGAGAAGAGAAGGTAGTCCCGAAAGTTTAATTTCCATGAGTCCCCTTGTATGGGCTGAAATGAATGGACGAGCCGCTTGCTGCCTGGTCGATACCTGTTCACAGGTGACCACCATGCCAGAAGCATATTTCAGACATCATTTTCCTGAAGTGATGCGGCTGGAGTGGGGCCCAGTAATCAAGTTGACGGTGGCCAATCAGTTGCCCATACAGGTCGCAGGGGTGGTCTGGATGCAAATTACAGTGTGCGGCAAAGATGTGGGCTGGAAAGGAATCGCATTGACCACAGGAGAAAATAGTAATGACTCTGGGGATGAATGAGCTGAAAGAACTCTGGACACTCTTGATCAGCGAGTCATCAGACGCTTTTCTGGACCGATGGAGCCCATGAAACCCCCAGATTAAGGTGTTTCAACAATTGATATGGGTCGCCCAGGCTCAGGAAACGTTGAGTGAAGGGAAAGTTCTAGGAAAAGTAATAGTCCCTGCAGCTGCTAAACTCATCCTTCTGCCTGGCCAGAATGTGCTCACGTTGCCCTTACAGATAGAGCCAACCTTAATGGACCAGATACCATTGGGACTCATTGCCAGGACATTAGTCGTCATCCACGATGGCAACATTGTGGTGTGGTGTGTCAACCTGGGGGAGGACAATCTTACTTTCCCGCCCAAGAATTGATACAACCGGAGTCTGTCCAGTTGGCAGTGAAACAGGGAGATCCATGGTTTGTAGCCATCACAATGATCCCGGAGCAGCTGCCTGGAAGTGTGAAGGAGGGGCGCCGAATCCTGGAGCAAATGCAGGCTGAATTGACATGACTCTTACCGCAACAAGTGCAACAGGTGGAAGCTCTACTGGAACGTTACCAGGATGTCTTTGCCCGTTATAAGGATTAGTTTGGGTGGACTACAGCCATAACCCATGAAATACTCACAAGGAAGTGCTGCACCGATCCGGAAGAGATACCGACAGATACCGCCTAAACTGTACAAAGAGGTGAAAGAAATTTTGGCACACATGCTGCAGAGTGGAGTCTTACTGGAGAGCCAGAGCCCGTGGGCAGCTCCCATTGTCCTATTTCAGAAGAAAGACGGGACCCTGCGTTTTTGTGTCGACTATAGGCGACTGAATGCATGTACGGTGCGGGACTCTTACCCTTTACCCCAAATTGAAGAGTCGCTATCTGCCTTGGGAAAGGCGAAGTATTTCTCGTCCCTGAATCTGGCCAGCGGATACTGACTGGTGCCTGGGGACCTGAACTTCAAAGCACCACTTATCTACCTGGACGATATCATTGTTTATGCAGCCACCTTTGAGGAACACCTTCGGCGGCTGGAGCAAGTGTTGAGTCGACTACAGAAGGACGGCCTGAAAGTGAAGCCATAAAAGTGTCATCATTTCCGTAAGCAGATCGAGTACCTGGGACACGTTGTATCTGATGAAGGAGTAAGACCAGCAGTGAGAACATAGAGGCAGTACAGGACTGGGCCACTCCGAAGACAGTGAAGGACATTTGGGCCTTTCTGGGGCTGACTGGGTACTACAGGAGGTTCATGAAGAATTTCACTCATATCGCTAATCCACTGCTGGAGCTACTAAAGAGAGTGCCAGACACCACCGAAACACTCACCCCCACGGTCCACAACTGTGATGAGAAAGAACCACTTGACTCACTCTCAGACTTGGAAATTCCACTGTTCACCCGTCCAAGGGAAGTGCGTAGGCCTGAAATTCCAGAGATGGCTGATCCATTGGACCCGGAACTGCTCACGTCTTCTACCAATCAACCTGACTCTACCACTCAATCTGAACTATGCCGTACTGAGCGGACGACAGCTGGAATACCTCCCACTCGTTATGAACAAGACCAGTTTATTTGGCAGTAAATTGTTCGAGAAATGGAAGAGTGTGAATGTCTGATGAAGGAACTCTCGCCTGTGGAATGGCGAGCTATAGGAGAGGGGAAGTGTAAGGAGGAAGACTGGGCTGCGGTAATTTACTCTCACGCTCCAGCGGGACTGTGACTGAGGAGAGCTCCGTGTGCCCGGATAAGCGATGGGCAGCGCTCGTGTGGACAAGTTTGAGTCATCTACGGGAATCTGGGGCACGTTTCCCTCTGCTGACCAGCACGCATCAACCCACGTTTGTTCCAGGGACTGCTGCAGCTTCTTTGACTTTGGCTGTGCAGGCTTATGGACAAAGGGCTCAGCGGGTAAAACCGGAGACCGTCGCTGCCGCCCTTTGCCGGATTGCTAATATTTGACCCCATCAGAGGACTCTACACCGGCTATTGCCGGAACTGCAACCCCCATCGGACTGTGTACTAAGGAGCACCAACAGGAGGCACGATAAGTGTTGTTTGAACTTCAGACAGTCGCATTAATTCTTGCTGTTTCTTTAACCCCTTTCTGTGATCTGACGTACTATCCCATCCATGTGCCCTGGGACTTAATTCCCAAGGATGGTACAGTACGTCAACCGTGATCAGCAGCGCTCATGGGGGAAGCGCAGCTTATCACGGCCGGGTGTCAGCTGATTATCACAGCTGACACCCGGCACTATGTGTCAGGAGTGGTCACGGACCGCTCCGGGCACATTAACCCCTGGCACACTGCAATCAAACATGATCGCAGTGTTCCGGCGGTATAGCGAAGCATTGTGCAG
This sequence comes from Oophaga sylvatica, assembly GCA_033576555.1. Classification (NCBI taxonomy): domain Eukaryota; kingdom Metazoa; phylum Chordata; class Amphibia; order Anura; family Dendrobatidae; genus Oophaga; species Oophaga sylvatica. Next base: position 335,916,924 of record JARQOD010000004.1, on the reverse strand, counting down.
GGAGGGGGCTCCCTGCGTGGTTCCCTGAAACCCTCAGAGCAGCACGATGTGATCGCCTGTTCCGAGGGCTTCCTCCCTGCAGGACCCCCAATCCAAGATGGCCGCGGGGTCGTTCCGGGTCCTGTAAGGGAGGTGGCTTCTCAGTGCCTGCTAAGAGCAGGCACTGAGAAAGCTTCCTGCAGTGCCCGTCAGATCTCAGATCTGACACAGTGCTGTGCACTATACAGTGATGTCCCACCCTGGGACAACGTAAAAAAGTAAAACAAATAAAAATTAACATGTGTAAAAAATAATTCCTAAATAAAGAAAAAAAAATTCACCAATAAATTCATTTCTTTATGTAAATAAAAAAAGAAAAAACAATAAAAGTACACATATTTAGTATCGCAAAAAGTTAAATAACACGCAATCAAAAAGACGGATATAAATAAACATGGTACCGCTGAAAACGTCATCTTGTCCGCAAAAAAATGAGCTGCCATACAGCATCATCAGCAAAAAAATAAAAAAGTAAATTATTTTTTACATATAATAGTTTTTAGTGTATAAAAGCGACAAAACATAAAAAAATCATAAAATGAGGTATCGCTGTAATCGCACTAACCCGAAGAATAAAACTGCTTTATCAATTTTACCACACGTGGAACGGTATAAACCCCCCCAAAAGAAATTCATGAATTGCTGGTTTTTGTTCATTCTGCCTCCCAAAGATCGCAATAAAAAGCGATCAAAAATGTCATGTGCCCAAAATTGGTACCAGTAAAAACTTCAACTCATCCGCAAAAAATAAGACCTCACATGACTCTGTGGGCCAAAATATGGAAAAATTATAGCTCTCAAAATGTGGTGATGCAAAAACTATTTTTTGCAATAAAAAGCGTCTTTTAGCATGTGACAGCTGCCAAACATAAAAACCCGCTAAAAAACCCCACTATAAATAGTAAATCAAACCCCCCTTTATCACCACCTTAGTTAGGGAAAAAATAATAAAATTAGGGTTGGGATTAGGGTTAGGGTTGTGTTAGGGTTAGGTTTGTGGTTAGTGTTATGGTTAGGGTTGGGACTAGGGTTAAGTTTAGAGTTAGAATTTGGGGGTTTCCACTGTTTAGGCACATCAGGGGCTCTCCAAACGTGACATGGCGTCTGATCTCAATTCCAGCCAATTCTGTGTTGAAAAAGTCAAGTCAAACGGTGCTCCTTCCCTTCTGAACTCTGCCATGCGCCCAAACAGTAGTTTACCCCCACATATGGGGTATCAGAGTACTCAGGACAAATTGCTTGGGGTCCAATTTCTTCTGTGAAGCACTTCGGGGCTCAAAGTGCTCACCACAAATCTAGATAAGTTCCTTTAGGGGTCTAGTTTCCAAAATGGGGTCACTTATGGGGGGTTTCTACTGTTTAGGCACATCAGGGGCTCTCCAAATGCAACATGACACCCGCAGACCTTTCCATCAAAGTCTGCATTACAAAACGTCACTACTTCTATTCCGAACCCTGACATGTGCCCACATGGTATTTTTCTCCAACATATGGGGTATCTGCGTACTCAGGACAAATTGGACAACAGCTTTTGGGGTCCAATTTCTCCTGTTACCCTTGAAAAAATAAAAAATTGATGACTAAAAGATCATTTTTTGTGGGAAGAAAATAGGATTTTTTATTTTCATGCCTGAGCATTACAAACTTGTGTGAAGCACTTGGGGGTTCAAAGTGCTCACCACAGGTCTAGATACAGTGCCTACAAGTAGTATTCAACCACCTGCAGATTTAGCTGGTTTGATAAGATGCAAATAAGTTAGAGCCTTCAAACTGCAAACGAGAGTAGGATTTATTAACAGAAGCATAAATCTTACAAAACAAAAAGTTATGTTGCTCGGTTGAATTTTAATAAATTTTAAACATAAAAGTGTGGGTCAATTATTATACAACCTCTATGTTTAATATTTCGTGGAATAACCCTTGTTTGCAATTACAGCTAATAATCGTCTTTTATAAGACCTGATCAGGCCGGCACAGGTCTGTGGAGTTATCTTGGCCCACTCCTCCATGCAGATCTTCTCCAAGTTATCTAGGTTCTTTGGGTGTCTCATGTGGACTTTAATCTTGAGCTCCTTCCACAAGTTTTCAATTGGGTTAAGGTCAGGAGACTGACTAGGCCACTCCAACACCTTGACTTTTTCCTCTTGAACCAGGCCTTGGTTTTCTTGGCTGTGTGCTTTGGGTCGTTGTCTTGTTGGAAGATGAAATTACGACCCATCTTAAGATCCTTGATGGAGGAGCGGAGGTTCTTGGCCAAAATCTCCAGGTAGGCCGTGCTATCCATCCTCCCATGGATGCGGACCAGATGGCCAGGCCCCTTGGCTGAGAAACAGCCCCACAGCATGATGCTGCCACCACCATGCTTGACTGTAGGGATGGTATTCTTGGGGTCGTATGCAGTGCCATCCAGTCTCCAAACGTCACGTGTGTGGTTGGCACCAAAGATCTCGATCTTGGTCTCATCAGACCATAGAACCTTGAACCAGTCTGTCTCAGAGTCCTCCAAGTGATCATGAGCAAACTGTAGACGAGCCTTGACATGATGCTTTGAAAGTAAAGGTACCTTACGGGCTCGTCTGGAACGGAGACCATTGCGGTGGAGTACGTTACTTATGGTATTGACTGAAACCAATGTCCCCACTGCCATGAGATCTTCCCGGAGCTCCTTCCTTGTTGTCCTTGGGTTAGCCTTGACAAGCCTGGCCTCGGCACGGGAGGAAACTTTCAAAGGCTGTCCAGGCCGTGGAAGGCTAACAGTAGTTCCATAAGCCTTCCACTTACAGATGATGCTCCCAAGAGTGGAGACAGGTAAGGCCAACTCCTTGGAAAGGGTTTTGTCCCCCTTGCCAGCCTTGTGACCCTCCACGATCTTGTCTCTGATGGCCTTGGAATGCCTCTTTGTCTTTCCCATGTTGACCATGTATGAGTGGTGTTCACAAGTTTGGGGAGGGTCTTAAATAGTCAGAAAAGGCTGGCAAAAGAGATCATTAATCCACACATGTGAAGCTCATTATTCTTGGTGCCTGAACTACTTCTTAATACTTTAGGGGGACCAAACAGAATTCTTGTGGTTTGAGGGGTTGAATAATAAATGACACTCTGAATTAACTTTTAACGTTTTTAAAAAAAAAAAAAAAATTAAAAAAATTTTTTTGCTGCAGTGCATTTCCCACTTCCAGGCTGATCTACAGTAAAAATGTCACAATGCCAAGTTAATTCCGCATGTGTCAACCAGCTAAATCTGCAGGGGGTTGAATACTACTTGTAGGCACTGTTAAGGTACTGCCACACTAAACAATCCCGCTAGCGATCACAATAACGACGCATACTAATGCGATCGCTAGCGGGATTGTTTCTATATCGCTAAATGCGGCCACATTTAGCGATATAGTTAACGACGCTATCGCCGTTAGCGATCTTCTTAACGACTTTAGCGGTACAAAAGTACCGCTAAATCGCTAAGAAAAGGTGCCACACAGCGATTAGATACTTACCCAGCGGGAGCGCCGACGAGAAAATAGGGTCCGGAACGATTCCAGCGACGAGCGAGATCACAGCAGGAAGCTCGTCGCTGGAAGCTGCCGCACTGAACAACATCGCTAACAGGATCGCTAAATAGTGACGTTTTTTAGCGATCCCGTTGGCGATATTGTTTAGTGTGGCATACCCTTAAGTTCCTTAGGGGGTTTAGTTTCCAAAATGGGGTCACTTGTGGGGGTTTCCACTGTTTAGGCACACCAGGGGCTCTGCAAACTGAACATGACACTGTGATGGTGTGATATGTTCTGTGGGTATCATTTTGTGTATATTTATATTTTAATGATTTACATGATGTTCTCTTGTTGCCCGGTATCATTCTGTGTATTTCACATATTGTCTAGAGTCTCAATTGTCAACCTTTTGGCTGATAATTGAGTTAGCTCACCTACCATCTGCAGCCTGAATGTGTCTATGCCTTTTGATGAGCCCCTGCTGACATCTCCTGATTGTCCATTCATGACCCTTCAGCTTTCCAAATGCAGCCAGTCACCCCCTGTAGTGCCTTAATCCCTGAGGCATCTTTCCCAGGTCAGGCCTGAAAGCCATCAAACCGGTCTGACTACCCCTGGAGCTAAAGGTACTGCCACACTAAACAATCCCGCTAGCGATCACAATAACGACGCATACTAATGCGATCGCTAGCGGGATTGTTTCTATATCGCTAAATGCGGCCACATTTAGCGATATAGTTAACGACGCTATCGCCGTTAGCGATCTTCTTAACGACTTTAGCGGTACAAAAGTACCGCTAAATCGCTAAGAAAAGGTGCCACACAGCGATTAGATACTTACCCAGCGGGAGCGCCGACGAGAAAATAGGGTCCGGAGCGATTCCAGCGACGAGCGAGATCACAGCAGGAAGCTCGTCGCTGGAAGCTGCCGCACTGAACATCATCGCTAACAGGATCGCTAAATAGTGACGTTTTTTAGCGATCCCGTTAGCGATATTGTTTAGTGTGGCATACCCTTAAGGAGTGGATCTGAGGATGACAGAGAGGGGGAAGTCAGATCATGTGTGGAGAGCATGGTGTACAGACACAGCACGTCAGAGAGAAAGAAAGATTGGTTTCTTTGGATTATCCTCTGTCGTCAGCCCCTTGGTTATAGAGGAAATTTACATATAAATTTTATAAGCTAAAATCTCTGCAACAGAAATGATAAATAAAAAAAGTAAAGATATGTTTCATTCAGTTTCTGCAGTTACTATTCTAAGATTTGGCAAGTTTAATATAACTACAACTTATGAAAGGTCCTCTTTAATAAGGCCATTTGTAGCACATCACATAGAGTAGTTTGTGGAAAAAGTAAGTAATTAGCAAGCTTAGGATGGCATGTGTAAAATAATATAAACAGTAATATATTATAAGCATAATTTAAAAGGTTATTACCACAAAAGTGCTATAAAACCAATCTTCATAAACCTTTTCAAACACACTTTAATGTGGTTTAAAGGGGTATTCCTATCTCCAATATGTAGCAGGTATAATAATAATAATATTAGCAAATATCTTCAATTTAATATGAGCAATAATTCTTCTGATTCGCTACTGTCTCTTACTCCATGTGCAGGGCATTGTAGTAGCTTAGGCATCCATGGTTACGACCTCTCAGTGAAAGTTAGTTGTTAGTGGTCGTAACCATGGATACCTAGGCTACTGCAATACCTTGCACATGGGGTAAGCGACTTAGCAAAACAGAACTATCCTATATTTCTAATTGAAGGTATTTGCTAATATTATAGGATTGTTTCCAACATGCCCAAATTGAAAAAATTGGGCTGATGAACTACGCTGCTGGTATCTGGGCCCCGTTGGGTGGTATTGTGTTTAGCCCATAGGCTGGGGGTATCTAGGCCCAGCAGTTGGCTGATGTCTAGAGGCCATTATTTGATGCCTGAAAGTTCCACCAGGTGCCTGAGATTTTGAGGACTTAGGTGGATTTTGTGCCGAACACCAAAGTCCGGGCTCAACCTCAGCAATAGCAGCTGAGGTAGGATGCTGGCAGAAACTGATGCCTCGGCTTGGGGACTTGGCAGCAAATGTGGTCTGCTGGCAGAAGATAATGCCTGTGCTTCAGGAAGTGGCTGCTGTACTTGTACTGGCCCCATATCTCCTTCCAGCATAGGGTGGTGGTCTGTCTGCCATTCCTTAATTAAAGTATACAGTGAGTTTGGATCATAATTATCCTGGCTTGCATCAATAATTGTAATGAGGGCTGACCTTAGTTGGCCCTGTCTGGCTTGGGCAACTGCATTTATATGAAGGCCAAGTTTGCAGGCAAATCTGTCCATATCAGTCTTAGGCCCTGCAGGATGCTCAAATTTCTGTCAGCGATCTTCTAACCCAGATGGACAGATCCTGTCGCCTTACGTTTCACCTGGCCTTCGGAAAGCTCCAAAAAGGGCCTTGCAACCAGCTGTTGCAATTGAGCTGGTGATGGTGCTGCTGTTGCTGGTGATGAGCTCAAGGAGACGGTTTATGGAATCTGGCTGTGCATCAACGAGTTGTGAAGCCTTGGAGATCACTTGCACTTAAGGCTCCATTAGCCCCAAGGGGCTCGGTATTACCAAGTCATCTGAGTCCTCCCCTTTATCATCGATTCTGTAATGAGAAAACATGCTCCATTTAGACATAATAGAAAAAAACCCTTTCAGCCTTTGAGAGTCCAACCATATAGCCATTTGTGAACCGAGAACATTGACACTTTCCAAACAGTCCTTTCATGGTTCCATAATTAAAATCTTACCATTGGACCATCAAACAAAAAAGCAGTTTTAGTATAAAATGTCATAAGCACTACAAACAAGGCTGCCAGCCTTGGTGTGAAATATTATTTTAAATATGTGTTTAAAGACAATTGATGGTTAGCCTCACTTCCTCCCTGGCCAAAGAAAAGTCAACCAGTTTGTAGTGAGATGACAGGAGAAATGAGCAGCATATAGGCCAAAGAGATTTGGCAGCTGTCAGGAGCATAAATTATGCTTTGATTAGCGCAACAACTAACATTTGTATAAATAGAATTTTTATCGGTACAGGTCTAAATTATATGCCTAAAGGTACTGCCACACTTAGCGATCTCGTTAGCGATCACGATAACGACGCAATCGTTGGTGTGATCTCTTTTAGGTTTGCTAGTAGCTGCCAAACAGGAGATCTCCTAAACGACTCATCAGCGGTCAGTGATCTCTTTAACGACTTTGGTGGTCGTTAGGATGTCATTAGCATGTACTGAGCGCTTCTGATTCATAGGAATTTCCAGCATCGCTCCTGCTCTCTGCGTCCTGCTAGCCTGCTTTGCAACTTCTGCGATCCTCTCTGTGACGCAAAAGAGAACTTACAGATATTGTGATCTACTCCATGACGCAAAACAGTCATATGCGTCACAAACGAGGTCGCTCGTCGTTCGCAAAAGGTGCCAAACACAGCGATTCAGGCTCACCAGTGGGACGCCAACGATCAAAAAACGGTCCAGAACTCTAGTGAACGATCAGCGACATCACAGCAGGGGCCACATCGTTGCTACATGCCACACACAACGAGGTCGCTAATGAGATTGCAAAATAGTGACGTTTTAGTGATCTCGTTTGCGATCTCGTTTGCGATCTCGTTTAGTGTGGCATACCCTTAACATAACCACCACCCATTGCGAAGACATTTTTCTCAACCCTTGCAGATTTTTGCCTTGAAGTTGTCAGCCATGATTAGAAGGGTTACCCTTATGTGTTTGGTTATTGTGTAACTAACTATGTGTAAACTTAAGCATGCATGTACTTCCTAAAAACCATGCCTACTTATCATTCATAGTTCAAGGGTTAAAATGGCTTTGCCAATGGCTAAACAAATTGACTATGAGTATACTGATTTAAAGAATGTGATCTTCATAAACTTACTGGTTGACTTCCATAATTTGGTCTCTTCATGGCTGCACTACTTGTGCCAGGGAGGGGATGAACTTCCCGGTGGTATTGGTCCCTTAAGGACGAAATCCACTGAAAAACAATGAACATGAAAAACGTCAACAAACAAAAAAAAGGGCGGAATAAACATCTTACTTTGCCAAGCAACAATGGGCCTACATCACAACACATAGACCGGAAACAAGGACCACGTAGATATCCTGGTGACAGCACAATGAGAAATGTGTTTTGTTGAAGGGCATAATGTGGAATATAGCAATATGGATTTCTGGATGCTCACACATACACACACATACACGCACACAATGAGCACCCGCAATTAATTCTGTGGACCATTATTGATGGTGGAACAGTTCTAGCAAATTTGAAAATTAAATGTAGTGTTGTGCTTCTGGTTGCTTTTGCAGCAGCATGAGTGGATTGAAGCCTGAAAGCTGATATATGCTTGGCTGGCCACAGGCATGTATCAGTCGTTTGTTGCAGGATAGTATCAGTTCTTGCTTGTGAGGAGATGCTGTGGTGCTTTGCTTGGGTTGCACAATTTGTATCGGCAAAACCAGTCACATTTAGAGTTGAGCATTCCGATACCGCAAGTATCGGGTATCGGCCGATATTCGCTGTATCGGAATTCCGATACTTAGTTCCGATATTTTCCATATATCGTATACCGGAATCGGAAGTTCCCATAATTCTTTGAGAGCCAATGTGATTTTAGTCAGCCAATGAGGAATCCTAAGAAGTGTGGGCACATCCTGTAATGCTGCGGTCATGTTAACTAATGGCATGGCTGTGATTGGATGCTGAAATGATGTCAGAATGCACTATAAAAGGCGCCGCCGCCATTTTAGCGTCACTGTGCTGTGAATTCAGTTAGGGACAGAACGCTGCTCTGCTGACTCTGAGGGACAGTTAGAGATTGTGATTTTGGCTAGTTTTACCAACCGCTGTGTAAAGCTTCCTTTTGCCTTGCAGTGTTGTTTTAACAGCTCTGTGCAAGGTGTGTGTGTGAGAGTGCAGGTGACGCTGCAGTTTGCTCTGCATCCAACGCTGTTTGTAGGCATCTGCACGTGTCACTCACAGACTCTTTTTTTTTCTTTAGTGTAATTCTTGCTGCTCCATTCAATTGAAATTATAGTGTGACACGCTTCCATCCGTATACAATACATTGGTTGCAAACACTATAGAAGTACAGAAAGGAGCCTTTCAGAGATAGTGAACAGTTGTGTGCAGTGTTCACTCTAGTCTGAGGTTTTCATTTTTGGAGTGCAGATCACGCTCCAGTTAGTTCTTCAACCACTGCTGGTTGTAGTCTGCTGAACGTGTGTCACTGCCTCATCCTTGACATTTTTCTCTAATTGGTGCTGCTCCATTCTATTTAAAATAACTATAATCTATTAGTGTGACGCGCTTCCATCCGTATCCAATACATTGGTTGCAAACACTATAGAAGTACACAAAGGAGCCTTTCAGAGATAGTGAACAGTTGTGTGCAGTGTTCACTCTAGTCTGAGGTTTTCATTTTTGGAGTGCAGATCACGCTCCAGTTAGTTCTTCAACCACTGCTGGTTGTAGTCTGCTGAACGTGTGTCACTGCCTCATCCTTGACATTTTTCTCTAATTGGTGCTGCTCCATTCTATTTAAAATAACTCTAATCTATTAGTGTGACGCGCTTCCATCCGTATCCAATACATTGGTTGCAAACACTATAGAAGTACACAAAGGAGCCTTTCAGAGATAGTGAACAGTTGTGTGCAGTGTTCACTCTAGTCTGAGGTTTTCATTTTTGGAGTGCAGATCACGCTCCAGTTAGTTCTTCAACCACTGCTGGTTGTAGTCTGCTGAATGTGTGTCACTGCCTCATCCTTGACATTTTTCTCTAATTGGTGCTGCTCCATTCTATTTAAAATAACTCTAATCTGTTAGTGTGACGCGCTTCCATCCGTATCCAATACATTGGTTGCAAACACTATAGAAGTACACAAAGGAGCCTTTCACACCTAGTGAACAGTTGTCTGCAGTGTTCACTGCAGTCTCTGCGTAATAACCACACTTAGGCCTTAACTTTTCTGACTTTCTTTATCAATCTACCAAGATGAAGAAGGCAGGGAGTAAGGCACGTGGTCGTGGCCGTGGAGTTTCAGCAGGGAGAGGACGTGGGGATTCTGTGTCTGCTGCCGCCCCCAGTGACACAGCATCCACCATTTTTCCCCGTGAGCGTTCCTTTATGCGCACTTTTGTAGGAGGTCGGCGTACACCCCCTGCTGCGGGAAGAACAAATTGAAGCCGTTGTTGGTTGGATGGCAGCCAATGCATCGACTTCAATTGCTTCCACCTCCTCTCAGGACCACAACACTGTTGAGCAACCATCTGTCTCTTCACCGCCTGTCAAATTGCCCAGGCAGTCAGAGAGTTCTGAACTGGAGCCAGCTGAGTCTCTGCTTCTGTTCTCAGAATCTGTTGGCTTGCAAACAGGGGCCCAGCCAAGCAGCATTCTGGAATTTGAAGAAGAGGGAGTATGCAGTGATGCGCAACAGCTGTGTCTCTCTGAATCTGAAGAGGCGGGTGAGCCAGTGCCGATGGTCAGCACACCGCAGAACGCATCTGATGATGATGAGACTCAGGTTCCAGTTTCTGTTGAGCATGGTGCTGTCCAGACCACCCAACAGCAGCAGGTGTTGGAAGAGGGTAGTGGAGATGATGAGGTCCAAGACCCAACATGGCGTGAGGAACAGGAAGGTGGTGGGAGCAGCTCTGAGGAAGAGATTGACCCAACGGTACAAACAGGAGGGAGAGGTAGGCTGCAGACTCGGTTGCCTGTAGCCTCCAGTTTGGCACCTGTTCGGAGCAGTTCTCTTACAAAAGTCAAAATGGGCGCTCCCAGGACTTGCACTGCGTGGTCCTTTTTTGACACACTTGCAGATGATATTTGCTATGTCAAATGCAAGCTGTGTAAGCAAAAAGTAAAAAGAGTTAAAAGTGTCAGTAACCTCAATACCACAAATATGTGGAAACATGTGCGGACAAAGCACGTAGTTGAGTTACAAAGACACACTGGAGATGTAGGCCAACCTACAGCAGCACCTACATCTTCAGCTCGTGTTGGAGCCTCTTCCTCCAGCTCACACACAGCTGGTTCGGCTTCCTCACAGGATCGCCATGGAAGAACCTCGGTCACTGTTGTCCAGAGCAAAAGTGTTATTCCACCCACAGCAGCAAGTTCCCTGTCATCCTCACACTCCCAGGCCACAAAACAGCCATCGGTAGCACAGGCATGGGATAAAAGACGGCCATACTCGGCAAACCATCCACGAGCACAGACTCTGAATGGTGGCATTGCAAAACTCCTGTCCCTTGAAATGCTGTCATTCAGGCTGGTGGAGACTGACAGTTTCCGGAACTTAATGGCATTGGCAGTCCCACAATACAATGTGCCAGCCAATTTTATTTCAGCAGGCAAGCCGTCCCTGGTCTGCAAAAGCATGTTGAGGAAAAAATTAAACATGCGCTACTAAACGTCGTCAGTAGCAGGTCCACCTGACCACCGATGCGTGGACCAGTACCCATGGCCAGGGACGATACCTTTCCCTCACTGCCCATTGGGTCAATGTTGTGGAGCCGGGTACAGATCTTGCGAGTGGCGCTGTACGTGTTCTGCCAACTCCAAGGATTGCTGGAATCCAGTCTGTACACATTGACTCCTCCTCCTACTCCAGTTCCTCAGAATCATCGCTGCAGGAGCCGTCACGGTCTACCTCCACATGGACCCGTGAACGCTTACCTGTTGCGACCGATATGAGCACAGCCGTGGCCAAACGTCAACAGGCCGTCCTCAAATTCATTTCAATGGGTAATCGAAGCCACACAGCGCAGGAGGTCTGGAATGCCATCAAGCAGGAGAGCGACGTGTGGTTTTGCCAGCGAATCTACAGCCAGCTTGGTAGTGTGTGACAATGGCCGAAATCTGGTGGCAGCTTTGGGCCTTGGCAACCTCACTCACATACCATGTCTGGCACATGTGCTCAACTTGGTCGTGCAGAGTTTTTTGAGGGAATATCCGCATCTTGATGAACTGCTGCACAAGGTCCGCCTAGAGTGCGCTCACTTGCGACATTCCAGCATGGCCAGATCGCGCATTGCAGCTCTGCATGCAGATTTCGCCTTCCTGAACATCGCATCATATGTGACGTACCCACCAGGTGGAATTCCACGTTACATATGTTGGAGCGGTTGTGTGAGCAGCAGCCAGCAGTAATGGAGTATCAGCTGCATCAGGCCCTATCAAGTCGCAATTTGCACCGTCCACACTTCACCACTACTGAGTGGGCCTCTATGAAGGACATCTGCCACGTGCGGGTTTGTGGTCAAGCGATTTGGATGGATGTGCAACAGGCAGGCGATGATGCATCACCCTGACTATCCCCCTTATTGCCTGCTTCAAAAAACACTGCAAGCACTAAGGGATGAGGTTTTGGAAGAGGTGGAGGATGAGGAGTCACAAATTCCATCACTTCTGGACAGTCAGCTCAGCGTGGTTCCTCACAAAGGGCTGGGCAGGGCTCACTTTGTGAGGAGGATGAGGAGGAGTCAATGGAGGAGGAAGAAATCGCTACAGAGGGAGGTACACAATGCTCTAGTCAGTATGTAGAGCGAGGGTGGGGTGATGCAGAGCAGGCAGAGATGACGTTTCTTAGAGAGGAAAGCGTTTGTTGGCCAGTTGGGAGTCTGCAGCACATGGTTGATTTCATGCTGCAGTGCCTGAGAAACGACCGCCGCATCGCCCACATTCTCACCACGTCTGATTATTGGGTGTACACCCTCCTAGACCCTCGCTACCGGGACAACTTACAAAGCCTCATCACACTGTTGAACCGGGAGCGTAAAATGCGGGAGTACCAAGACACACTGGTGCAATCCATAATGTTCTCCATTCCAGCCGAGAGCGCTGCTGCTACTGCTTTACAAAGCAGCTCTGTGCGTCGAGGCAGTGGAGACAGCTCTGCAACACGAGGGAGCACAAGCAGCGCCTCTGCACAAGGCAAGACCAGTATGTTCCAAATGTGGCGAAGTTTTGTGGCAGCGCCACCAATGTCTACACCATCCGAGACGCCTCCAGTCACCAGGAGGCAACGTTTCCGTAAGATGGTGACAGACTACATGTCTTGCCCTCTCAGTGTACTCCCAGATGGCTCTTCCCCTTTCAAGTTTTGGGTCTCTAAGCTGGATACATGGCCAGAGCTTAGCCAGTATGCATTGGAGGTGCTGGCTTGCCCTGCTGCCAGTGTATTATCGGAGCGCGTCTTTAGTGCTGCAGGTGGTGTACTAACAGACCGTCGCATGCAACTATCCTCCGATAATATAGACCGGCTAACTTTTCTGAAAATGAACAAGGCATGGATCTTGCCTGAATTTGCCTGTCCGTTTTCCGATTAAATAACTGGTTGGCAACGTTATCCATGTTTCCTGTTATGTTCATCTATCTACCACCTGAACTCTACTCCCTGGGCTACAACACTGCCAGTCAGAGGGGAATGATCAGTTACCAACCAAAATGTTCTCTCCCAACAGATAGTAGCACAATGACTCCAGTGCCCACTTGATCGCCAGGCACTCTCTCTCTACAATGCTGTATCTGGTTTCAGCTGGAGTAAGCTTTCGACTCAGAAAACTAATGGGATGCTCCTCCCCGTTAACCTCCTGAGACAACACGGCACCCACACCTACCTCTGACGCATCTGTCTGGACAATGAATTCTCTTTTGAAGTCGGGTGTGATCAAAAATGGTGACACACACAGTGCCCCTTTTAGTTTTATAAACGCTTCTTCAAGTTGATCATTCCATCGCACCATTACTGACTTCCTGCCATTTAAGCAGTCACTTAACGGCGCCGACAGGGTTGCAAAATTGGGAATAAACCGCCGGTAGTATCCCACTAACCCCAAAAACCCTTTCACTTGTTTTGTGGTGAGGGGACGGGGCCAGTTTTGGATTGCCTTCACTTTGTTTATTTGGGGTTTGATAACTCCTCTCACAATCACATACCCCAGGTACCGAGCTTCCTCCAACCCTATGGAACACTTGTTTGGGTTGGCAGTTAGCCCTGCTTGTCTCAGCGAATGTATCACTGCCTGTACCTTGGCTAAGTGACTTTCCCAGTCTGTACTGTACACCACAATATCGTCCAGATTGTCCGTGGCATATCGGCGATGAGGACGAAGAACAACGTCCATTAACCTCTGGAATGTCGCTGGAGCGCCATGCAACCCGAAGGGTAGGACTATATACTGGAACAGTCCCTTGGGTGTTACAAAAGCCGTTTTCTCTCTCGCTGCTTTTGTTAGGGGCACCTGCCAATACCCTTTTGTGAGGTCAATGACTGAAAAATAACGGTCCTGCCCAAACCGCTCTATTAACTCATGGACCCGGGGCATGGTGTAGGCGTCAAACTTTGAAATTTCATTCAGTTTTCTGAAGTCATTACAGAACCTTAGTGTCCCATCTGGCTTTGGTATTAGGACTATTGGGCTGGCCCACTCACTCTGGGTCTCTTCAATGACCCCTAACTGCAGCATCTTCTTGACCTCTTCCTTGCTGGCTTGTCGCCGGGCCTCAGGCAGCCGATATGGCTTTAATTGTACTTTGCCCTGCGGCTCAGTGACAATGTCATGTTGGATTAGGGAGATACGATCAGGAAGTTCCGAAAAAACATCTGTATTTCGACTAACAAACTCTCGGACTTCCTGAACTGTCTGGGCGACAAAGTGTCTGGTATTTTGACGGCGGAGAGGACTTCTCTTGCCTTCTCCTGAGGCAAGGAAGCCATCTGTACTGGAAATGCAGGCCGTGGACAATCCTCACCAAGCGTGTCTCTGTCTTTCCATGGTTTGAGCTGATTCACATGGTATACCTGTTCTCGCTTTCTCCGCCCTGGTTGCTGTACTTTATAGTTTACTGGTCCCACATTCTCTATAATGTCGTAGGGTCCCTGCCACCTTGCAAGGAACTTACTATCCACTGTAGGCACAAGTACCAACACCCGATTCCCAGGGTTAAAGGACCTTACCCGTGCCTCCCGGTTATAGACCTGCCTCTGTGACCTTTGTGCTGCTTCCATATGTTCTCGGACTAATGGTAGGACTGTCTCCATTCTCTCTTGCATTTTGGCCACATGTTCTATCACACTTTTGTGGGGAGTTGGATGGTTTTCCCAGGCCTCTTTTGCTATATCGAGTAAGCCATGGGGATGTCTGCCATATAATAGTTCAAAGGGCGAGAACCCCGTAGATGCCTGGGGCACCTCCCGCACTGCAAACATCAGATATGGCAACAAGAGATCCCAGTCCAAAGCATCTTTCGAGACTGGTTTTTTAAACATATTCTTCAGGGTTTTTAATTGAACCTTTCTACTAAACCGTCTGTTTGGGGATGATAGACCGATGTGCGCAACTGTTTAACACTTAACAAGTGGCACAGTTCCTTCATGATTTTTGACATAAAGCGGTCCCCTGATCTGTTAAGATTTCTTGACGGATTCCCACCCGAGAGAACATACCCATGAGTTCTTTTGCGATCTGTTTGGCCGAGGTGTGTCGCAGGGGAATAGCCTCAGGATACCTGCTAGCGTAATCTAGAACTACGAGGATGTGTTGATGACCCCTTGGTGATTTATTAACCGGACCCACCAGATCCATGGCTATTGTCTCAAACGGTACCTCTATAATTGGTAATGGTAATGGCACCAAGGGACTCCGAAAATGAGGCTGCGGACTGGTTACCTGGCACACGGGACAAGAGTTACAATACTGTTTAACTTCTTCATAGACCCCTAGCCAGTAAAACCGTTATAGAATTCTGTCTAGGGTTTTCTTTTGTCCCAAATGTCCCCCTAGTACATGCGCATGCGCTAAGTCCATTACCAACCTCCGATATGACTGCGGTACCAGCAATTGCTCGACAATTTCCCCATGTATTTTTTCAACCCCATACAGCAAATCTTGGTTTATCTCGAATTGGGGAAATACTGTAGCTGCCCCGGGGTGTTGGGGTTCCCCATTGACAACCAGTACATTTTCACGGGCTGGAGTCAACGTAGGGTCACGTAGTTGCGCCGTAACAAAATTGTCACCTGCCACATTTAACTATGAGAATTCTGGTCCCGGTGGCAAATCTTCCATCTCCCCAGCTAACACTTCTATAGGAGAGGGGTTTTCCTCCTTCACCGAAGGCAAAGGTACTCCTACCGCCAGTACATCTTCTCTGGGCCATCAGGTTCATGCCCGATTTCAGGAGAATGCAACCTGGTTGCCACTGGTGCCGACGACTGTTCTGTGGGAGGGGTAATTACAGGCCAAAGCACAGAAAACAATGGAAAATCTCTTCCCATTATTACCTCATAATGCAAATTAACCACCACCCCCACCTCGTCTCACCTCCTCCCCACTGACGTGTTTATCATCACCAGGGCGGTAGGATAATGTTTTAAGTCCCCATGAATACACAACACACCCATTTTCAGAGCAGTATACTCGCTGATTTGGACGTGGCTGGCTCGTATTAGGGTCACGAGACTACCTGAGTCCAGTACAGCCACAGCAGGGTTACCCTCCACCTCCACTTTACACAAATGGTTCATACTGGGTCCCTCTGGTTTGCCCACTGCACACATGTGTTCTGCATAGTGAGACTGATAGTAGCCAAAGTTGTTGTACATGGGCTCAGTCAGGTGGGGGCAATCAGCTCTCACATGTCCTGGTTCTTGGCACCGCCAACAGATTATGGGGCCCCTTTCGTTCCCCGACCTGTCCTGGGCGGCCCTCCGAGTCTCTGCTCGCCGAGCTGTGGGTGAAGGTTTGGGGAATTTACTTGATACCTTCTGGGTAGTCTCTCCCTGTATCTCCTTGGTAGCCCCATATCTTTCAATGAGGTCTACCATTTGGAGACCATCAGTAGGGGCTGCCTGTCCAACCCATGTTTGAAGGGTGTGGGGCAAAGTTCTCCAGAATTTATCAGTCACTATACGATCCAGCATAGCGCGGGGTGACAACACCTCCGGCTGCAACCACTTTTCTATCAGGTGTATCAAGTCATAATACTGGTACCGAGCTGGCTCGGAAGGGGAAAACTTCCACTGGTGTACCCGCTGGGCCCGGACCAAAACATTTACCCCAAGACGTGCAAGTATCTCACCCTTGACGCTCTCATAGTCCTCCTGTTGCTCGGGGGGTAGGTCCCTATAGGCTTTTGCGGGTCCTGAAGTCAAAAACGGAGCCACGATCTCGGCCCACTGGTCCCGGGGCACTCTCTCCCTTTTTGCCACGCCTTCAAACATCTCCAGGTACACCTCGACGTCATCTGATTGCTCCATATTTCGGATCGGTGTACGCACCGCTTTACGGACATCCTGGCATCCCGGGCAGCTCCTGCTGTCTGCGGCACTGTGATGTGCTGCATCAGTAGACTATTGTTTTCCTGTTGCTGTCGATTAAATATCTGCTGCTGCTCCATAGCCTGCTGCTGTATAGCCTGCTGCCGCTCCATAGCCTGCTGCTGTATAGCCTGCTGCTGCTGCATAGCCTGCTGTTGCTGCTGTGTAGCCTGCTGTTGCTGTCGCATGGCCTCCACCAGCATTTTTACGGTGTTCTCCATCTTCGGACAGTTATCCACCGGGTTTTGCGTCACTTTCTTTACCCAGGACATTTAGTGTCATGCAGGAAAAAACAGCCTGACCTCACTGCGTTGCCCGCATTGAAGCCACCAATTGTAGGGATCCGCTCTGGTAGGCAGGGCTGGGCCGCAGTAATGAGGCAAACACACAGCCTTTTAGTTCAAATTTCAGTGGTTTTAATCATGATTTCAACAAAAAGTCCAGATAACAAAATAAAAACAGAACATAAATCACTACAGTTTGGAGAACCACTGGTCCCAGACTCACCCTTGCTTGGGACGGGCTTAACTAAGCGGCTGCAGGTCAGCAGAGACCGCCAGGTCCCATTACGGGTGGTCTGGTACTCGCTTCCTGGTGCACACTGGCACACAGTAACAAAACAATCTTCCAGGCTGACTCCAGCCAAACTCCTTCCTTCCACACACCAACTACAACAGCTCCTTATTTTATAGGCCTACTCCACACCCTCAGGTGAGGTACACATGAGCTGACCAGATCACGTTACTATGACCTTATCACAGGTCCTTGTGATCATGGAAAATCCTGAGCAAACTTCAGTCTGCTAGAAGAAATATATCTCCCATCCAGCAAAATCCCCTTTGGTGTACCACACCAGCAAGAAGTCTCCTGTTCCCTACACATGCACATAAAAACCCATGTCGAACATGCTCCAAATAGGGAAGAGCAGTCACCCTGATTGTTATGCTTAAAACAGGAAAGATTGAAGTTTTCAAGGCCTAAAATGATAAATTTTACTAAGAAATATGGACAAATATTAATTTGTCATCACAGCGCATATCTGCACATGGCTAGTAGAAATGGTAACAAAAACTAAAACATAGTGTTTACTTTTGGAAAATAATGCATAAAACTAAATTTCATAATTATCAATTAATGGTTCTTAAGGAACGTTATCTGTACCTGTAAGATAATGCAGTCAATGGATGTACGAATCATAAACATCATCATCATCCTCACGAGTTTTATTTATGACAGACATAATAAAATACAAAGACTGAGGACAACTGTAACTTCACACACCATATATGAAATGGCCAGCATCTAAACCTGGTAATAATGCGCAATAATAAATAATTACACCTAGAAAGTGCATCATGCATACTAACAATAGGTAGTTAGACCTGCAAGTGCTGGTGAAACAACCACAACAGATATAAATTAATAATGCTATATAGCTATCACAGTGCATAGTTACTCATGGACAATGTCGATCTAATACTGTACCTCAATAAAGGCAGCGTCACCCATCATGCTTGTTTGTCTTGTAGATTGTTGAAGAGGGAATTTTTTTTTTTTTTTGGTTTTTTAAATTCCTTTTTATTTGTATTTTCAAAACAAAAATGCCACATAAGGCGTTACACATCTCGGTCGCAGACGATATGGTCATAAAATAAACATTGTAAAAGTCAAAGTAACAAGAGAACAGAAAACCGAAACTCGTTAATAATTGTAAGGAAACCCCTAAGTTCTAGGATTCCTCCCGTCGTCTTCCTTCTCTAACTTTGCTGTGATCCTGATTAAACTATTTCACTCGTCACCCTTCTCTGGCGTGTATTTTTTCAAATTCTCGCCACCTTTACATTCATTTATCCGATCATGTTAAAATATAAGGCTTTCCTCAATATCAGCATGATCGATCATGATCCCATGTTTATTCGTTAACGCTGTAATATGTTGATGAATGTGATTTCCTTTCGCTAGTCGTGATAATAGTCTCCCTGATTTGCTACCATAACGATATAGATCGGCTCTATAATTCATATTACTGGTTCTCTCGCGTCGATCTACCCATAGGTCAAAGTCAGCCTTAGCCTGCTTCCATCTATTTTTATCCTGTGTCGATGAAGTTCTCAGGTATGCCGTGTAGCTATCGTGTAATATCCTGGTAGCCTGCGAGTAGTTTGTCGCTATCTTCTTTTTTAGGGTTGTCTGATAAGCTATTAGTTTCCCGCGCATTACTGCCTTCCCTGCTGCCCATAAAAGTTCCTGCCTATCCCTACTATCTCCATTATACTTTACATATTGCAACCACCATTGCTTCACCTGATCTCGAAAATTCTCATCCGTTAACAAATAGGAAGTGAAGCGCAAAGTTTGGTCTGGCCCCATCTGAACCATATCTGGCAGGGTCACTGATACGGGTGCGTGGTCAGATATAGCTACGTTGTGCACATGTGCCTCTTCCACTCCCTTACTAGCTCCTGTGATAGCAATATATAATCTATTCTTGACCAAGAGTCATGTGCCGACGAATAGAAGGAATATTCACTGCCATCTGTGTTCAGGTGTCTCCAAATGTCTACAAAGTTAGTCGTGTCTAGCAAGGGTTTCAAATGTGTGTTATGAGATCGCACAGTCGTTCGCATCGACCGACGGTCTTCATTGGTTCGATTCACCGTATTTAAGTCACCACTAGTGTTGAGCATTCCGATACTGCAAATATCGGGTATCGGCCGATATTGGCTGTATCGGAATTCCGATTCCGAGTTCCGATATTTTCGTCTTATCGGATACCGGAATCGGGATTGTCACTGTCACTGTCAGTGTCCGTCGGTCGGGTCTGTCAGGAGTCAGCGGCACTTACCTGGCAGAAGATCTCCGGCGGTCACGTCCTGGACTGCTTCATGGCCGCCATCCTCTTCTCCCCGGCGGTCACATGCAGTTTCTCGCGATAACTGCAGTGACTGCTGGGTAATCCCGGCCGTAAAGCAGTCAGTCCGATGACGTCACCGCCGGGGAAGCAGGTAATCAGCTGTGCTGCGTTGCGATGACAGGCTCTGCCTGTCATTGCGATGTAGCAAGTTGGATCGTCGTGGGACTGTCGTTCTGGACTGCGTCGGACAGGTGGTATACTGTTGGTTTGTTTTTTTTCTTTTTTTACAGGAGATCGATGGCGTCGCAGGAATGAGAGTGTAATAAAAGAAATGAAAACTGTGTTGTCTCTTTTATTTCATTAAAATACTTTTTTCTTGCTTTGTCTTTTTTTTATACATTTAATAACTTTGGGATTAATAATGGATCGGTGTCTTATTGACACCTCTCCATTATTAACCGGGCTTATTGTCACCGTGCAATCAACGGTGACATTAACCCCTTATTACCCCGCTTGCCACCGCTACAGGGCAAGTGGGAAGAGCCGGGTAAAGTGCCACAATTGGCACATCTTTTGATGCGCCAAATGTGGGGCTGCTGTAGCCTGGTATTATCAGGCTGTTGAGGGCCAAAATCCATGGGCCTTGACAGTCTTTTAATACCAGGCCGCAGCAGTCTGCATTTTACTTGGCTGGTTAACAAAAATAGGGGGGATCCCCACGCCGTTTTTTTTTCGAGGGGATCCCCTATTTTTGTTAACCAGCCAAGCTAAGCAGACTGCTGTGGCCTGGTATTATCAGGCTTGCAAGGTCCATGGATATTGGATCCTTACCAGCCTGAAAAACCAGGCCTCAGCGGTCTGCTTCATCTGGCTGGTTAACAAAAATAGGGGGGACCCCACGCCAATTTTTTTCGAGGGGATCCCCTATTTTTGTTAATCAGCCAAGATATGCAGACTGCTGTGGCCTGGTATTATCAGGCTGGCAAGGTCCATGGATCTTGGCTCCTTAACAGCCTGAAAATCCAGGCCTCAGCGGTCTGCTTCATCTGGCTGGTTAACAAAAATAGGGGGGACCCCACGCCAATTTTTTTCGAGGGGATCCCCTATTTTTGTTAATCAGCCAAGATATGCAGACTGCTGTGGCCTGGTATTATCAGGCTGGCAAGGTCCATGGATCTTGGCTCCTTAACAGCCTGAAAATCCAGGCCTCAGCGGTCTGCTTCATCTGGCTGGTTAACAAAAATAGGGGGGACCCCACGCCAATTTTTTTCGAGGGGATCCCCTATTTTTGTTAATCAGCCAAGATATGCAGACTGCTGTGGCCTGTATTATCAGGCTGGCAAGGTCCATGGATCTTGGCTCCTTAACAGCCTGAAAATCCAGGCCTCAGCGGTCTGCTTCATCTGGCTGGTTAACAAAAATAGGGGGGACCCCACGCCATTTTTTTTTCGAAGGGAACCCCTATTTTTGTTAATCAGTTCCCTCTGACGTCACTGATTGTGTCCCTGGCTGACCTGAAGTGAAAGTGGAAAGCAATCAATTAAGCTTTCCACTTAAGGGCCCGTCTCACATAGCGATATCGCTACCGAGATCGCTGCTGAGTCACTAGTTTTGTGACGCAGCAGCGAGCTCACCAGCGATATCGCTGTGTGTGACATTCAGCGACGATCAGCCCCCTGCCGGGTATCGCTGATCGTCGCTGAAATGTCAGGACCTTTTTTTGATCGCTGGTTTCCCGCTGACAGGCACACATCGCTGCGTGTGACAGGCGGGAGACCAGCGATCCGCTGGTAACCAAGGTACACAGCGGGTTTCCAGGCGCGGGGCTGTGCCTAGAAACCCCTGTGTACCTTGGATACCAGCGCCCTGATGCAGGGAGCTGGTATCCAAGGTACACAGCGGGTTTCCAAGCGCTGCGCGGTGCCTGGAAACCCGCTGTGTACCTTGGTTACCAGCGGATCGCTGGTCTCCCGCCTGTCACACGCAGCGATGCGTGCCTGTCAGAGGGAAACCAGCGATCAAAAAAAGGTCCTGACATTTCTGCGACGATCAGCGATACCCGGCAGGGGGGCTGATCGTCGCTGAATGTCACACACAGCGATATCGCTGGTGAGCTCGCTGCTGCGTCACAAAACTAGTGACTCAGCAGCGATCTCGGTAGCGATATCGCTATGTGAGACGGGCCCTTAAGCGATGTTACCCGCAGTGTCGCTGTCCCAGATCGCTGCCTGAGCTGCCTGTTTGGCAGCTCAGCAGCGATCATGTAGCGATACACCAGCGATCCTGACAAGTGCATATCGTTGTCGGGATCGCTGGTGTATCGTTATGTGACACCCAGCCTTTACTCTCCTGTCAGGCAGGAGAGGAACTCATTAAATTTGGGGTTTACTGTGAGGCTGCAGCATTAGCTGCGGTCCCTGCAGTAAACATTAACCCTTTCTGAAGGATTTCACCGTGGGACCTGACTGTGCATGGGATAGGTAAGAATAATTTTGCTTTTTTATTTTATTTTTATTACAGGAAATGGTTTTAGCAGGTAAATAAAATATGGTCAAAAACTGTGTGATTATTTCATTAAACTTCTTTTTTATTAAAGTGTGTGTGTTTGATTTTTCTTTCATACAATAGGATTAATAATTGATAGTTGTCTAATTGACAGCTCTCAATTATTAACCTGGCTTAAAGTGACCTTTCAATTGCAAGGTCATTTTAACCCCTTATTAACCCATTCGCCACCGCTACAGGGCAATGGGAATAGACGGGCAAAGTGCCAGAAAGGGCAAATCTAATTAGAGATTTGCCCTTTCTGGGGTGTCTGGGGGCAGATGTTAAGTAGCCGGGGGGGGCCAAAAATAATGGTCCCTCTCTGGGCTATTATTATCTGCCCCCACTCACTGGCTTTGTCTGTCTGGTTGCGAAAATAGGGCGGGAGCCCACGCATTTTTTTTCAGCAATTTTACACCTCATATATATATATATATACATGTCATTGAATTTGTGACACATATATATATATATTTATATTTGTAGTTCATACACTTCTACATAGTATAATAGCCGCTAATTCAATTGCCGGCTTTTGTGAAAATGCAGAACCCGACATGAAATGACACTTGGTGTACATAGGGTTAACCATGTCTTTTCATGTCCTTTGCTATCTAATTTGCACAAACAATTAAATCAGACTATGTGTGCAAAATTTCACACCTGTAGGGGTTAATTAAAGGTGTAAATTCGTAGCAAAAAAGTCCGTTTTTTTTACAACGAATTTACACCTTTAATTAACCCCTACAGGTGTGAAATTTTGCACACATAGTCTGATTTAATTGTTTGTGCAAATTAGATAGCAAAGGACATGAAAAGAAATGTTTAACCCTATGTACACCAAGTGTCATTTCATGTCGGGTGACCCGACATGAAATGACACTTGGTGTACATAGGGTTAACCATGTCTTTTCATGTCCTTTGCTATCTAATTTTCACAAACAATTAAATCAGACTATGTGTGCAAAATTTCACACCTGTAGGGGTTAATTAAAGGTGTAAATTCGTAGCAAAAAAGTCCGTTTTATTTACAACGAATTTACACCTTTAATTAACCCCTACAGGTGTGAAATTTTGCACACATAGTCTGATTTAATTGTTTGTGCAAATCAGATAGCAAACGACATGAAAAGACATGGTTAACCCTATGTACACCAAGTGTCATTTCATGTCGGGTGCTTCTGTCTTTTCACTGAAGCCGGCTTTACCCGGCAATTGAATCAAAGGATATTTTACTATGTAGAAGTGTATAAACTATACATATATGTATATTATATATGTCACAATGACATGTATATATATATATATGTATTCTATGTGTGTATATTTAGTGTTTACAAGGAAAGAATGGGGTTTTTTTAGTTGCGATATTTTGTTCCCATAGACTTACATGGGACTTCCGGTATCGGTATCGGGTATCGCCGATTTTTTAGTGATATCGGCGATACCATTCCGATTCCGATACTTTAGGATATCGGAAAGTATCGCTCAACTCTAGTCACCACCTACTATTTTCAGTGAAATTGTGTCTTGAAGTATACGTGCCTCCAATTCTCGGAAAAATGGTCCATTGTCTTCTGTGGGTCCGTATATGTTATAAATACTATAGGTTTTGTTGTCAAGTGATACTGATATTCTCACCCAACGACCATCTGTGTCATTTTCGGAGTCAATCACCTTGCCCTTGAAGTGCTTGCTGATTAATGTTAATACCCCTGTCTTGCGCTCCGTGCCCTGTGACCCGTAACTGTCTCCCACCCAAAATTTGTGCATGGGAGGAAAATCAGTCACCTTCAGATGTGTCTCTTGGAGAAGTGCTATGTCCGGCTTCCACCGGCGGAGGTACCTCAGAATCATTGTGCGCTTCTCGGCGCCCGCAAGCCTTTGACATTACAGGAGATGATCTTCATATTGAATGGGCGGCAGAAAAGTTATGAGTGTGCTGGAGGAGACGGTGTACCCTCTTATGGCAGTCGTTGGCACCAACCTGCGAGGAAAGGAGGAAGTAGCACCACAATATCAAATACCAAATCAAGATATATTGACAATTCCAGGATTAATTATTGGAGAGAGGTCCCTTGCTACCCTTTTCTAGTAACTCTTGTTTAACAATAAACCGCTGTAAGCGGTCGTAGTCTCTCCACTTCCTTTTTTCTAAACTGTGAGGAGATTACCCCATCCTCCCAGGCTATTCAGTGTACCCCCCCATGTGTCCAAAGCATGAAACCCCAATAGCCTGCTTCACTTATTGTCCCTCCATATGTAATGTTGAAGTCAGTTGTCCCACGTGTATCAACATACCCTCTCTCATGAGAGATCTTCAAAATCTAATATCAATTAACTAATTTAACCATCTAAAATTGCAGCAAAGCTATCATGCTTTAGCATAGGTATGAAGGAACTCCAATAGAAACGGCTCAAACAGCAAATATATCTCATATGTAATTTAACGTGGAGAGAATCTCTTTAATCTTTCCTGATCTCCTTCATGAACTGCCATCTTGTCGTCGTCTGCGTGGGAGAACCTGGAACTGCCAGGCTGTACCTCCCTATCACTTTGTGGATTTTGTTCCAAGGCTGCTTCGGCTTGTTCTGGTGTGTCATAAATGACATATGTCCCGTCAGATCTTTGTAACCGCAAACGCGCTGAGAACAGTAGTTGAAAGCGAACATCTCGCTCAAACAACGTTGTGCAAATGGAACTGAACGCCCTCCTCTTCTTTGAGACTGATACTGAGAAGTCCTCAAAGAGCAGAATCTCATAGCCATGGAGTAGCACTGGGCGCCTCGCTTCTCTGAATGCCCGTAACAATGAAACTTTGTCGTTATAATCTAACAGCTTCATTATTACTTGGCGTGGTCTGTACATCGTTGGTTTCGATGCCTCCCCTCGCCTGTTGTTGCTTTGCGGCGGTCCCACACGATGTGCACGTTCCACACGACAGTAGTACTTAAGTCACAATATTTTTGTTAGATCATTGTCACAGATGGATTGTAAGTCTGCTGATTGAAACGATTCAGGCAGTCCTACGAGACGTAAATTGCTTCGTCTCGAGCGATTTTCCAAGTCCTCTGTTTTGTCTATCAAATTTCGTAAGTTCTGCTGAAGGTTCTGTACTCTGTCTTGGGAAAGTTGCTTCTCCTGTTGTAGCAGCGCCACATCCTGTTGCAGCTTTGTAATTGCAATGGTATTCAGATCTACAGACTTTTGTATGGAAGACAATGACGATTGCAATGCCGACTCCAGCAGCTTCTGAATGTCTGGTAAGAGAAGGACTGTGACCTCTCCAGCCATTTTCTGGGAATCAAATTCCTGAGGAACTCTCAGGTCACATGGTGCTTCTGATAATAGCTCTTGATGCATGTCTATAGCAGCGCTCAACATCGCGCCTCTTTCCTCTTTCTCTCCTCCATGTGCCATCTTGTCCTTCTGCTTCAGTTGGATAGGTGTTGTGAATGGGTTTGAGATGAGTTCTGAGCAGAGGCTCCCTCTGGTGGTTACAAGCGGTACTAGTGAGGATTGTGATGACTGGGAATCAGGTGTTACTGATTGGTCTTATATAAGGGAGTAATTTTCCCATCAGGGTTGCCGGTGATCAATTGTTCTGGTCTGAATCCTTCTTTCCAGTTTCCCTTGTAGCCTGCTGTGTCGTGTCTGCATCTCCTGCTATCAGATAAGACAATTTCTTATTTTGTGTTTTTGCTATATTTTTGCATTTGGTCCTGCACTTCTGTGGGGGCCTTCTGGGTCCCCTCCGGGGGCTTTTGCCCTCTCAGTTTAGTCCAGCCACTGTGTTTTGTACTTTTGCTTTTTCCAGTCTTTTCAGTGGCTGCAGTTTTTGTTACACCAGAGAACTAATTTAGGTGGTAGAGGTCGTGTGATCTCAGGTGATTTTGAAATTAGTAGAGTTGGTGTTTTTTCAGGGTTTTCTGGGATTGCAGTAAGTACCCTTCCTGTCCTTTTCTATTTAGTTAGTTTGGGCCCCAGCGTTTGCTCATACTATTTTCTTTCTGTGTCAGTATTTCCTCTTGTCTAACCGCCATTACATGTTTGGGGGCTTTCTATTATCTTTGGGGTTCTGCTCCGGGGCAGATAGCTTTCCTATTTCTATCTTTAGGTGTAGTTAGTTTCTCAGGCTGTGACGAGGCGTCTAGGACCAACGTAGGAACGCTCCACGGCTGCCTCTAGTTGTGGTGGTTAGTCAGGGTACTGCAATCTCATAGATTCCAACTGCTCTGGTGTATTTCCTTTTTTGCCTGCACTCCTCAGCTACCGTAACATAACAGTATCACCGGCCATAAAAATTGTATGGTACTCACAGAAGGGAAAAAATATTTTGAAGGAAGAAAAGTTGTCAGAGATATTTTTCTGTTTGTTGCATTTTTTTTTTCCCTCTGTATCTCTGGGTGCTGGGGAGGATCTTTTCTCCCAATGGAGTTTGCACAGTTGTCTGGCCGTGTGGATCAGCTTGCCACTGAGGTTCGGAGTATTGCTGCATATCTTGCTAGGTTGCCTGTTGTGGAACCTAGGATCCCCATGCCAGATTTGTTTTTAGGGGATCGAGCTAAGTTTCAGAATTTCAAAAATAATTGTAAATTGTTTCTTGCCTTAAAATCTAAGTCCTCAGGAAACGCAGCGCAGCAGGTTCAAATTATCATCTCTCTCCTGCGCGGCGATCCTCAGGATTGGGCTTTTTCCCTGATACCTGGGGATCCTGTTTTGAGTGATGTTGATGCATTTTTTCAGGCTTTGGGGTTATTGTACGATGAGCCTAATGTCACTGATCAAGCTGAAAAAGCCTTGTTGGCATTAAATCAGGGGCTTGATGACGCTGAGTTATACTGTCAGAGATTCCGTAGGTGGGCAGTCCTGACCAAATGGAATGACGACGCTTTGGCGGCCCTTTTCCGGAAGGGTCTGTCGGATAATGTAAAGGATGTTATGGTGGGATTCCCTGTCCCCTCTGGTCTCAATGATTCTATGTCATTAGCGATTCAAATTGACAGACGTTTGCGTGAGCGGAGAAGTATGCGTGGAGTGGTGTTGCCTTGTGAGCCAGCTGCTGAGCCCATGCAGTGTGATGGAGTGGTGTCTGGGGCACAGCGTCATGAGTTTCGAAAGCGCAATGGGTTATGTTTCTACTGTGGTGATGCCTCTCATGCTATTTCAGTCTGCCCTAAGCGGGGAAGACATTTTGCACGCTCAGTTGTCTTGGGTAGTGTTCAGACTAAGTTTTTATTAACTGTCACTCTGATATGCTCTCTGTCCTCATTTTCTGCTCAGGCTTTCATTGATTCTGGAGCAGCTATTAACCTGATGGATTATGATTTTGCTAAACGTTGTGGATTTTCCTTGATACCCCTACAGAAGTCTATTCCTTTACTGGGGATCGATTCTACCCCTTTGGCTGAGAATAAACCCCAGTTTTCTACTCAGGTGATAATGAGGGTTGAACCTGATCACCAGGAGTGCTGCAAATTTTTGGTTCTATATAATCTGCATGACATTATAGTGCTGGGTTTCCCTTGGTTACAGTCTCATAATCCTGTTTTGGATTGGAAATCTGTGTCTGTAACCAGTTGGGGCTGCCAATGTGTTAATACCAACACTCCTGTTTTTTCTGCCTCCCCCAGGCTGAGGATGTTCCTGACTTTTTGTTTGATTTTTCTGATGTGTTTAGCGAAAGTAAATCTGCATCCTTACCTCCCATAGGAGCTATGACTGCGCTATTGAATTAGTGCCGGGTAGTAAATTCCCTAAAGGTCGCCTTTTTAACTTGTCTGTACCTGAACATGACGCTATGCGGTCTTATATCAAGGAATCATTGGAGAAAGGTCATATCAGACCATCCTCTTCACCCTTAGGTGCCGGTTTTTTCTTTGTGGCCAAAAAAGATGGTTCATTAAGGCCGTGTATTGATTATCGTCTCTTGAACAATATTACTGTGAAATATCAATACCCGTTACCCTTGATTTCTGACCTGTTTTCCAGGGTGAAAAACGCTACTTGGTTTACCAAGCTTGACCTCAGGGGGGCGTATAACCTTATTCGCATTAAGCACGGGGATGAATGGAAGACGGCATTAACACCCCTGAAGGGCATTTTGAGTACCTTGTGATGCCCTTTGGGCTCACTAATGCTCCTTCCGTCTTCCAGTCCTTCATGAATGACATTTTCAGGGATTTTGTGGACAAGTTTCTGATTGTTTATTTGGATGATATCTTGATTTTTTCTAATGACTGGGACTCTCATGTGAAGCATGTTCGAACTGCATTCCAGATTTTGAGAGAGAATGCTCTGTATGTGAAGGGATCAAAGTGTCTTTTTGGCGTACAGAAGATCTCATTTCTGGGATTCATTTTGTCCCCATCTGTTATTGAAATGGACCCGGTCAAGGTTCAGGCCATCTGTGATTGGGTCCAACCTACTTCATTAAAGGCTCTTCAGAGATTTTTGGGTTTTGCCAATTTTTATCGTAAATTTATTGGTAATTTCTCGGTTATTGTTAAACCATTAACTGATTTGACCAGAAAGGGTTCTGATGTGGTGAATTGGCCTCCTGAGGCAGTCTCTGCGTTTCAGGAACTTAAGCAGAGATTCACTTCTGCTCCTGTTCTACGGCAGCCTGATGTTTCTCTGCCATTTCAGGTGGAGGTTGATGCCTCTGAAATTGGGGCAGGTGCCGTTTTGTCCCAAAAAGATCCAGAGACCTCTAAAAGTAACCCTTGTGCCTTTTTCTCTCGAAAATTTTCTCCTACTGAACGTAATTATGACGTGGGTAATCGGGAGTTATTGGCCATGAAGTGGGCTTTTGAAGAGTGGAGACATTGGCTGGAGGGAGCCAAACATCAGGTGGTGGTCCTTACGGACCATAAGAATCTGGTCTATCTGGAATCTGCCAAGCGACTCAATCCTAGACAGGCCAGGTGGGCCTTGTTTTTCACACGTTTTAATTTTGTGGTTTCCTTTCTTCCTGGCACTAAGAATGTTAAGGCGGATGCCCTCTCGAGGAGTTTCCTTGCGGACTCCCTGAGCTATCTGATCCCTCTGTTATTTTGAAGGAGGGTGTAGTTCTTTCCGCCATCTCGCCCAATTTGAGACTTGCTCTGGAGGGGTGTCAGGAGGATAGGCCCGAGCGCTGCCCTGTTGGAAAATTGTTTGTCCCGGACCAATGGAAAAAGAGTGTGATGTCTGAGATTCATTGTTCCGCATTGGCTGGGCATCCCGGAATTTTTGGTACCAGAGACTTGGTTAGTCGGTCCTTTTGGTGGCCTACCTTGTCTCGCGATGTCAGGGAATTTGTGCAGTCCTGCGGGACTTGCTCTCGCTCCAAGCCTTGCTCTCGCTCTAGTGGTTTGTTGATGCCATTGCCTGTGCCCAAGAGACCATGGACCCATATCTCTATGGATTTCATTTCCGATCTTCCTGTTTCTCAGAGAATGACCACCATCTGGGTAATTTGTGATAGGTTTTCCAAAATGATACATCTTGTGCCATTACCTAAGTTGCCTTCCTCCTCTGAATTGGTGCCGTTGTTCCTTCAGCACGTGGTTCGTTTACACGGCATTCCTGAGAACATTGTGTCTGACAGAGGAGTCCAGTTTGTTTCCAGATTTTGGAGGACTTTTTGTTCTAAACTGGGTGTTCAATTGTCTTTCTCCTCGGCATTTCATCCTCAGACCAATGGTCAAACTGAGAGAACAAACCAGACATTGGAGACTTATCTAAGATGCTTTGTGTCTGCTGATCAGGATGACTGGGTCTCTTTTTTGCCTTTGGCTGAGTTTGCTCTTAATAATAGGGCTAGCTCTGCCACTTT
This sequence comes from Oophaga sylvatica, assembly GCA_033576555.1. Taxonomy (NCBI): domain Eukaryota; kingdom Metazoa; phylum Chordata; class Amphibia; order Anura; family Dendrobatidae; genus Oophaga; species Oophaga sylvatica. The sequence continues at coordinate 335,886,788 of JARQOD010000004.1, read as the reverse complement.
GATGTCTCCGTTTTTCTGTAATTCTGGGTTTCACCTCGATTTTCTTCAGGACAGACGGAGGCTTCTGTCTGTCCAGGTGTTGACTCTGTTGTTGAGCGTATGCAGCAGATTTGGGACCAGGTAGTGGAGAGGTTGTCCCTCTCTCAGGAGAAGGCCCAGCGGTTTGCTAACCGGCATAGGACTGATGGTCCTCGGTTTAAAGTGGGGGACTTGGTCTGGTTGTCCTCAAAGAATATTCCTATGAGAGTAGCATCTCCTAAATTTAAGCCTAGGTTCATTGGACCTTATAAGATCATGGAGATTATTAATCCTGTTTCTTTTCGTTTGCTTCTTCCAGGGACATTTAAGATCCATAACGTGTTCCACAAGTCCTTGTTGAAGAGGTTTGTTGAGCCAGTGGTTCCTGCTGCTGTGCCTCCTGACCCTGTTTTGGTTGAGGGCAATCTGGAGTATGTGGTTGAGAAAATATTGGATTCTCGTTTTTCTAGACGAAGACTCCAGTATTTGGTTAAATGGAGAGGTTATGGTCAGGAAGACAATTCTTGGGTGTTTGCTTCGGACATCCATGCTAGGAGACTTATCCGTGCGTATCATAGAACTCATCCTGACCGACCTGGTTGCTCAAATGAGGGTTCGGTGACCCCTCCTCAAGGGGGGGGTACTGTTGTGAATGGGTTTGAGATGAGTTCTGAGCAGAGGCTCCCTCTGGTGGTTACAAGCGGTACTAGTGAGGATTGTGATGACTGGGAATCAGGTGTTACTGATTGGTCTTATATAAGGGAGTAATTTTCCCATCAGGGTTGCCGGTGATCAATTGTTCTGGTCTGAATCCTTCTTTCCAGTTTCCCTTGTAGCCTGCTGTGTCGTGTCTGCATCTCCTGCTATCAGATAAGACAATTTCTTATTTTGTGTTTTTGCTATATTTTTGCATTTGGTCCTGCACTTCTGTGGGGGCCTTCTGGGTCCCTCCGGGGGCTTTTGCCCTCTCAGTTTAGTCCAGCCACTGTGTTTTGTACTTTTGCTTTTTCCAGTCTTTTCAGTGGCTGCAGTTTTTGTTACACCAGAGAACTAATTTAGGTGGTAGAGGTCGTGTGATCTCAGGTGATTTTGAAATTAGTAGAGTTGGTGTTTTTTCAGGGTTTTCTGGGATTGCAGTAAGTACCCTTCCTGTCCTTTTCTATTTAGTTAGTTTGGGCCCCAGCGTTTGCTCATACTATTTTCTTTCTGTGTCAGTATTTCCTCTTGTCTAACCGCCATTACATGTTTGGGGGCTTTCTATTATCTTTGGGGTTCTGCTCCGGGGCAGATAGCTTTCCTATTTCTATCTTTAGGTGTAGTTAGTTTCTCAGGCTGTGACGAGGCGTCTAGGACCAACGTAGGAACGCTCCACGGCTGCCTCTAGTTGTGGTGGTTAGTCAGGGTACTGCAATCTCATAGATTCCAACTGCTCTGGTGTATTTCCTTTTTTGCCTGCACTCCTCAGCTACCGTAACATAACAGATAGGTAAACCGTTCGGGGTCTGTTGTGAACTCCGTAGCAAGTAGCGCTCCATAAATTATGTCCCCACGAATGTAAAAGGTGTCACTGTTCCCGGGGGTGGTTTTACTGCTCTCCTATCGGCCCAATATGCTTGGATACCTGGGAGGAATTCATGAGCGTCTCCAAACTCCCTCCTCACATGTCAGCGCAGGAACCGGAAGAGGGAACGTGCTTGTTTTGTTGCTCATAGGTGGAGTTTTATACAGTAAATGATTACTGCTGTCGTATTTTTGCCGTCCCTAGGGCAGAATAAGGCTGCGTAACGTCACATTTTAGAGAGAGTCATATAATAGACACACGCTACCCTACCCGTGACACAAGGAAGGTAGTGTTGCCGGATAAAGCCTTGCGCAACCAGACATGCTTTTACCCTCTTCAACACTCTACAAGCAAAAAATGCATGATTGCAGACGCAGCCTTTATTGACGTACAGTATAACATCGCCATTACCCATCAGAGGCTGGCCACTGTCTGATACAGACATAGTATATACCTTTGCTATCTGTAGCCTTTGTTTCACCTCCACTTGCAGGCACCCACTTAAATTGTGACAATGCATAATGTTTTTTTAAAATGTTTATTTTTTATCGTGCATTATTGCGTCATCTCATCACTTTGATGAGTCCATGCTGGACATGTAATAAATGCTGTCCGAACTAACAATTTTCGTAAGTGAAATAATTTTAATCTGTGTGACTGTCACATATAAATTGTAATGATGATGATGAGTGACTATTACAAAATCCATTGTCTTCACTATGTTATGGTTTAACATAGCGTTCCTTACGCATCATTCCTAAATACAAAAATGGACTTTTATTCATAAATTTACAACACTATATTTTGTAAAATAAATTTTGGGTGGTGTGTTGTTCCATTTCTTGTTGCCATGTGCTTATATGCGTTTATATTTTAAGGGTGTTTATTTTTATTCTTGGAATTGAAATTCATCATTTTATTGTCCTAGTAAACATTCATTTTTTCTTGTTTGAAGTGCATACATTTGCAATGGCCACGTAACAAGGCAATAACTCAATATTTTATTTCAAAACCCTTCTTGACCCTGGGCTTCAACACCGCCAGTTGCTGCTCACAAGTGTTGGATGCACAGATCAAAACAATCGCTGATGTGTTTGTGGGGTTCAGTAACGCCTGCTGTTCCCCTGCTGTGTGTCTGGCAAAAATTTATGCTGCTAACTACAAATTTAACTTCAAACATCTCATACTAGGCCTCTGCCTACACCCTCCTTGACCCTGTGCTACAACACCGCCAGTTGTTGCTCGGAAGTGCTGTTAGCACAGTCAACACTTGCTCCTGTGTTACTGGGGTTCAGTAATGTCAGCTGTTCCCCTGCTGTGTGTACGGCAACAAAAAGTCCTGCTGCCTCCACCCTGTTCTCTTCTCATCCCTGGGCTCCAACACCGCCAGTTGTTGCTCGGAAGTAATTGGCAGGGTACTGACTCCTGCCTAGCCTGGTTACAGCACGACAGCTGTTTCCTGGCAGTGTCAACGTCAATTTGCCTCCAATAAGTTGTCCTGTCGTGTTGCATTCGGGTTAGCCGACTGTATGGTGCCTGCAGTTTAGGTGATTCCTATGTGTGCTGTGGGATAAGTAAATAAAGGCTGTTTCCATTGTGACAATAGGACAAGCACCCACTGTAGGACTGTGTGATTCGGTAACTGCGGACGGCTTGCGGCCTGTCAACTTACATTTTCATGGGTGCCTTATGCTACCCGTCCGGGTTCCAGTACCGTCAGCTGGTTCTACGCAGTGCCTTTGGCCTAGGTGCCTCCATCTCGGTATCCGAGTTCCAGCAACGTCTGCTGGTCCTTGGTAGTGCTTTGGAGCACAGGTACCTCCTGCTTAGTAACCGTGTCCCAGTAACGTCAGCTGGTCCTCGGTTGTGCCATTGGCTCTTTTCCTTCTGCTGCCCCTCCGGGTTCCAGCACAGTCAGCTGGTCCTCGTTACTTGCATTGGCTCTTGTACCTTCTGCTACCCGTCCGGGTTCCAGTAACGTCAGCTGGTTCTCGGAAGTTAGTCAGCCTTCTTGTACCTTCAGCTACATTTACAAATTGAAGATTTTTTAAATGTTTTTTTGGGTAATCACTCTGGATCTCCAACAATGAAGACGACGACCCTGATGACCACCCCGAAGAAGATGACGACCACAAGGATGACGAGCATCAAGCCAACCAGCCTGAACACCATCACAAAGAAGAAATAAAAGATTACCCAAAAGAAGATCACCAACAGGACAAAGAAGGTTAAGACAAACTACAAGATACAGAACAAGAGACAGAAGAACAATAAGCAGAAGATCAAAAAGCAGAAGAACATGAAGTATAAGACCAAAATGAAGAGCAAAATATATGCTCTAAATTATAAGCAGAAGAAGACTAAGCAGTGTATGGGGGTGAGTCCGTTCCTCCTCGTGGTGCCCCTGGAAAATGCCTGCTGCTGCAGGCTAAACTGAACACGGACAAATACTGTTGTAATTTAAATCTTTTGTGACAGCAAGAACGGAAGGATGAAAAATTCATACTTTTACAGATTACAAGTACAGGAATCTCTGTCACAAATAAGAATATGATGAAGAAGATGAAGATGAAGTAGAATATGAAGAAGAATAATAGTTTAATAAGAACAATATGAGTAATGTTAACAAAAAGATGAATAGCAAGAAGTTTAAGAAGAAGAAAAGAAGATGAAGATGAAGAATAATTTGATGAAAAAGATGATGCTGCTGAAGATTATGAAGGAGAAAGTGTGTTAAAAGTTAAAAAGGTGAAGAGCATGGAAGTTGTGAAATATACATATTTGCCAAAATAGAAAAAACGTTAGCAACATTGTCAATTTCTTCGTCAATCCGAACATCTTTAAAAAAAAAATTATTAATGCTATTCCATTTGATTGGGTTAAACATCTATGCCTTTAATGTCTCCTCAACCTCCCCCAATACATTCTACATTACTCTTTGTTGTTTTCCTTCATGTACAATTAACCAACAAGGCAAGAATGGTTTTTTTTAATTCCGATATTTTGTTCCCATAGACTTACATTGGATTTCCGGTATCGGTATCGGGTATCGCCGATATTTTTTGGGTATCGGCGATACCATTCCGATTCCGATACTTTTGGATATCGGAAAGTATCGCTCAACTCTAGTCACATTATGTTGGTGCAGCTTTACAAAATATGTGACTGACCATTTATTTGGTGTCATGCGCTATTGCATGTTTGTGGACAACATAACAGTTAAAAAACAATATGCAACAACCAAACGATTTCCCAAACAGAAAAATCTCTTTTTAACCATTTTAAATAAAAAGAAAACATTAGACACTTACCAAACTTTGATAGTTTAGCCTTCAATAACGTGCTCCAATCACCGAAAGGATAAAGCTTCTCTGCTATCTGCAGCGAGACACATTCAATGGCTTAGCAGTCGTGGTAAACCTATAGTCTCATATCACAGTGCTCCGGAAGCGGCTGGACCAGAGCAATGAGATCCTGTATCGATATGTGGGCCATGGCTATACGGATGCAATCCCTTTAGCAAGAAACAGGCACTGCTCTTGGATGCTCCATCTCTATCGACACACAAAATGCACACCAGGTATCAATAAATTAAGTTGAAATAAAATTTAGAACACAGGAGATGCAAAATAAAAAAGATGCACACTGATGGCACATGGATGGCAGACGGATGTCATCTGTGCTGCCTGTAAAGCGGACATGTATCTGTGTGGTTCATAAGGACACATGAAAGCACAAACATGTAAGCAGCACCATAGATTATAATGGGTATGAATGTTTATGTGTCTCTAATAAGTGTGAAAACAGACGCGACACATACCAGAAACATAGACTTGTGAAGGGGACCTTACTGCAGGGAGGCGGCTGATATTCAGGATGACATTGGCATTGACGTCCTGTTGACAAATCAGAGCGGAAGAAGAGGTCAAAAGAAGAGTCACCACCTGAGCCTGCAGAGATTTTCACCGGACAGGACAAGCAGTTAGTTTTGCTCCTTTGGATGCTGTTGACTCAGCAGTGTCCTCTTGACGATATCTTACTTCACTCAATTTATTTCATCCTGGTAATTAGATAAATTTGTTGGATCTGATAGCATAAAGTAGAGTTTTGCTCAAGGGTTAAACTTTAATAAAACAAATTATCATTAACAATAGGAAAGGGAAAACACAGACGTATTAGACAAATCATATTCAATGGAGATTTTATAGAAAAGACCAACTGGATAGTTTTTCCACTTTGTGCTTAATATTATAGATGAAAAAAATGTTGCTGGTGCTTTATATAAGCAGTGATTCAGGACTATGTTCAGAGATGATACACAGCCTTGTGTAACTATTCAGGGCATGAGGGGGCAGTACATGGCTCATGGATTCCTTCTTTGATCTTCTTTATATCCTTGTATCATCATCCACTCCTTCAGACCTTGCAATAGGAAAAACACAGTCTATCAGTTTTGCCCACGTTATTTTTTTTAATAATAAAAAGCCCAATCCTGTGCCATCGTGCTTAGCTATACTGACGTATTACATACAAAAGGCTTTGCTGTCATCCTCCTCAGTAAGGCAGTAAACGGTAACAAGTCTTGTACGTACTTGCTCTCTCCAAGATATGGTTTAGACTAGAAATAAATGTTTAGGGTAGCAGATGTGTGTTAGCACTAGAGTTTATAGGCATAAACACTAAAACTTTAAAATGTGATCTGATCTGGATTACCAACACTGAAATTCTCTCACAAATCTCAAGCTCAAAAAGCTCAAGATCTCTACTCTTTTAATATTTAAAGAAATTGTCAAAGCTTCCCAGCTAGCAAAGGATAGCTAAAGCCCCGTCCTCTTTCTTATAAGCAGTGGCACTCTTTCACCATGCTGTGCTTGGGCTTTTGGGAGCGCCAGACAAGTACAACCAACCCTAACAGCAGTGTGCAAGTAATTTTCTGCAGCGTGGCACAGCATGTAGGACTGGGAATCATCTTCTTTCAAGAATGCTTAGTGAGTTTGTAGAGAAGCTTGGTATTCAGAGCAGGAACCACAGTGCATATTCAGCAACGTGTGTACTGGAAGCTCATCTGTGCCGTTACCCTGTTAGGTTCTGTTCTGCTCCAATGTGCCAGAAATTCCTGCCTGAATGAAATCACTCAGTTTCAGCTAGGTATACTCGTATATTGAATGATTACGCACAAACATGTATTTATTTTTCGCACTTGCTGTTTATTTTTCCATTGAGGACCTTTCCCTACAATAAATATTACATGCTTGAGTCTACATTACTTGTACACATCCATTTACTGCTAAATTGTGCTTGCTGGAATGCCATTAGGAATTAAATATCAACATTGTGAACAAATCTTACAATGCCCTTTAGATGGTAAAAATAGTCAGTAGTTTCTAAAATAATAAAAAAAGCATGTGGTAGCATTGTAAATTCTACCTGAATTCATAATAAGATATATGTGCTCGTTTACATAGAAATTACCGATCCTGGCGATAAACATAATTCCCATGAATATGTAATCAGAAAATTCAGTCTAATTTGCATATACTCTGGCAGTAGTTTAGCTATTTAGCTCTTCTGCAAAACATCAATATTACACTGTCAATGGCAAGGGTGGGTGACAATAGCGGCTGCCATAAGAATAATATCCGGTAACAGAAGTAGTGACCTTTATGAACTGTTTAGGGCAAAAACATCTTACAAAAACTATATGAAAAACTAGTCTTAAAATATCTAAATGTCTAAAACATATAATAAAAATAAAAGCAGTACATAAGCATTTCTGATTTAGGTTTTTCTTAGATTAGGTCATATGTAGAATGTCCTATGAAAGCTTGAGTAATGAAATTATATCCATTAAATGATTCTTAAAATACAATACTAGCAAATTATATAAATGGAGCACAAATCGAAATTATAGATACTGTCTATGACTGGTGCATAGTGCAAGTAATAGACCAGTATCTCTGCTCTATGCAGCATGTGCACTGTGGATGATTTTGTTGTAGAATAATAATAGTGTCAGGATGGATCTTGAGTGGTTTTCAGTCATTGTTTTAGGAGGTAAAAGTGAACATGACATGAGCTGATCGATCATCATCTTTGATTCAGATTTCCTGACATTCACAGGTCCCCGTAAATTAAAATACTCTGCAATTCAATTTCCAATCATTGCCTCCTCCACAAAAAAAAGCATGGCGCCATTTCACACACTTCTAAAAACTCAATGAGTAGGCTAATGGCATCAGGTGTGGCTGCATAGGTTTCTCCATAATGCCCTGCAGCTTTCATATCACATGATGTAGCACAGTCAATCAAGCAAGCTAACATAGGTAACAATTTAGGATATCAGTTGGGTTTGCCAAGGAGAAACATTTTTTGCTTGTACAATGAAGGGAAAGGAAGTCAGAGTCAGTGGCATAACTGGAGTTCCCTTGGTTCTGGGACAAAATTTAAATTTGAACCTCTAACCCTCATGTTGGTCAGATGAATGTGCCACTATAATTTTCTAGATACTATAAAGACTAGTGTTGAGCGATACTGCCCGATATCTCGAAATATCGGATCGGATTGGATCGGCCAGATACTCAAAAAGTATCGGGTATCGCCGATCCGATAACGGAAACCCAATGCAAGTCAATGGGACAGAAATATCGGAATTAAAAAAACCTCTTTCTTTCCTTGTAAACACTAGATATACACACATAGAATACATATATATATACATGTCATTGTGACATATATATATATATATATACATATATTTATAGTTCATAAACTTCTACATAGTAAAATAGCCTCTGATTCAATTGCCGTGCAATGCTGGCTTTTGTGAAAATACAGAACCACCCGACATGAAATGACACATGGTTTACATAGAGTTAACCATGTCATTTCATGCAGTTTGATATATGGTTTTCACTAACAATTACATGAGTGTATGTATGTAAAATTTGACACATGTAGGGGTTAATTAAAGGTGTAATTTCGTTGTAAAAAAACACATTTTTTTGCTGCGAATTTACACCTTTAATTAACCCCTACATGTGTCAAATTTTGCACACATACACTCATGTAATTGTTAGTGAAAACCATATATCAAACTACATAAAATGACATGGTTAACTCTATGTAAACCATGTGTCATTTCATGTCAGGTGGTTCTGTAATTTCACAAAAGCTGGCAATTGAATTAGCGGCTATTATACTATGTAGAAATGTATGAACTATAAATATAATATATATGTGTCATAAATTCAATGACATGTATATATATATATATATATATATATATATAGTAAGCTTTTCAGGGGATATAGCTCTGGGATCGCCGTCCGGGTAGACGGAGTGGCACGGAAACAGTTCATTCACAGACAGCAGTTCTGGTAAAAACTGGCCGCAACCAGTTTTATTAAAGTCTACAGCAAACAGAACATAATCAAAACCAAATCATAAACATAAGACCTGGGCTTGTCCAGCCACTTACTACACTTAGATAGATTTCCCTATCTATCCGGGACCAGACTCTAACAGCCTGGGCCAAAACAACACATATGTTCAGCATTTACCAGCATGGAGTTTCACAGAGTCTCCTCCTTGTGTCTGAAGGCACCTTCAACGTCCAGACTTGAGAGAGCTCCCCTCCTATTCAGCAGCTATCCGCATGGATTCTCACAGAGACTACTCCTGTGTCCGGGGTACATCGAGCACCCAGACTGAGACAGCTCATACTCCTGGAGACTCCTTCTTGTGCCTGGACTCCTTGTCCAGACTAAGCGAGCTCTCTGTCTGTGTTCGCAGACACCTACTTCTGGTCTCCTAATTAACAGCTGAGTGGTTTCAGGCCTGAGCTGCAAGTGTGTACTGAATGTAAGGTGTAGTGACCTTTCTCTACCACTAGGTTTACAAAGCCATACATTTCCCTTATACCAGTCAGCAAAGTATCTAGGTGAAATGTACACCCCATTCAACACAGATACTCTCACTGTCTCACATATCCCCCCCCTCTTCTCCAGACCGGAGGCTGGTCATCCAGACCGGAGGGCTGGTCAACAATCCAAAAGAGACAGTGAACTCTGGACCAGTCATGGCCCTCATCAGCTTCATCTTCACTACTGTCATCTGTATCTTCACCTGAGCCATAGCCAACATCAGCTTTCTCTTCATCTGAATCATCCGCACTACCCTGTACCCTCCCAGGCCTATGCTCTCTGCGGGCCTCGGGTATCCTGCACGGTTTCATCTTGACCTTAGGGCCGGGCTCAGTTTCGATATAGTGCCTGGCCAGAGAAGTACGACCCGGCACATCAGAACACTTCTGCTGACTCTTCCTCAGAAACTCACGTACCTCCTGTCCCTGGTGCACTGACCATGTGTCACCAACTATCACAGAAGGTATAGGGGGTTTTTCACTTTTCTCTAGTTCCCCTTGAACCCTCTTTAGCACATCTATTTTCTTGAATATCGGTTGACTCATAAAGTCTATTTCACAGACCTTAAGCTCCTCTGCCATGGTCTCTGACCATTTTAAGCTACACTGTTCAAATGATTGGGACTGTAGAAGGAGCTGATCGTTTTTCTTTTGCAGTACACATAATTCATCCGCTAAGTCTCCAGCTGAATTGTAATGTTCTACCGTAACAACAGCATTCTTATATAGAGCCTTAGACTTATTGAGCAGCATTTGCTCTTGCAACGAAGAGATTCCCTGTATCCTTCCTTTTACTTCATTGACCTTCTCACGAAGATGCTCATGGCTTTCATCACACTCCTTCATCACAGTTTGGAGTTTTTTTCTGAGAAGTCATCAATTCATCTGGTACCTGTTGGACGTCTTTTATGTCTTCGGCCCCTTCTTCAGGCTCTTCTGGTAGAACATGCTCAGAAGCCCTACCGTCAGTCTTACATTCTACCTCTTCAGTCACATCATTATGGTCTCCAATATTTCCATTTATTCCGGCTTTCAAGTTCTCCTTGATAGCTGCATCTGTATACTCAGAACCCGCCGGATTCTTCTCTTCCACCACGTTCTGCATCCCATCTGAGCTCCCGTGTGTCTGCAGCGGCAACTGAGTGACACATCGCTTTTCCCATTTGTTGGGACGTGGCTCCGATGTAGACTCTATGAAAGTGCGCTTGAGCTCACCAACGCCAGCCTGATGTCTCAAAATCTCATCTTGTGACTTATCCAGATCCTTGGTGTCACTCGGGAACACCGCTGGGGCTCCGGGCGCCGAACTTCCAGCCTGAGCTTCACGAGTTGCAGCTACTGATCCGAACCGCAACCCGTCCACGCCGCTGTCTTCGGCAGAAACAGATTCCTGGACAGAGTCAGTCCCCATATCTTCAGTCTTGTTCCTCACAGCTTCACTTGAGACCTCAGCTTCTGATGAGGCATCTGGCTTGGTGACTACCACTTCTATGGCTTTTTCCACCTCTGCAGCATCTCCCTCAGAGTCCTTGGCACGATACAGATCCACACCATACCTTGGTAACTTCACATTTCCAACAGCATCTACTTGGGCTGTGTTCAGTTTCAGAGTCCTGCCTTTAAAGCTCAGCTCTCCTCCTTTCACCTTAGTCTTCGCCAGGGAACCGGCCAACTGTAAAACATCTTCAGATGCCATCTTCTGTCCGACTGCAAGGTTAGCATCAGCCTTCCTCTCAGGACTCTCAACCTCCTCTGCTACCATGCCTTCCTCATTTGCACTGGTTGCTTGATTGTCATCAGATGATTCACTATCACTACCACTATCCCTGTCTGACCCCTTTTTCTCAGCCACATCTGGCTCACTTTCAGGGTTATACACTTCATTTTCATTCACATCCTGCTCACTTTCAGGGTTATACAATTCATTCTCATTCTCATCCTGCTCACTGTCAGGGTTATACAATTCATTCTCATTCACATCCTGCTCACTTTCAGGGTTATACACTTCATTTTCATTCACATCCTGTTCACTGTCAGGGTTATACAATTCATTCTCATTCACATCTTGATCTGGAACCTTAGTTAACATGTCATCCACAACATTAACTTCACCATCTGGTCCCTGGTTTCCCTCAGGTGGTCCCTCAAGTATGTGACTATGTGACAACCCCAGCACTATACTTCCATATAGCTCAGGTACTAGGAGCTGGCTCACGACCTCTCCCTGGACTTCAGTGTCCCTATACAACAGGTGAGTGTTTATGGCAACATGAGGAAACCTCTCCTCAGAGCCAGGCTCTTGGGAAACCTCATTTAGAACATTTATATTTTCCTGGGTCGTTTTAAGAGAGGGGTCTCGCCACTGCTCACTCTCAAAATTGTCACAGGACACAGGTAAGTCAGGGACACTCGGTTCCCGAGAACCACCATCCTCGTCTCCCAACATCACCTGCAAAGGAATTTCATCACTATCACAGTCATCATTATTATCAATATCATTATCATGATTATGATCAGTATCATCATCACTATCATGATCATCATCATTATCATTATCAGCATCAGCATCATTATCATGGTCATCATCATTATCATGATCATCATCATCATTATCATTATCATCATCATCATCATCATCATTATCACATAAGTTTAACGGCCCACTAGCATTGTGTTCCGCCCCTCGGGACTGCACACCCTCAATAGGAGCTTCATCACACTGTCCATCAGAAACATTTTTCCCCAGAGATCCTTAGACCGGGGAAAGTCATTACCCAATATGACGGGGGGCACCAGGTTCTTCACTACCCCCACTTCACATGAAACCTCCCCGCGTTTGGGGATCAAGTCCACGACAGTCTCTGGGTAGACTTTGGTGTCTCCATGGACGCACACCACACTCAGGTGTTTATCAGGGATAAAGTCCCTATCAATCAGGCTGTCCCATACGGAAGTCACTGGACTCTCTGAGTCCAAGAGGGCCTGTGCTGGGCAGTCATTTACAACCACCGGGGACCCCTGTGGTCCAGTCTCTTCGGCTGAGGTGGACATACACACAGGCTCTACCAAGGGAGAGAGGGATCCGCCAACATCACAACACATAGGCTCCCCCTCTATTGGACAGTTGGCTGCAATTTCACGACATCTCCAACACTGTCCATCACACTCTCCCACCCACACGACCCCAACAGCTGGAACACTCTTACCGGGAGAGTTCGGCGTCCAGGAACTCTGAAGTGACGACCTCTCAGACGGCTGGTCACGGAGGCAGTCTTTGGTGGCGAAGGCCCTCTCCATCAGGCTGACCAGACGATTGGCGTCCTGGTGGTCTCCTTGTCCGACCTCTGGCTGTACCTCAGGAGGACGTGCTTGGGTGTAGCGGTCCACTATCACCTTTTCAACGCCATAATCAGGTTTGCTGACTGCAGACTCCCAACTGCATCTCCAGTCATGAACTCCCCTGGCACGGGCTGTCACCGTAACACCCAGCCGGGTAAGAATCTCCGCTTTCAGCTTGGCATAGTCTTGGCTGTCCTGCTCGCTCAGGTCAGCATAGGCCCTTTGGGATTCTCCAATCAGATAGGGTGCGACCATCATGGCCCATTCAGATAGGGGCAGATTCTCCTTCTCTGCCAGTCCCTCAAACCTAGTGAGATATACCTCCACATCTTCACGAGGTGTCATCTTTTTCAGGGACCGTCTTACCGCCTTATTTACAGCGGACAATGCAGGCGACTTTGCAACATTACTTTGGAACGATGCGCTGCAAGTCTTTTGTAGTGTGCAACCTGCTCAAAAAACAACCGGTTATTCTCCTGCTGCTGCTTCAGGAATTGCTGCTGGGCCTGCTGCATGCGCTGCTGCATGCTCCTCTGGGCCTGGACCAGGTACTCAACGAGCTCCTCCATACTGCCGGACTTATCTGTCTCAACCACGGCAGTCTTATGTTGCACATTAACTTGCACCATTTGTTCAAACAGCGCCTCCATGCTGTCATCCATGCTGTCAGACTTCTCTGTCTCAACAATGGCAGTCTTCACTCAAGACATACACACTCCACAGTCTTTTCCACAGAAAATTCAGCTTTGCTGTGCAGACACTTTTTTTTTTTTTTCTCTGCAAACTCTATTAGGGCCACTGTCTCTTTAAGACTGCTCCAACAGACTTTTCCTTTGCTGCTGCACACTACACAGTCTTTTCCACAACAAGTTCAGCTTTGCTGTGCAGACACACTTTTTTTTTTTCTTTTGCAAACTCTATTAGGGCTACTGTCTCTTTAAGACTGCTCCAACAGACGTTTCTTTTGCTGACACACTTTTTTTTCTCTGCTGCTGCTTCAACAGACTTCACCTTTTATTGCTGTCTCTCGCCACTGTGCTGCACGCACATTCTAGCACCAATTGTAAGCTTTTCAGGGATATAGCTCTGGGATCGCTGTCCGGGTAGACGGAGTGGCACGGAAACAGTTCATTCACAGACAGCAGTTCTGGTAAAAACTGGCCGCAACCAGTTTTATTAAAGTCTACAGCAAACAGAACATAATCAAAACCAAATCATAAACATAAGACCTGGGCTTGTCCAGCCACTTACTACACTTAGATAGATTTCCCTATCTATCCGGGACCAGACTCTAACAGCCTGGGCTAAAACAACACATATGTTCAGCATTTACCAGCATGGAGTTTCACAGAGTCTCCTCCTTGTGTCTGAAGGCACCTTCAACGTCCAGACTTGAGAGAGCTCCCCTCCTATTCAGCAGCTATCCGCATGGATTCTCACAGAGACTACTCCTGTGTCCGGGGTACATCGAGCACCCAGACTGAGACAGCTCATACTCCTGGAGACTCCTTCTTGTGCCTGGACTCCTTGTCCAGACTAAGCGAGCTCTCTGTCTGTGTTCGCAGACACCTACTTCTGGTCTCCTAATTAACAGCTGAGTGGTTTCAGGCCTGAGCTGCAAGTGTGTACTGAATGTAAGGTGTAGTGACCTTTCTCTACCACTAGGTTTGCAAAGCCATACATTTCCCTTATACCAGTCAGCAAAGTATCTAGGTGAAATGTACACCCCATTCAACACAGATACTCTCACTGTCTCACAATATATATATATATATGAGGTGTAAAATTGTTGAAAAAAAATGCGTGGGCTCCCGCCCTATTTGCTCAACCAGACAGACAAAGCCAGGGAGTGGGGACAGATAATAATAGCTGTTATGTTACGGTAGCTGAGGAGTGCAGGTAAAAAAGGCAATACACCAGAGCAGTTGGAATCTATGAGATTGCAGTACCCTGACTAACCACCGCAACTAGAGGCAGCCGTGGAGCGTTCCTACGTTGGTCCTAGACGCCTCGTCACAGCCTGAGAAAACTAACTACACCTAAAGATAGAAATAGGAAAGCTATCTGCCCCGGAGCAGAACCCAAAGATAATAGAAAGCCCCCAAACATGTAATGGCGGTTAGACAAGAGGAAATACTGACACAGAAAGAAAATAGTATGAGCAAACGCTGGGGCCCAAACTATCTAAATAGAAAAGGATAGGAAGGTTACTTACTGCAATCTCAGAAAACCCTGAAAAAACACCAACTCTACTAATTTCAAAATCACCTGAGATCACATGACCTCTACCACCTAAATTAGTTCTCTGGTGTAACAAAAACAAAACAGCAACCACTGAAAAAAAACTGGAAAAAGCAAAAGTACAAAACACAGTGGCTGGACTAAACTGAGAGGGCAAAAGCCCCCGGAGGGGACCCTGAAGGCCCCCACAGAAGTGCAGGACAAAATGCAAAAATATAGCAAAAACACAAAATAAGAAATTGTCTTATCTGATAGCAGGAGATGCAGACACGACACAGCAGGCTACAAGGGAAACTGGAAAGAAGGATTCAGACCAGAACAATTGATCACCGGCAACCCTGATGGGAAAATGACTCCCTTATATAAGACCAATCAGTAACACCTGATTCCCAGTCCTCACAATCCTCACTAGTACCGCTTGTAACCACCAGAGGGAGCCTCTGCTCAGAACTCATCTCAAACCCATTCACAACAAATAGCCCCAGAGAGGGACCATTTTTGCCCCCCCCTTGGCTACTAACATTGTCCCCAGACTCCCAGAAAGGCAAATTATAACAGATTCGCCTTCTGCACTTTGCCGTTATTCCCATGCCCTGTAGCGTGCAAGGTTAATAAGGGTTAAGCCACCTTGCATGAAAGGTGACTTTAAGCCCAGGTAATAATGAGAGTTTCAATTAGAAAACTAATCAATTATTATCTATTGTATGATAATAAAAATAAAACACACACACTTTAATAAAATCATTTTAATACATAAACACACAGTTTTAGACTATATTTATATTTTACTGGGATTCCTTGCAATCTTGTCACCTGAAATAAAATAAAAAATAAAGCACATTAATTCTTACCTATCCGATGTTCAGTCAGGTCCCGAATGTAACCTCTGAAAGGTTAATGTTTACTGAGGGACGCAGCTAATGCCGACAGCCTCACAGTAAACCCCGACTGAATCATCTCCTCTCCTTGTGACAGGAGAGGAGTGGTTAGCATAATTGATTGCTTCCCCCTTTCACTTTAGGTCAGCCAGGGACACCGCAGCATCAGTGACGTCAGAGGGAATCCCGGCTGACCTGAAGTGAACTGATTAACAAAAATAGGGGATCCCCTTGAAAAAAACATGACGTGGGGTCCCCCCTATTTTTGTTAACCAGCCTGATAAAGCAGACTACTGAGGCCTGGTTTTTCAGGCTGTTAAGGAGCCAATATCCATGGACCTTTCAAGCCTGATAATACCAGTCCACAGCAGTCTCCTTAGCTTGGCTGGTTAACAAAAATAGGGGATCCCCTCGAAAAAAAAAAGGCATGGGGGTCCCCCTATTTTTGTTAACCAGCCAAATAAAAAGCAGACTGCTGCGGCCTGGTATTAAAAGACTATCAAGGCCCATGGATTTTGGCCCTCAACAGCCTAAAAATACCAGGCTGCAGCAGCCCCACAATTGGCGCATCCAAAGATGCGCTAATTATGGCACTTTACCCGGCTCTTCCCACTTGCCCTGTAGCGGTGGCAAGCAGGGTAATAAGGGGTTAATGTCACCTTTGATTGAACGGTGACAATAAGCCCGGTTAATAATCGAGAGGTGTCAATAAGACACCGATCCATTATTAATCATAAAGTTTGTAAATTTTTAAAAAAATACACAGCCAGAATAAAGTCTTTTAATGAAATAAAGCACCACACAGTTTTCATTATTTTTATTGTACACTCATCCTGCGACGCCATCGATCTCCTGTAAAAAAACAAAAATAACAAACCAACACAAATACTCCCTGTCTGACGCAGTCCAAAATCACGAGTGTCCCACGACGAGTCCAGCTCTGCTACATCTGGATGCCAGGCTGAGCCTGACATCCACATAGAGCAGAGCAGCTTACCAATGCAGATTCCCCGGCGGTGACGTCATCGGACTGGTTTACGGCCAGCTGTCGCGAGAGTACAGCTGGCCGAGATTACCCAGTACCCGGCAGTCACTGCAGTTATCGCGAGAAGCTGCATGTGACCGCCAGGGAGAGGGTAATGGCCGGCCTGGATGGAAGGATGGACGTGACCGTCGGGGATCTTCTGCCAGGTAAGTGCTGCTGACACCTGACAGACCCTACCGACACTGACAGTGACAGTACTTCGTTCTGTAACACAGGAACTCCCCATAGACTTTAGAGGAAAACTCTGATTCCGGTATCCGATATGACAAAAATATCGGATCTCAGAATCGGAATTCCGATACAGCGAATATCGGCCGATACCCGATATTTGCAGTATCGGAATGCTCAACACTAATAAAGAGATTCGTGTTCACTCCCCAAGTATTTTACACAGGTAAAATAAATAAATCTCATAGGAAACACGTCAATAAGATCAGTTGGCAAATAGCAAACATCACAATATTTGTTAACAAAACCACCATTCTGTTACCGAACAAAATCCACTACACCAAAACCAATACACCAATAATATTACATACAAGGGATAAATGGTGCCACACCATGACCAGACCACATATTACCACTAGAGATGGGCAAACCTGAACAGTATAGTTCAGCGTCCGTACCGAACGCCTACTGTTTGGGCATGGACACCGAACACAGACTTCACAAGGAAGTCCATGTTACTGTTCGGGTTCGGCTGCCTTAACACCGGGTGTTTGTAGCGCTGTCATGTGCATGACAGCACGGCAAAGACCACTTCTGATTGGCAGTGAAATCATCCCCGCGGGTCAGAGAGCTGCTGTTCCCACGCTGTCAAAAGACAGTGTGAGTGCTCAGCTGTGATTGGATGTATAATGTTTTCCTCTGGTCACTTGTGTCAGCTGATGGGACTACAGCTCCCATCAGCTGACAGATGCTGCCGATAATAACAGTGAGAGCAGGAGCTGCGGATGGGAGTAATCATTAGCTGCTCCTGCGCTGTAAATAAATAATTTTAAAAAACGGCGTGGGTTCCCCTGTATTTTTGATAACCAGCCAGACAAAACTCACACCTTGGGGCTGCAACCCTCAGATGTCACTTTAATAAAGCTGGTTATCAAGAATAGAAGGGTCATCACTCTGTTTTTTTAAATTTAAATAAATAAATAAAAAAAAATGCATGGGTCCCCAAATTTTTGACAATCAGCCTTGCTAAAGTAGACAGCTGGGGCTGGTATTCTCAGGCTGGTAAGGGGCCATGGATATTGTCCCCAGCCTAAAAATAGCAGCCCACAGCTGCCCAGAAAATGCACATCTTTTACATACGCCAATTCTGGTGCTTTGCCTGGTCTTCCCACTTGGCCTGTAGCGGTGGCAAATTGAGTTCATATTTGTGGGGTTGATGTCACCTTTGTTTTGCCAGGTGACATCAAGCCCACGGCTTAGTAATGGATAGGTGTTGACAGTTGACTGCTAAGCAAACATAGAACGTGATCATGCGCTAATGTCCTCGCGGGAGTCACCCGCAATCTATGGCGTCTGAACGCCAGGCCCTGAATACGGCAATCAAACTCCTCACCGGTTATGCCAGTAATCTAGGGCATCTAAGACACCGACCCTGACCAGCTAGCATACCAAGCTCCTCACCAATTAAGTCGGTATTGTAATGGCATATTTCAGCCGCCCTAACCACACACACGCATGACCACACAGGCGCAAAGCATTTAACGGTTGATATTAGCGCATGGCGGCCCAGCCATGCCACCCTTTTATACCCTTTTACCCTGGGCATGCTCAGAAGGGGAAACGCAGGACTTCGTCCCAAAGACGTCTGCTCCAGCACTGGCTATAATAGCAGATCCAGGAGAGGCAGCAGCAAGTCTCTGCACAGTATTGGAATGGGCAAGATGCTGGGACCGACATCTCTGCTGAGCAGGCTCCACTGTGGCCGGAGATGAATGGGGGACCACAGCGGGACTGGTTCGAGACTCCCCTTGTGCAGCAGTGGGAACTCGAACCCTAACATTACCCCCCATCCTAGGGCCCAACCTTCTTTGGGCCTCGCTGCGCTCAAAGGTAGGAGCGGGGCGCCGATGGGCATCGGCCGAAGACCTCATCCTGAATAGCATCCTGGGTGCAGTCCCAAATGTCCCGTGCCTCCACAGCCCAGTCTGCCACCCTGGAATCGGCGGAAGACTCGGGCATGGGCACTAGTACCCGCGGATGCTGACCGTAGTTCAGGAGGAATGGGGTCTGTCCGGTGGAGTCAGCCACAGCATTATTTAGAGCGAACTCAGCCCACGGTAGCAAGGATGCCCAGTCATCCTGCTTGGCAGAGAAAAAATGTTGCAAGTGTGTGACCAAGGTCTGGTTGGCCCTCTCTACCAACCCACTCGTCTCGGGATGGTATGCAGAGGAGAGATTCAACTCAATGCTGAGTAAACGACACAGCTCTCTCCAGAACCGAGGCGCAAACTGGGGACCTCGATCACTGACAATTTTGTCTGGCATACCGTGTAGGCGGAAAATATGCCTAATGAATAATGCTGCCAAGGCCCGTGCAGACGGTAACCGTGGTAACAGCACTAAGTGCACCATTTTGGAGAAGTGGTCGGTTATCACCCAGATGATGGTGCAGCCCCGAGACTTGGGTAAGCCCACCACAAAATCCATCCCGACCATCTCCCAAGGCCTGTCTGCCACCGGTAAAGGGAAAAGTAGCCCAGCTGGCCGTTGTCGAGGGGACTTATTCTTGGCGCAGGAGACGCACGCCTGAACGTATTCCCTGACGTCACGGATCATATGTGGCCACCAGTATGTCCTCGCCAGCAACTCAGATGTCCTTTTTGCCCCAAAATGTCCACCCACCCTGGACGAATGTGCCCAAGAGAGTACCTCCGGTCACAAATTGGTGGGCACAAAAGTCTTGCCCGGAGGCACAGACTCAAGTGAAACCGGGGCCACAGTTCTTAGGCTCTCTGTGGGGACAATCAAACGAGGCTCCTCCTCCACCTCCTCAGAGGACACCACGGAGCGAGAAAGAGCATCGGCCCGAATGTTCTTCTCACCGGAGAGGAAATGGAGGGTGAAATGAAACCGGGAGAAGAACAGGGACCATTTGGCCTGACGAGAATTTAGCCACTGGGCGGTCTGTAAATAGACCAAATTTTTGTGGTCAGTGAAAACTTGAAAGGGAAAGCGAGCCCCCTCCAGGAGATGTCTCCACTCAGAAAAGGCCAACTTCATGGCTAGCAACTCCCTATCCCCAATGGAATAATTCCTCTCCGCTGGTGTGAAGGTCTTGGAAAAGAAGAAACAAGGATGTTTCCGACCTTGAGCATCCTTTTGAAAAAGGACTGCTCCAGCACCAACGGATGAGGCATCGACCTCCAATAAAAAAGGCTTATCAACCTCGGGGCGATGTAAGATGGGAGCGCTAGCAAAATGGGACTTAATTGAAGTAAAGGCCTTGGAGACCTCCTCTGACCACAATTTGGGATTGGCTCCCTTCTTAGTGAGGGCTACCAAGGGAGCTACCAAAGTGGAGAAGTGGGGAATGATTTGACGATAGTAATTAATGAACCCCATAAAGCGCTGCACCGCTTTAAGAGAATGGGGTTCTTGCCAATCCATCACAGCCTGTAGTTTGGCAGGATCCATAGCCAATCCCTGGGCAGAGATGATATAGCCCAGGAAAGGTAAAGACTCCTGCTCAAACATGCATTTCTCCAACTTTGCATAGAGGGAGTTCGCCCGTAACAGGTCGAAGACTTTGCAGACATCCCTCCAGTGAGAGTCAATATCTGGAGAAAAGATGAGAATATCATCCAGATAGACTACTACAGAGGTGGAAAGCATATCCCGGAAGATGTCATTGACAAAGTCTTGGAAAACGGCTGGGGCATTACAGAGCCCGAAGGGCATCACCAGGTATTCATAATGCCCATCCCTGGTATTAAAAGCCGTCTTCCATTCGTCCCCCTCACGGATACGAATCAGGTTATAAGCACCACGCAGATCTAATTTAGTAAATACCCTTGCTCCCCGGAGCCTATCAAAGAGCTCAGAGATCAGGGGCAACGGGTACTTATTCATAACGGTGATGGCGTTAAGACCTCTGCAATCTGTACACGGACGTAATTCTCCACTCTTCTTCTGCACGAAGAAGAACCCCGATCCTGCTGGTGATACCGACTTCTAATGAACCCTCTTGCCATATTCTCCTGGATATATTGAGACATAGCCTCCGTCTCAGGAAGAGAGAGGGGATAGACCCTTCCCCGAGGAGGTTCTGCTCCAGGCAAGAGGTCAATAGGACAGTCGTAGGGACGATGGGGCGGCAGAGTCTCCTCAGCCTTTTTAGAGAACACGTCTGCATATGACTGATATCACTTGGGAAGAGGAGAAAGATCTGCGGGTATCTCTGTAGTGGTAACCTGAATGCACTCCCTGACACATCTGTCCTTACATGACTCACTCCAACCCAGTATCCTACCGGAGGTCCACTTAATATGAGGGGAGTGGGAATGGAGCCAGGGTACTCCCAGTAGGATTTCATCTATTCCCTCGGGAAGGACGAGAAGGGAAATAATTTCCTGATGGGAAGGGGGTACACACAAAGTAAGAGGGACAGTCTGATGTGTAATTGGCGAGGGCAATGTCAACCCATTCACTACCCAGACAGTCACTGGTTTGTCGAGCGCTACCAGATGTATTGCGTGGCGACAAGCAAAGGTGGATGACATGAAATTCCCCTCTGCTCCTGAGTCCACACAAAGCTCGACTGTAAGTGTGGAAGAGTCTACAGTGACTGTCCCTTTAAATGTCATCTTGGAGAAAAATGCCGCTGTCTCTAGTGAACCTCCTCCCAGGGCCACTAGACGCGATCGCTTCCCCGATCGCTGTGGACATTTGTTGGCATAGTGTCCTGTCTGCTGACAAAGGTTACAGACCACAGATACTCGGACGGCTCGAGACTTAGGTCCTGCACGAGGAACCTCTGTGGCCTTTTGGGGTTCGGACGCCAGATCGGGGGATTCGAGAGGTTTGGCAAAGGTGGGAGCCAACCAAATCCTCTGCCTACACTGGGCCCGCTCCAACCTCCGCTCGTGAAAACGGAGGTCGATGCGGGTAGATATGGAGATAAGCTTCTCCAGTGTGGTGGGAATCTCCCTGGTAGCCAAAGCGTCTTTAACATGGTCAGCCAGTCCTCGCCAGTAGACTGGAATGAGAACTTTATCCGACCAGTCTAGCTCTGAGGCCAGAGTCCGAAACTGGACGGAAAACTGACTGACCAAAGACGAACCCTGTGCCAATGCCAGCAGTTGTAGCGCCGTATCGTGGGTGAGCTGAGGTCCTAAAATAGACCTTTTTAAGAGCCTCCAGGAAATGAGGAGCACTCCGCACCACACGATCGCCGTGCTCCCACAGCGGCGTTGCCCACTCCAACGCTCTGCCCGAGAGTAGAGACAGTACAAAACCCACTTGTGACCGATCCGTGGGGAAACATGCAGCCAGAAGCTCGAGCTGTATAGAGCACTGACTCACGAATCCCCGACATTGCTTGCTGTCACCGGGAAACTTGTCAGGAAGCGGGAGGTGGGATAATGTAGGGGCAGAGGTGGCAGAGGACAAACTGGCTGCAGCCACGCTAGCAGCTTGAACAGTGACTGCGGTAACATCCACAGCTGAGGTTGTGCGCTCAAAAGCCGCCAACCTACCCTCCAGCTGCTGGATGTACTGCGGTAGACGCTGGTCATCCGCCATTTTACTAGCCAGACCCTGCCGCTAATATTATGTTAGGGTCTGCGGAACGCACCAAATATATGATGTAGAGAGGTGCGTTCGCAGCCCGGGGTTCACCGTGCAGGCGGAGCCTGCTGCTGGTAAAATGGCGCAAGAAGCGAACTCTGTTATCCCGCAGAGTCGCCAAAATAAACCCCGTAATGCGCTGTGGCAATATATGCAACTCTGTTATTCACAGAGCCGCTAGAAGGAATGCCACAGCGCTATATGGCGATGTGTGCGAACTCACTTAACACCACTGAGTCGCAAAATAAGCACGCTAGGGCGCTGTCTAGCGTTGAAAGCGAACCCTGTTACGTCACAGAGCCGCAGAGACAAACTTCTGTGTCCTGTCAGGCACCCAGGTACACAGTTGACTGCTAAGCGAACATAGAACGTGATCATGCGCTAATGTCCTCGCAGGAGTCACCCGCAATCTATGGCGTCTGAACGCCAGGCCCTGAATACGGCAATCAAACTCCTCACCGGTTATGCCGGTAATCTAGGGCATCTAGGACACCGACCCTGACCAGCTAGCATACCAAGCTCCTCACCGATTAAGTCGGTATTGTAATGGCGTATTTCAGCCGCTCTAACCACACACACGCATGACCACACTGGCGCAAAGCATATAACAGTTGATATTAGCGCATGGCGGCCTAGCCATGCCACTCTTTTATAGTAACAGCTACAGGACCTGCCAGAAAAAAGGACCAATGAGAAACTGTTCCAAAACACATGTAGTTTCAAGACCTTCCTGGCGGACCAATAGGAGCTGCTGCAGTACCTGAACATGTGACCCCTGATCTCCAGTGAGAGATCTTACCCTGGGCATGCTCAGAAGGGGAAACGCAGGTCCCAAAGACGTCTGCTCCAGCACTGGCTATAATAGCAGACCCAAGAGAGGCAGCAGCAAGTCTCTGCACAGTATTGGAATGGGCAAGACGCTGGGACCGACGTCTCTGCTGAGCAGGCTCCACTGCGGCCGGAGATGAATGGGGTACCGCAGCAGGACTGGTTTGAGACTCCCCTTGTGCAGCAGCGGGAACTCGAACCCTAACACATGGAATCAGGAACACAGACCGGACATCAGGAACACGGAATCAGGAACATAGAATCAGGAACATGAACCGGACATCAGGAACACGGACTGGACATCAGGAACATGGACTGGACATTCTGAACACGGACACCGGAACACGGGCTGGATCTCAGGAACATCAGAACTCTGGCATCGGACATCTGGCAACGATCGACAGGTTCCGGACATCGGCCTGCGGACATCAGGCTCCGGACATGAGGCCACAGTATCAGGCTCCGGACATCAGGCAGGGAATGATCAGATCCGGACATCTGGAAGCGATCTAAAAAGGAACCCAAGCAGTCTGGTGCAAGCCCTGCCAGGCTCAATTGGAGCCGGCTGGGGATTGCACCAAAAACAAGCTGAGCACAGAGTAACAGAAACTCAGCACACCCTCACCGGACTCCTCCTTCCAAGATGAACCCAGGTTGTATCAAAGGAAGTCATTTAGCAAAAGATCACAGTCACTGGGCACAGGGTTCAGGACACAGAAGGACTTCAGGAACATAACACAGCAGACACAGTTCAGACAGTCAGGTACAGGACAGGTACAGGATTAAGGATTCAAGCCTGGAATTACCGCCTCCAGGATAGGTGAGCCTGGAATTACTGCCTCCAGGACAGGTGCAGGGACGGGTACAGGATCAGGGATTCAAGCCTAGAATTACCGCCTCCAGGATAGGCGCAGGGATGGGTACAGGATCAGGGATTCAAGCCTGGAATTACCTCCTCCAGGATAGGCGCAGGGATGGGTACAGGATCAGGGATTCAAGCCTGGAATTACCTCCTCCAGGATAGGCGCAGGGACAGGTGCAGGAACACACAACACACATGGCAAGATTCAGAAGCTATGTAAGTAGCTAAGACCCCGCCCATAGGGCAGGGAGCCTTTATGTATGAGCTGCCCCTCAGAAATTGGCTGGGGCAGCATTTCAATTACACACACTAACCCTCATAAAAGCAGGGCAGGTGTGGCCCGCACACCCTATGCAGCCAAACACAATTCAGCACAGCAAGGGTGTGTGGCCCAGCTGCGCTTGGTACACATGTTCCCAGGAGTATGCACAAAAATGTAATTACAAAACCTGATATTCATTCACACTCACACTTCCCAACAGTGCCACTAGAGGGAACCTTAGACTATTTAAGGGTGTGAGAGACGTAACAGTTAGGTCATTCGTCAGTGTGTCAGAGACGAGTTGAGATAAGATCAGAGCAGATTTGTTGAGATTTCCTGTCAGATGAGACAGAGGACGGAAGATTGCAAGCTGTTACCTCAGAACAGACTGACTGCTAGTACCCTATGTATGTGGAAAGTGACTCTCGAAGCGAGCATGAAATCAGTTTGACGGAAGGTCCTGATAGCCACTTTGGACAGAGTCTTTGAAGGAAAAGAAGGAAGGGGACTGCAGTTGTCAGAACATCGAGTTAACTGAGAAACGGTCAGTGAGCTGTGGAAGGAAGGAATCTGACGACTACACCTACTGCTACCCGTGCTTATGTTAAGGGTGAGAGTAGGGCGACGGGCGAGTGGTGAAAAGAAGACGAGAGAGTGACATAGGTGACATAGCACCTCCACTCTGCTATCCGGACGCCGGGTCCGAAGCCTTGCTAGAACCTTCACGGCTAGTAGGAGAAAAACCGGAATCCCTGCTGGACTTCAAGTCGCAGAGGGGCCCTATCGTGCTGATACGTAACCGGGGTCAGGGAGAGCAGGAGTCAGGCCTGATCAGCTATAGACTTAGTTCTTGCAAAAAGAAGGCTCCACCACAATGTCGGCCGGGTGTAGCTGTTATACACAGAGTTGAGCTTAGCTTTATGCAGGTTGGAAACTCACCCATTAAAGAGATAGGAGGCCTTAAACCTACTCAGTGATTACCTGGATGTGCATCCTCCACCCTGAGCAGCTTCCCGGGACATACCTGCTACCATCACCAGTAAAGGTATGGAAAGAGACTGATTTGTGTGTGACTGACTTATTACTTGCACCCTGCATCGCCATATACTTTGAGGGATCCAGTCTCTCCTGTGGGAGACTTAACACCTTGCTGCCAGTAACCATCCCCTCAGAAGATTAACCCTGCAGCGCTGGTCACCTTGATCAGAAACCACAGGTGGCGTCACAACAATTATTATCCCCTGTAAATATCCCCCTTTGTATGAGCGCCCAGGGCAACTCGACCGAGCTGTGCTGCTTGTGACATTCCCCATAGACTTCAACGGGCTCGGTGCCGAGTACCCCATAACCCTGGTGTTGTGCGACTCAAGGGCACCTGGAAATGGCTGCAGCCTAAACACACTTAGTAAGTCATGCACCACTGCAGAGGACCTTGACCTACAGGTAGCTTCCACAGCAATAGCCAGGGACCACACATGCGGGTGGTCATGCATCGCAACGGAGACACCCACGCATGCACGGCTACGCAGCGGAACTGGGAACTGAGCAGCATCCATACAGGTAACAGATAACAGTATCCCAGCTCAATTAGGGGGAAAAGGAGCAAAGGGTTAAGGCACAGACATGCATTGTCACGCCTACAACCAAGTACAGACAGAACAGCGTGACACTTACATGCCCTGTTCACATTCTCCACTGTGTGCCTTCTGCTGCAGCCTGTGCTGACGCACACAAGCCACACATCTCTTAGCTGTCCACCATGTTTTATATTACTAGACCATACTGTTGCTGTAAAAGCTGAAGCTGGTGCTACTGCCAACACATCTCCTAGTTCTTACCTGTCCTGTCTCTAGCATGTGAATTAAGCCGCTGCTTTTGCTACAACAGAGCAATGCTAGCCACACATCTCTTGGCTGCCCATTGTATTTTATAGTGCCAGACCATACCGCTGCTGGCCTTACACTGCCACACGTCTCCTTATTTTCCCTGTCCTAGGTCTCCAACATTCAGCGTCAGGCGCTGGTTTTGCTAATGCACAGCCATGACAGACACACATCTCCTGGCTGCCAACTGTTTTTTAATGCTAGACAGAATGTGTATATTTAGCAGGGTGCACCACAAAATACAGACATAATAATGAGAGAGGGTGCTGCATCATGTAAAGTTTTAGATCATATGTAAAAGGGGAGAGGAAAAGACAGTACATAAGTGATTAACACACCTAATAATGAATATAAAATGTATATCTCTTAATTGAACACCAAAGAAAACAAACACATAAAAACAAAGGAATACCACCCCTGTTGATCTCGGCAGCACCTTATCATGGCCATACTATATTTTTATGTATCTACTAGCTGAAGAGCCCAGCATTGCCCGAGCATAGTAACTAACTGTGGTTAGATATAACAAATTATAATGATTGTTCTCCATCCCAAAGGCCAGTGCCCATATACCATCACACATCCTCTATCCCATAGTCCCGTGCCCATATACCCATCATACATATCCTCCATCCCATAGTCCCGTGCCCATATACCCATCATACATATCTTCCATCCCATAGTCCCGTGCTCCTATACTCATCACACATCCTCTATCCCATAGTCCAGTGCCCATATACCCATCATACAATAATGTATGTAAACCACTGTGGAATTAATGGCGATAAATACATATTCTCCATCCCATAGTCCCGTGCTCATATACCCATCACACATCCTCCATCCCATAGTCCCGAGCCAGATGGCGCTGAGCAGGGAGTTCCTGGAGATGTGCTGTTATGTAACCTGGCAGTGTGGCTCTGTGTGTGGCCGCTAATGGGGGCCAGATAATGGCTGAGAGCTTATGTTCCCTGGGATGCTAGATTTCACCCACCCGGTCAGTGTCAGCTGAGGTGTTGTGGAGTGGGAAAACTGTTGCTCACAGCAACCAATCACAGCTCAGCCTTCATCTTTTAAACAGCTCTGGTGAAATGAAAGATGCTTAGTGATTGGTTGCTATGGGCAATACAGGCAGTGTAACCTGTTGTGGTCAAGAAGAAGTGCCTATGAAATATATTAGATATTTTGTATATCTACTATATAATCGTGTAATTCTGTCTGTCTGTAACAGAAATCCCGCTCCACTGATTGGTCGCGCCCGGCTGGACGCGACCAATCAGCGACAGGCGCTGTCCAGCCGCGAATTGGCGCAGGATTTGAACCACGCCCACCACCGCTATCGTCGGGAGATCAGCGGAGATCTCCCGACTGTATCCGAGGATCATCTCCTGCCGCATGGAGGTCAGCGGCAACGCAGCCGGGAGATGACCGGCTCCCAGCAGGAGTACCCCGACCGGCGGCCTCCCGTAAACCCCAGCAGCAGCCTCCACGTATACCCCTCCAGCAGCAGCCTCTTAATACCCCAGCAGCAGCAGCCTCCACATATACCCCAGCAGCAGCCTCCACATATACTCCAGCAGCAGCCTCCACATATACCCCAGCAGCAGCAGCCTTCACATATACCCAGCAGCAGCAGCCTCCACATATACCCAAGCAGCAGCAGCCTCCACATATACTCCAGCAGCAGCCTCCACATATACCCCAGCAGCAGCCTCCACATACACCCCAGCAGCAGCCTCTATATACACCCCAGCAGCAGCCTCTATATACACCCAGCAGCCTCTATATACACACCAGCAGCCTCTATATACACCCCGGCAGCAGCCTCTATATACACCCCAGCAGCAGCCTCTATATACACCGCAGCAGCCTCTATATACATCCTAGCAGCCTCTATATACACCCCAGAAGCCTCTATATACCCCCAGAAGCCTTTATATACACCACAGCAGCCTCTATATACACCCAAGCAGCCTCTATATATACCCCAGCAGCCTCTATATACACCCCAGCAGCCTCTATATACATCCCAGCAGCCTCTATATACATCCCAGAAGCCTCTATATACACCCCAACAGCAGCCTCTATATACACCCCAGCAGCCTCATATTTTGATGATCTGTTTAATAATTTCATTCAGTTGTATTAAGTTCTATGCGCAATAACATTTAATGATAATGTATATATTTTACCCGGAAAATCCTGTGTATTCATCGCATTATTCTTAAATCTTCATAAATAAACTACATACATATTCTAGAATACCCAATACGTTAAAATCGGGCCACCATCTAGTATATATATATATATATATATATATATATATATTTATTTATATATAAATATATATATATTAGATATTTATTATACGGGGCTTTGCGTGTGGAGTGAGTGTAGCTATCCAGAATGGGTGGGGCTATGTGCAGTAGACGTAGCTTGACACACACACACACACACACACACATACATATATACACTCAACTTTATATACTGTATATACAGTGGGTTCAGAAAGTATTTTTCACTCTGTTTCATTGCAGCCATTTGGTAAATGCAAAAAAGTTCATTTTTTTCTTATTAATATACATTCTGCACCCAATCTTGACTGAAAAAAACAGAAATGTAGAAATTTTTGCAAATTTATTAAAAAAGTAAAACTCAAATATATCACATGGTCATAAGTATTCAGACCCTTTGCTCAGACACTCATATTTAAGACACATGCTGTCCATTTCCTTGTGATCCTCCTTGAGATGGTTCTACTCCTTCATTGGAGTCCAGCTGTGTTTAATTTATCTGATAGGACTTGATTTGCAAAGGCCCTGGCTATATAAGACCTCACAGCTCACAGTGCATGTCAGACCAAATGAGAATCATGAGGTCAAAGGAACTAGCCAAGGAGCTCAGAGACAGAATTGTGGCAAAGCACAGATCTGGCCAAGATTACAAAAGAATTTCTGCAGTACTCAAAGTTCTTAAGAGCACAGTGGCCTCCATAATCCTTAAATGGAAGAAGTCTTCTTAGACCTGGCGAACCAGCCAAACTGAGCAAACGTGGGAGAAGAGCCTTGGTGAGAGAGGTAAAGAAGAACCCCAAGATCACTGTGGCTGAGCTCCACAGATTCAGTAGGGAGATGGGAAAAAGTTCCAAAAAGTCAACTATCACTGCAGCCCTACACCAGTCGGGCCTTTATGGCAGAGTGGCCCGACAGAAGCCTCTCCTCAGTGCCAGACATAGGAAAGCCCGCATAGAGTTTGCTAAAAAAAACACATGAAGGACTCCCAGACTATAAGAAATAAGATTCTCTGGTCTGATGAGATAAATATAGAACTTTTTGGTGATAATTCTAAGCGGTATGTGTGGAGAAAACCAGGCACTGCTCATTACCTGCCCAATACAATCCCAACAGTGAAACATGGTGGTGGCAGCATCATGCTATCGGGGTGTTTTTCAGCTGCAGGGACAGGACAACTGGTTGCAATTGAATTAAGCATGAATGCGGCCAAGTAAAGAGATATCTTAGATGAAGACCTCTTCCAGAGTGCTCTGGACCTCAGACTTGGCTGAAGGTCCACCTTCCAACAACTCAATGACCCTAAGCACACAGCTAAAAAAGGAGTGGCTTCAGAATAACTCTGTGACCATTCTTGATTGGCCCAGCCAAAGCCCTGACCTAAACCCAATTGAGCATCTCTGGAGAGGCCTGAAAATGGCTGTTCACCAAAGTTCACCATCCATCCAGACGGAACTGGAGAGGATCTGCAAGGAAGAATGGCAGAGGATCCCCAAATCATGGTGTGAAAAACTTGTTGCATCATTCTCAAGAAGACTCATGGCTGTACTAGCTCAAAAGGGTGCTTCTGTGCAATACTGAGCAAAGGGTATGAATACTTATGACCATGTGATATTTCAGTTTTTCTTTTTTAACAAATTTGCAAAAATTTCTACATTTCTGTTTTTTTTCAGTAAAGATGGGGTGCAGAATGTACATTAATGAGAAAAAATGAACTTTTTTGCATTTACCAAATGGCTGCAATGAAACAAAGAGTGGAAAATTTAAAGGGGTCTGAATACTTTCCGAACCCACTGTAGATGTGAGTTTCCACCAGCAATGCTTTATGCACTTCTCTTTATTTGACCTATGCTTCTTGGAGTTTTTGTAAGGTTTACTCTTTATTTATTGCCGCTCTATCAATACCATGCACCTTTCCCTCTCTGCACTCCTTTATTTAATCGACCTCACTTATGACTATAGATGAGCGACTTTGCCTTTTGGAGTGTCGAGTCGGGTTTCGTGAAACCCGACTTTCTGAAAAGTCGAGTCGAACAAAATTGGCCGACTATCGGGAAAAGTCTGTGGTCCGACTGAAATACGAAACCCAATGCAAGTCAATGGGGAAGCAAAGTCGGCAGGGAGTGGAGGACAGTAAACACACCTACAGTGCCCATTTCAATGCCAACGACATCAATTCTTACTACTTAAGCTTGGCAACTTAAATTTACTTTATAATAATAGTTACGCATTGAAAACTGGGGGTTATTTGGCTAAAGTTGTGGGGGAGTAGGACTGACTCCAGGTTTTCGTGTGCCCCAGGCGAAAGAGTGTCAGTGGACCCCTTTAACACATACCACAATTCATGATTCTCTGATACGGTAGAGAAATATAGATATAGTACAATGACAAATACTTCACTTCTTACATTACATGAGTGATATCTATTTAAAATTCTACAATAGCTCAAAAACCGGACAGTATATTCCTCCATACAGTATTATGGCCACCTCATAGTGCGCCATACAAAATAATGAGCCCCATATATTGCTCCATACAGAATAATTAGTCCCATATAATGTTCCATACAGTATATGATGAGCTCCACATAATGCTACAGTATATGATGGTCCCCATATAATGTGCCATACAGTATAGGACGGTCCCCATAGAGTATAATGAGCCCCACATATTGCTCCATACAGTATAATGAGTTGCATATAAAGCTCTATACAGTTTATGATGGGCCCCATATATTGCTCCATGCAGAATGGGCTCCATATGTGCTCCATATGATGCTCAATACCCTATATGATGCCCCATAAATAATGAACCCCATATGATGCTCCAGTATATGATGGGCCCCATGGATGATGCTCCAGTGTATGATGGGCCTATATAATGCTTCATATATAATGGACCCATATGATGCTGCAGTATATGATGGGCCCATGGATGATGCTCCTGTGATGGGCCTATACACTGTGTGCAGAATTATTAGGCAAATGAGTATTTTGAGCACATCATCCTTTTTATACATGTTGTCCTACTCCAAGCTGTGTCGGCTTGGATCAGTAAAGGGCAGAGAGCTCCACTCCGACTCAGACGCCAGCAAGGTGGAGGTGGGGTACTGGTATGGGCTGGTATCATCAAAGATGAACTTGTGGGACCTTTTCGAGTTGAGGATGGAGTGAAGCTCAACTCCCAGACCTACTGCCAGTTTCTGGAAGACACCTTCTTCAAGCAGTGGTACAGGAAGAAGTCGGTATCGTTCAAGAAAAACATTATTTTCATGCAGGACAATGCTCCATCACATGCATCCAAATCCTTCATAGCGTGGCTGCCCAGTAAAGGTCTAAAAGAAGAAAAAATAATGACATGGCCCTCTTGTTCACCTGATCTGAACCCCATAATGAACCTGTGGCCCTCCATAAAATGTGAGATCTACAGGGAGGGAAAACATTACACCTCTCGGAACAGTGTCTGGGAGGCTGTGGTGGCTGCTGCACGCAATGTTGATCGTAACCAGATCAAGCAACTGACAGAATCTATGGATGGAAGGCTTTTGAGTGTCATTGTAAAGAAAGGTGGCTATATTGGTCACTGATTTTTTGTTTTGTTTTGTTTTTGAATGTCAGAAATGTTTATTTCTAAATTTTGAGTTGTTATATTGGTTTACCTGGTGAAAATAAACAAGTGAGATGGGTATACATTTGGTTTTTATTAAGTTGCCTAATAATTCTGCACAGTAATAGTTACCTGCACAAACAGATATCCTCCTAAGATAGCCAAATCTAAAAAAAAACCTCTCCAACTTCCAAAAATATTAAGCTTTGATATTTATTAATCTTTTAGGATGATAAATACAACTTGCCTAATAATTATGCAAACAGTGTATAATGCTCCAGTGTATGATGGGCCCCATTTATAATGCTCCAGTGTATGATGGGCCCCATGGATGATGCTCCAGTGTATGCTGGGCCTATATAATGCTCCATATATAATGGGCCCCATTTATAATGCTCCAGTGTATAATGGGCCCCGTATATGATGCTCCAGTGTATGATGGGCCCCATGGATGATGCTCCAGTGTATGATGGGCCCTCTCTATGATGCCCAAGTGTATGCTGGGCCCCATATATAATTCTCCAGTGTATAATGCTCCCCATATATTGCTCCAAACATTAAAAAAATGAAATACCTCTCCTCGCTGGGCATTGCTCTACTCTGGACTCCTCAGCATCGCCATCTTCCAGCTCTCTGCACTTGGACTGTTCAGGCAGAGGGCATACAGACGTGACATCATCGCGCTCTCTGACCTGAATGTCACTGTCAGGAAACGCGGAAGACATCATAGCAGTGGAGCAGGGAGAGGTAAGCATTGCAAGTGCTCGGGCCCTGAGCAAGCAGGGGGGGCCCACTTGTGGGCGACGGCACTGGCACAGGGCCCCTCATAGTACGCCGGTGTGTCTGACGGCGAGTGGGGCCACCTACTGTCAGAGACACCGGCGTACTATGAGGGGCGCTGTGCCAGTGCCGTCGCCCACGAGTGGCCCACCCACCAGCTCAGGGCACCGGCACTTTCCCGGGTGCGCCACGTGCTGACGCCAGGTGCTGGGGGGTACAGCCCAGTTAGGGAGGTGGAAAAACTGGCATATGTTGAGGTGTAGGCTGGACGTTCAGCAGCTGCAAATGGAGGAATTGGAGAAGTCGGAGGAAGGGGAGGACAAAGCGAGCCATTTTGCTGGCAACCTATGTGTCATCAGGGGAAGGTGGTACAAAATCCTTTGAAACCCAGGCATGGTTCATTTTAATGAAGGTGAGATCACCAACATTTTGGGTCGACAGCCAGGTCCTTCTTTCTGTCAGGATTGATCCAGTTGCACTGAAGACTCTTTCTGATAGCACACTACCGGCAGGGCAAGCGAGCTCCAGTAAGGCATATTGTGCCAATTCAGGCCAGGTGTACAGTTTACAGGCCCAGTAGTCAAAGAGGAATGAACTGTGAGGGAGAACATCGATAGGGGAGGAGAGGTAATTTTGAACCACAACTGCTGTCTCCTGTCTGTTGCAATCGAATCAGTATTACCCGTCGTGTGAGCGTTCCTCGAGTAATCAGTTTACAACATGTCATACAATCCCTGTCTCCAATGCCACTTCGGCTGTGTGCACCACGAACACCTCTTCCATTTGGCCCAGTACGGTTCGTGGTAGAACCTGCACCACTGCTGTGTGCTGGGAAGGCCTCTAACAAACGGTTTACCACAGTTGCTTGTTTGTTCGCCAATATTAGCTCTAGGTTATCTTGTGGCATGATGTTCTGTAATTTGCCTTTATAGCGTGGATCGAGGATGCTGGCCAACCAGTAGTCATCATCCTTCACAATTTTGGCAATGCGGGGGTTCCTTTTGAGGATCCACAAGACATAATCACACATGTGGGCCAATGTTCCAGGTGTCAATGATGCACTGACTGGTGGGTGGAGGAGCACTTTCTGCCAAATCCACATCCCTCCAGTCACGCACAAACCCTGTACCTGACCTTGGCAAGCCAACATTTTCTCTTGCCCCCTGAGAAGCATCCTCCTCCCCAAAATAATCATCCCCCTCATCCTCCTCTTCCTCTTCTTTCTCCACCTCGTCCAGGACAGATCCCTGAGCAGACAATGGCTGCCTGTCATCAAGGCTTCCCTCCTCCTCTTCTTCCTCCTCCGCTGCAGATGCCTGATCCTTAATGAGCGTCAAAGTTTGCATGAGCAGACACATAAGTGGGATGCTCATGCTTATGATGGCATCGTCTGCGCTTACCAGACGTGTGCATTCCTCAAAACACTGAAGGAATTTACAGAGGTATTTCAGTTTAGACCACTGCACACCAGACATCTCCATGTCTGCCCTCAAACTGCCTGCCCGTGTATCCTCCCACAAATGCATTACAGCCTGCCTCTGTTTGCACAGCCTCTCAACCTTGTGCATGGTGGAGTTCCACCTTGTTGCAACGTCTATAATTAGGCGGTGCTTAGGGAGGTGGAGCGATCGCTGCAGCCTCTGCATACGACGTCTAAGGGCGAGCGACTGATGTGCGAGCACAGTCTTCACACCTTATGGAGCAGGGCTGTTAACTCAGAATAATTATTTAGGAAGCACTGCACCACCAGGTTCAAGGTGTAAGCCAGGCAAGGAATGTGTCTGAGTTTTGCCAGGGCTATGGCCACCTCAAAATTACAGCCGTTATCACTGACTACCTTGTCTGGCGCAAGATGTAGACTGCCCAGCCATGACTCAGTTTCTCGCTGCAAGTAGTCGGCCAGTACCTCCGCGGTGTGTCTGTTGTCACCCAAAGACATCATCTTTAAAACAGCCTGCTGACGCTTACCACTAGCTGTTCGATAGTGGGCCACCTCGTATGCAACACTGGCAGTTGCGGATGGAGTGCTCGTGCGACTGTGATCTGTCGACGAGCTTTCGCTTCTGGAGGAGGAGGTTCGAACGCCTACCTACAGCAAACTGTTGCCTATACCGTGGGCTAGGCAGCACTGTCCCACCGCCACTGTCCCCTGTGGACCCTGCATCCACCACATTAACCCAGTGCACATTGATGGACACGTAACGGCCCTGGCTATGCCTACTGGCCCATGCATCTGTTGTGAGGTGCACCTTTCCTCTCACTGATTGTTTGAGTGCATGGACAATGCGGTCTTTCACTTGCAGGTGGAGGGCAGGGATGGCTTTTCTAGAAAAGAAGTGCCGACTGGGTTGGTCAAAGCGTGGGACAGCGTAGGCCATGAGCTCTTTGAACGCTGTGCTTTCAACCAAACGGAAGGGCTCCATCTCTAATGAGATCAGTTTGGCAATGTAGGCGTTCAAAGCCAGTATAGGCGGATGAGAGGATGAGTACTTTATTGTCCTACTCAGAGTGTCTGCTAGGGTGAGCTGGACTTGAGAGCTGCATATGGGTGAACTAGCGGTGGACATGATGGACTGAGAGGGGGTTGGTGATGGTGGTGGTGGTGGTGATGGCCTAGATTCAGTCTTTCATTGCAAAAACATTGTGATTCCCTGACTGCTTTGGCCTTGCGACGACACTTCAACATTTCTTGCAGGTGGTGTGTCTAACCGGTGGGCTTACAGTGGGGAAGCGATGGAGCGTTGCTGGCTACCTTCAGTCGGAGCAGGTGCACATGTGCTGCTTGAGGTTTTGTAGTCCGTCCATGCTTGCAAGTGCATTGTGATTAAATGTCTAAGCATGCAACTGGTATTCAAATTTCAGAGATTTTTCCCTCGGCTAAAGGTCCTTCCGCACTTCTTACAGATAACCTTTGCCTCATCAATAGGATTTTGGTCAAAAAAGTGCCACACTGCACTCTTCCTACTATGGGATAAATTTTCAGGGGTTGCACGCTGTGCTAATTTGACCGTCTGGCCAAGCTGTCCTGCAACTCTTTTTGTTTTTTTAACACGTTTTTGGACTGCTACGGGCCTGCCAGATAACCGCTGCTGCGATGTCGATGCCTGCTGCGGATCCTTCTCCTCTTCTGAGCTGTTGCTATCAGCACCCTCTTCCACTAATGGATGCCAATCCTGGTCAACAACTGGGTCATCCATCACCTCCTCTTCAATTTCATCTGCACCTTCCTCTGTGTCACCGTGTAAGGTGGTATAGTATGCGGGAAGGGGCACCTGAGATTCATCAGTGTCAGTTTCAGGCTCAGTAGACTGCGAGGGCAATGTAGTGCTCTGGGTGAATGTACCAGCAGTATCATCAGTGCACTCCATGTCAGATTCATCTTGGACTGGGGAATTCAGGATTTGACTTGATAACCCAGGCATGCTATGTGAAAAGAGCTCCATGGAGTAATCAGAAGTGTGGCCTGCCGCATCCTTCACTTTTGGTGGGGGGTGATGGACACAAGGAAAGATGTTGTTCCTGACCAGGAGCCTGCACTGACGACTCAGTGCTTGCATTTTTTGAAACTTCAGAAGAGGAGGCGATAGAGCTGGAGGCTGTTTCGGCAATGTAAGCCAAAACCTGTTCCTGATGCTCCGGCTTTAAAAGTGGTTTACCTACTCCCAGAAAAGGGGGCCTTCCAGGCCTTCTGGAGCCAGACGATGACGCAGGCTCAACACCTCCTGCCTTAGGTGCTATTGTGCTTTTGGCACTACCAGCAGATGCACCACCACCACCATCAGTACCAGCTGGCCCCCCACGCCCACGCGCGCGGCCTCTTCCACCATACTTCCTCATGTTTGGGAAAATGTACCCAAAATACCAGCAGATATATGGTACTGTATCAGAAGCATACAGCTGTATACGGTGTAGGGGAATATTCTAAATCTCCGTCTATATTTCGAGAGTAACACACAGACGCTCACAGGCTCAGTATGGATTAGACCAGAATATAAAAAGCAGAAAAAGGGTACTGTATCACAAGCGTACACCTGTATACAGTGTTGGGGTAATTTTAAATCTCCGTATATATTTCCAGAGTAACACACAGACGCTCACAGGCTCAGTATGGATTAGACCAAAATCTAAAAAGTAGAAAAAGGGTACTGTATCAGAAGCGTACAGCTGTATACAGTGTTGGGGTAATCGTAAATCTCCGTATATATTTCCGAAGTAACATGCAGACGCTCGCATGCTCAGTATGGATTAGACCAGAATATAAAAAGCAGAAAAAGGGTACTGTATCACAAGCGTACACCTGTATACAGTCTATACAGTCTAGGGGTAATTGTTAATCTCGGCATATATTTCCGGAGTCAGACACAGACGCTCACAGGCTCAGTATCGGTTACACCAGAAAATAAAAAGCAGAAAAAGTGTACTGTATCACAAGCGTACAGCTGTATACAGTCTAGGGGTAATTGTAAATCTCCATATATATTTCCAGAGTCACACACAGATAGTCAGCATGTATTTGTCCGTGATACCAGCCGGTACACGGTAGTGTGTGAGGAGCATACAGCTCTATACGGTGTGGGAAAAAATGATCGCTCGGGAACTGTGCAGAAAAAAAGAATAAAAGTATTAGTGCTGTGTAAAAATCAGTCTGCACCGCAGTATACACACAGCAATACAGCTAGCAGGCAGCCAATTAACCACCGCTGCTGCACACAAGAAAATCCACCCCTGTCACTGGCAGGCATCCAAATAACCAGCGCTGCTGCACACAACAAAATCCTCCCCTGTCACTGCACACTAACTGTACAGCACAATTGCTATCAGCACAAGCTCAGAATAACTTTTCTTTCCTGCCTAACTCTCTCCATACTGATAAACAGCGTCAGCAACCTCTCCCTATGCTAAGATCGGCAGAAGTAAAATGGCGATCGGCGGTGAGGGCTTTTATAGCCACTGTGATGCCACACAAAGCAAGCCAATCACTGCAATGCCCTTATTTAAGATGGTGATGGCCGCTGCCCATGTCATCTCTTTGCCCACAGTGTACGTCCTTGCTCATTGGCTGAGAAAAGGTGCCTGCAAGCATTATGGGAAAACAGACTTTGGCGCTTGGGTCGACGACCGCATGGCTGACTCAAGCTATGGTCGGGTTTCGCTCGGCGAAACCCGACTTTGGCGAAAGTCGGCGACTTTGGAATCTGACCAACCTGTTTCTCTCAACTCCACTTACAACTCCCCCATAGCTTGGGTTACATGCACTCTTTCTTCCATTGTGGTTCAGGCACTATTGTTTGATATTGTTCATGCTTTTTCTGGATGAGGTTTGTTTGTAGTTTCCTTTTTGTAGATATTTTGGAGTATTTACATACACTATGCCTAGATTGCATGCATTACTGACTAATTAGAGGGGCTCAGTTTTGGATATTCTTTTTTATAAATTCTGGAGTAATTATGCACACCTGAGCTTTAGCATCTGCCTTGTCTACTGTGGACCCACGGGTGGGTACTCTTGGTATTAAATGTTTTTTTGTGTTTGTTTTCTATGGTGTTCAATAAATAGATATATAATTTATGTGTATTGCAGAGCAGCGTTGGAAGGAAACAAATTCGCAAGACAACTTCACTGCATTCAAACAGGCAACACTCGCTTTCAAATCTGCCCTCACCTCTGCTAAATAGGCCTACTTCACAACCCTCGTATCTTCCCTATCCTACAACCCCAAACAGATATTCAAAACTTTTAACTCCCTCCTCCGCCCACCACTGCCCCCTCCTACCTCCCTCATCTCTGCTGAGGACTTTGCCACACACTTCAAAAATAAGATCGACCAAACAAGACAAGTCTTCATTGTTCAACCACCACAACCCCTTTGTATACCAGACCAATGCCCAAACCCCATAACCTCCCTCTCCAACATCACTAAAGGGGAGCTTAATTGTCTATTCTCCAAATTGCACCTCACAACCTGTGCACTCAACCCCATCCCATCCCACCTCCTCCCCAACCTCACCACCACTATTATCCCATCCCTAACCCATCTCTTCAACCTATCACTAACTTACGGTACCTTCCCTTCTGCTTTCAAACATGCCACAATCACGCCTATCCTTAAAAAAGCCAACCCTCGACCCAACCGCTATGTCCAGCTATCGCCCTACATCGCTGCTACAATTTGCTCCCAAACTCCTGGAGCAGCACGTCCATGCTGAACTTTCCTCCCACCTCTCATCTAACTTACTCTTTGACAGTTTACAATCTAGTTTCCGCCCCCATCTCTCCACTGAGACAGCCCTGAACAAAATTCCTAACGACCTACTTACAGCCAAAGCAAACGGACAATACTCTATACTCCTGCTTCTAGACCTGTCCTCTGTTTTTGACACAGTTGACCACTGCCTTCTATTACAAATCTCCTCCTCCTTTTGCATCAAGGACCTCGCCCTATCCTGGATCTCCTCATACCTTTCCAACTGCACATTCAGCGTCTCCCGCTCCCAGACTACCTCCTCGTCCCACTCTCTCTCTGTTGGAGTTCCCCAAGGCTCTGTTCTAGGACCCCTACTCTTCTCAATCTATACACTTGGCCTGGGGCAACTCATAAAGTTCCATGGATTCCAGTACCACCTTTATGCTGATGACACTCAGATCTACCTCTCTGGCCAAGATGATACCTCTCTGCTGTCCAGATTTCCGGAATGTCTATCAGCCATATCCTCCTTCTCCTTTCGCTTCCTCAAACTCAATGTGGACAAATCTGAACTCATCATCTTTCCCCCATCTCACAGATCTTCCTTACCTGACCTATCTATCACAATTAACGACATCACGCTTTTCCCCGTACCGTAAGTCCACTGCCTCGGAGTAACCCTTGAGTCTGCCCTGTCCTTCAAACTGCACATCCAAGCTCTTTCTACCTCCTGTCGCCTCCAGCTAAAAAATATTTCCAGAATCCGTCCTTTCCTCAACCCTCAATCTACTAAAATGATTGTGCATGCCCTCATCATCTTCCGCCTCGACTACTGCAACATCCTTTTCTGTGGCCTCCCTGCTAACACCCTCGCACCTCTCCAGTCCATACTTAACTCTGCTGCCTGACTAATTCATCTCTCTTCTCGCTACTCCTCTGCTTCTCCCCTCTGCAAATCTCTTCACTTGCTCCCATTCCCTCAGCGTTTTAAGTTCAAATTACTAATGCTGACCTACAAGGCCATCTATAACTTGTCTCCACCATACGTCTCTGAACTAATTTCCTGATACCTTCCCTCACGTAATCTCTGGTTCTCCCAAGACCTCCTTCTCTCCTCCACACTTATTTTCTCCTCACCCAACCACCTCCAAGACTTCTCCCGAATATCCCCCATCCTCTGGAATTCTTTGCCCCAACACGTCCGACTATTTAACCACACTCAAATCCTTCAGATGGAACCTGAAAACCCACCTCTTCAGGAAAGTTTACAGCCTGCAATGACCCTGCTACCTCCTCACCACTACAAGAGATATCAACTCAACCAACACAGGAACTGCTGCAACCCACCAATCAGCTATCTCCTTCCCCACCATCCTGTAGACTGTAAGCCCGAAAGGGCAGGGTCCTCTCCCCTCTGTATCAGTCTGTCATTGTTAGTTTGTTTACTGTAAGTGATATCTGTAATTTGTATGTAACCCCTTCTCATGTACAGCACCATGGAATCAGTGGTGCTATATAAATAAATAATAATAATAATGTATTCTTAGGTGTGCTCATCACTTATGTACTGTCTTTTACTCTCCTCTTTTACTTATAATGCTAGACATCAATAATGCTAGGAAATGTAGTCTCTTAAGTGTAAGCAATTATGATATATCTCCCAAATCAAAACTAATTTATGGAAAGGCTTGGTGACAAGCAATTGCTTTTTCTCTTTGAAAATATCTATATTGCTACTGAATTCTAAAAATAGATAATTTTTGAATGACGATTAAAAGCCTAAAAATCGTAATACTTTTGTTAATGGCAAACCAATTGCGAATCCAAAAAATGATGGAGAAAAAGCTATCACTTTTAATTTAGCAAAGTACAAAGCTCATGATACTCTCTAAACACAGATATTGTTTGCACTCCAGTGTAAAAAAGCCACAGCTTTTTCTGTTTGTACTGCCTGTGTACGAATGCCAGAATAGCAAGCATCTGTTACCAAAAAGGGATAATTTTTGGACTGTTTACACAATTTAAGTAAGTTATATAGCCCAAAACTGTTGTGTGTGTTTGTTCAAAGAGACTGCTGGTAGCCACCAGTTAACATCTATTTTCCCCTGATCAAATGAGTTGAGGGTACTTGGACTTTGATTAAGCTATGTTTACAATTACAAAACAGGTTCAATACACACCTATTAAATCTCATAGTGTTATACACATATTGTTGGGGCAATTAGAGGATTTTCAATATTGTGATACATAGTGAATTTATTTGCTTCAAATTTAATTTTTAGGACA
Source organism: Oophaga sylvatica (assembly GCA_033576555.1). Taxonomy (NCBI): domain Eukaryota; kingdom Metazoa; phylum Chordata; class Amphibia; order Anura; family Dendrobatidae; genus Oophaga; species Oophaga sylvatica. Next base: position 335,845,006 of record JARQOD010000004.1, on the reverse strand, counting down.
TTTCCGTAAAGTCATCGAAATATTATATACCGTAAGGCTACTTTCACACATCAGGTTTTTTGAATCAGGCATAATCCGTCCTATGCCTGACAGGACGGATCCGGCGCTGATTTGAAAAAACTGATGCAACTGATCCGGTTTTTTGCTGGATCCGTCCTGACCTTTTTAACCTGGAAATATAAAATTTCCATGTTGAAAATGCAGTTATCAATGCCCGGATCGAGGAGAGAGAGAGAGAGAGAGAGAGAGAGAGAGAGAGACCTTGGATTCCGGATCAGTTTTCTGACGGATTTGTCAAAACACTGGTCCGGCTCCATAGTGTTAAGGGTCTGCGGAACGCACCAAATATATAAAGTAGAGAGGTGCGTTCGCAGCCCGGGGTCCACCGTGCAAGCGGAGCCTGCTGCTAGTAGAAATGGCGCGAGAAGCAAACTCTGTTATCCCGCAGAGTCGCCAACATAAACGCCGTAATGCGCTGTGGCAATAAGTGCGAACTCTGTTACTCCACAGAGCCGCTAGAAGGAGAGCCGCAGCGCTATATGGCGATGTGTGCGCACTCACTAGACACAACTGAGTGGCAAATAAAACACGCTAGAGCGCTGTCTAGCGTTGAAAGCGAACCCTGTTACGTCACAGGGCCGCTGAGAAAAAGTACTGTGTCCTGTCAGGCTCTCAGGTACACAGTTAAGTGCTACGCGTTCATAAAGCGTGATCATGTGCTAATGTCCTCGCGGGAGTCACCCGCAATCTATGGCGTCTGAATGCCAGACCCTGAATACGGCAATCAAAACTCCTCACCGGTTATGCCGGTAATCTAGGGCATCTAGGACACCGACCCTGACCAGCTACCATACCAAACTCCTCACCGATTAAGTCGGTATTCTAGTGGCTTATTTCAGCCGGGTCCCTATCCACACATACACATGACCACACTGGCACATAGCATACAATGATTGATATTAGCGCATGGCGGCCCAGCCATGCTACCCTTTTAAAGCAACAGCTACAGGACCTTCCAGGAACAAGGACCAATGGGAAGCTGTTACAAACAAACGTAGCTACATGACCTTCCTGGCGGACCAATAGGAGCCGCTGCAGCACCTGAACATGTGACCCCTGATCTCCAATGAGAGATCTCACTCTGGGCATGCTCAGATGGGAAAACGCAGGACTTTGTCTCAAAGACGACTGCTCCAGCACTGGCTATAATAGCAGATCCAGGAAAGGCAGCAGCAAGTCACTGCACAGTAGAGGAGTGGGCAAGACACCTGGACTGACGTCTCTGAGCAGGCTCCACTGCGGCCGGAGATGAATGGGAGACCGCAGCGGGATGGGTTCGAGACTCCCCTTGTGCAGCAGCGGGAAATCAAACCCTAACATTACCCCCCCTCCTAGGGCCCCCCCTTCTTTGGGCCTCGCTGCGCTCAAAGACAGCGATGAGCTGCGGAGCATGAATATGCTCGGCAGGCTCCCAAAACCTATCCTCAGGCCCATAGCCCCTCCAGTCCACCAAATAAAACTTTTTGCCCCATACCACCTTACACCCTACGATGGCGTTCATCTCATGGTCATCCGTAGATGAACCCGATGTCCCGGCAGATGACTCAGAAAACCGGGACATGAGCACGGGTTTCAGGAGGGATACATGAAAGGTGTCGGAGAAACCCAGGCGTGGTGGAAGAGCCAAACGGTATACCACAGGGTTAACCTGCTCGAGGACCTTGAAAGGACCCAGGTAGCGGGGTGCCAACTTAGTGGACTCAACTCGCAGCCTGATGTTACGGGCGGAGAGTCACACCAAGTCCCCAGGAGCAAATGTTGGAGCGAGGCGCCGATGTGCGTCGGCAGAGGACCTCATCCTCTCCTTGGACGCCTGAATGGCATCCTGGGTACGGTCCCAAATGTCCCGTGCCTCCACAGCCCAGTCTGCCACCCTGGAGTCGGCGGAAGACACGGGCATGGGCACCGGAACCCGCGGATGCTGACCGTAGTTCAGAAGGAAAGGAGTCTGTCCGGTGGAGTCAGCCACAGCATTGTTTAATGCAAACTCAGCCCATGGTAGCAAGGATGCCCAGTCATCCTGCCTGGCAGAGACAAAATGTCGTAGATAGGTGACCAAGGTCTGGTTGGCCCTTTCTACCAACCCATTCGTCTCAGGATGATACGCTGAAGAGAGATTTAACTCAATACTGAGTAGACGAAAAAGCTCTCTCCAGAACCGAGACGCAAACTGGGGACCTCGGTCACTGACAATTTTGTCCAGCATGCCGTGTAGACGGAAGATGTGCCTAACGAACAACGCTGCCAGAGCCCGTGCAGAAGGTAACCGTGGTAGTGGCACCAGATGCACCATTTTAGAGAAATGGTCGGTGATTACCCAAATGATGGTGCAACCCCGAGACTTGGGCAAGCCCACCACAAAGTCCATCCCTACCATCTCCCAGGGCCTGTCTGCCACCGGCAAAGGATAAAGTAAACCAGCTGGCCGTTGTCGTGGAGACTTATTTTTGGCGCAGGAGACACACGCCCGAACATAGTCCCCAACATCACGGACCATATGCGGCCACCAATATGTCCTCGCCAGCAATTCAGATGTCCTCTTTGCCCCAAAATGTCCACCAATCCTGGACGAATGTGCCCAAGAGAGTACCTCCGGTCGCAAATTGGTAGGCACAAAAGTCTTGCCCGGGGCACAGACTCTAGTGAAACCGGAGCCACTGTTCTCAGGCTCTCTGTGGGAACAATAAGCCGAGGCTCCTCTACCTCCTCTTCAGAGGACACCACAGAGCGAGAGAGAGCGTCGGCACGAATGTTCTTCTCTCCAGAGAGGAAATGGAGTGTGAAATTAAACCGAGAGAAGAACAAGGACCATCTGGCCTGGCGAGAGTTAAGCCGCTGAGCTGTCTGCAGATACACCAAATTTTTGTGGTCGGTGAAGACTTGGAAGGGAAAACGGGCCCCCTCCAACAGATGTCTCCACTCAGAGAAGGCCAACTTCATGGCTAGCAACTCTCTATCCCCGATGGAATAATTCCTCTCCGCTGAAGTGAAGGTCTTAGAGAAGAAGAAGCAAGGATGCTTCCGACCTTGAGCATCCTTTTGGAAGAGGACTGCTCCAGCACCAACGGATGAGGCATCCACCTCCAATAAAAATGGCTTATCAACATCGGGGCGATGTAGGATGGGAGCGCTAGCAAAATGAGACTTAATAGAAGAGAAAGCCGTGGAGACCTCTTCTGACCACAATTTGGGATTTGCTCCCTTCTTGGTGAGGGCTACCAAGGGAGCTACCAAGGTAGAGAAATGCGGAATGAACTGGCGATAGTAATTAATGAACCCCATAAAGCACCGCTTTTAGAGAGTGAGGTTCCTGCCAGTCCATCACAGCCTGTAGTTTGGCCGGATCCATAGCCAATCCCTGGGTTGAGATGATATAACCAAGGAAAGGTAAAGACTCCAGCTCAAACATACATTTCTCTAACTTAGCATAGAGGGAATTAGCCCGTAAGAGGTCGAAGACTCTGCAGACATCTCTCCGGTGGGAGTCAATATCTGGAGAGAAGATGAGTATATCATCCAGATAGACTACGACCGAGGTGGAGAGCATATCCCGGAAGATGTCATTGACAAAGTCTTGGAAAACGGCTGGAGCATTACAGAGCCCAAAGGGCATCACCAGATATTCGTAATGCCCATCCCTGGTATAAAAAGCCGTCTTCCATTCGTCCCCCTCACGGATGCGAATCAGGTTATAAGCACCGCGCAGATCTAGTTTAGTGAATACTCTTGCTCCCCGAAGCCTATCAAAAAGCTCAGAAATCAGGGGCAATGGGTACTTGTTTTAACGGTGATGGCGTTAAGACCCCTGTAATCAATACACGGGCGCAATTCTCCGTTTTTCTTCTGCACGAAGAAAAATCCCGCCCCTGCCGGTGACACCGACTTCCTAATAAACCCTCTTGCCAGGTTCTCCTGAATATATTGCGACATGGCCTCTGTCTCAGGAAGAGAGAGGGATAGACCCTTCCCCGAGGAGGTTCTGCGCCAGGCAAGAGGTCGATAGGACAGTCATAGGGGCGATGAGGCAGAAGAGTCTCCGCAGCCTTCTTGGAGAACACGTCTGCATATGACCAGTAGTGCTTGGGAAGTGGAGTAAGATCTGCGGGTAACTCCGTAGTGGTAACCTGAACGCAACTCCTGACACATCTGCCTCTACATGCATCACTCCAACCCAGTATCCTACCCGAAGTCCACTCTATATGTGGGGGAGTGGAAACGGAGCCAAGGTATACCTAGTAGGATCTCGTCTATTCCCTCGGGAAGGACGAGTAGGGAAATAAGTTCCTGATGGGAAGGAGATACAGACAATGCAAGTGGAACAGTCTGGTGTGTAATTTGTGAGGGCAATGTCGACCCATTCACTACCCGGACAGTCACTGATTTGTCAAGCGCCACCAGAGGTATTGCATGATGGCGAGCAAAGCTAGAGGACATGAAATTCCCCTCTGCTCCTGAGTCCACGCAAAGGTCGGCGGTGAGAATGGAAGTACCAACAGTGATTGTCCCTTTAAGTGTCATCTTGGAGGAAAATGCCGCTGTCTCTAGTGAACCTCCTCCCGGGGCCACTAGACGCGATCGCTTCCCCGATCGCTGTGGACATTTGTTGGCATAGTGTCCTGTCTGCTGACAACGGTTACAGACCATGGATACTCGGACGGACCGAGACTTAGGTCCTGCATGAGGAACTTCTGTGGCCTTTTGGGGTTCGGACGCCAGATCGGGAAATTTGAGAGGTTTGGCAAAGGTGGGAGCCAACCGAAACCTCTGCCTACACTGGGCCCGCTCCAACCTCAGCTCGTGAAAACGGAGGTCAATGCGGGTAGATATGGAGATAAGCTTCTCCAGTGTGGTGGGAATCTCCCTGGTAGCCAAAGCGTCTTTAACATGGTCAGCCAGTCCTCGCCAGTAGAATTGGAATAAGAACTTTATCAGACCAATCTAGCTCAGAAGCTAGAGTCCGAAACTGGACGGAAAAAGACTGACCAAAGAAAAACCCTGTGCCAATGCCAGCAGTTGTAGCGCAGTATCGTGGGTGACCTGAGGTCCTAAAAAGACCTTTTTAAGAGCCTCCAAGAAACGAGAAGCACTCCGCACCACACGATCGTCGAGCTCCCACAGCGGCGTTGCCCACTCCAACGCTCTGCCCGAGAGTAGAGAAAGTACAAAACCCACTTGTGCCCGATCCGTGGGAAAACGTGCAGCCAGAAGCTCGAGCTGTATAGAGCACTGACTCACGAATCCCCGACATTGCTTGCTATCACCGGCAAACTTGTCAGGAAGTGGGAGGTGGGATAATGTAGGGGCAGAGGTGGCAGAAGACAAACTGGCTGCAGCCACGCTAGCAGCCTGAACAGCGACTGCGGTAACATCCACAGCTGAGGTTGTGCGCTCAAGAGCCGCCAACCTACCCTCCAGCTGCTGGATGTACTGCGATAGACGCTGTTCATCCGCCATTTTACTAGCCAGACCCTGGCGCTAATATTATGTTAAGGGTCTGCGGAACGCACCAAATATATAAAGTAGAGAGGTGCGTTCGCAGCCCGGGGTCCACCGTGCAAGCGGAGCCTGCTGCTAGTAGAAATGGTGCGAGAAGCAAACTCTGTTATCCCGCAGAGTCGCCAACATAAACGCCGTAATGCACTGTGGCAATAAGTGCGAACTCTGTTACTCCACAGAGCCGCTAGAAGGAGAGCCGCAGCGCTATATGGCGATGTGTGCACACTCACTAGACACAACTGAGTGGCAAAGAAAACACGCTAGAGCGCTGTCTAGCGTTGAAAGCGAACCCTGTTACGTCACAGGGCCGCTGAGAAAAAGTACTGTGTCCTGTCAGGCTCTCAGGTACACAGTTAAGTGCTACGCGTTCATAAAGCGTGATCATGTGCTAATGTCCTCGCGGGAGTCACCCGCAATCTATGGCTTCTGAACGCCAGACCCTGAATACGGCAATCAAAACTCCTCACCGGTTATGCCGGTAATCTAGGGCATCTAGGACACCGACCCTGACCAGCTACCATACCAAACTCCTCACCGATTAAGTCGGTATTCTAGTGGCTTATTTCAGCCGGGTCCCTATCCACACATACACATGACCACACTGGCGCATAGCATACAATGATTGATATTAGCGCATGGCGGCCCAGCCATGCTACCCTTTTATAGCAACAGCTACAGGACCTTCCAGGAACAAGGACCAATGAGAAGCTGTTACAAACAAACATAGCTACATGACCTTCCTGGCGGACCAATAGGAGCCGCTGCAGCACCTGAACATGTGACCCCTGATCTCCAATGAGAGATCTCATTCTGGGCATGCTCAGATGGGAAAACGCAGGACTTTGTCTCAAAGACGACTGCTCCAGCACTGGCTATAATAGCAGATCCAGGAAAGGCAGCAGCAAGTCACTGCACAGTAGAGGAGTGGACAAGACGCCTGGACCGACGTCTCTGCTGAGCAGGCTCCACTGCGGCCGGAGATGAATGGGAGACCGCAGCGGGACGGGTTCGAGACTCCCCTTGTGCAGCAGCGGGAAATCGAACCCTAACACATAGGTTTGCATTGTTTCCGGCTGCCTGAAGTGCAGATTCAGGCACTATCAGGCTGCTCCGGTAAAGAAACAAAAACGTTGCAGCAAGCGTCTTGTCCGGCCGCCGGAATGTACATTTCCGACGGATCCGGCCAAAAAAGGATGCAACGCAGTGACATCAGGTGCGATCCGGCACTAATGTAAGTCAATGGTAAAAAAATGCATCCGGTACCGGATGCGTTTTTTTAAAAACACGCCGGATCGCGCCTGATTCAAAAAGCCTGAAGTGTGAAAGTAGCCTAAGTTGTGCTCACCACTACTATTGTTTGTATTGAAATACATGACACATATACTTCATAAATATAGATTTCTCTCCAAACACCATGTTTACACCAGAAAATAGATAAAAATAGAATAATAAATCTGTCACATCATTCTTACTGACTGGAACTTATATTGAAAACTATCACAGTGCGGCATTCTTTCCTAAAAATGCTGTGGAAAAATGAAAGCTGCACTTTGATTGGTTTCTATAAGTTCCTGGACCAATTTTCAATTATTCTCCAGTGTTTCCAATTTATTGAAAAAAATTAATTAAATAAATAATGAAAATTAAACCTTTTTTAAAAAATAGATGAGAAAAGAAATCTGATGTGCGCAGAAAGCAGCAAGTTGCGATGTTCTTGTTTTCTTCTCTGGCCTCAGATAAGGTACAGTAAATGTACAAAAAGATATACAAAAGACCGATTCTTGAGACAGGTGTAAGTTGGTAACCCCTTCTGATTTCTCAACATCACTCTGTACCACAGCTTGACTATAAAGTTGAACAATCCAATAGTGGATACATATCTAAAACACTAAGTGGCAGATAAATCATTTATAGTCATGAACACAGATTTATGAGTAACATAAATCATTGATCTTGCATAGGACACATCCAAAAGAGATCACATGGTTTACTGCAGTTGTAAGGAAAGGAGACGAGATGAGAGACTGTTTCATACTGTGTATAATTTTTATATTATGCCATGGATTAACTTACAGTTTTTCTGCAGCTGTGCAATGACAGTGTTACATAAAATGAAAGGGTACTTTTGGTTTGACAATCTGTTTACTGACAAGCTCTAACTGCACATACATGGAATTTGATTTCGGTGAAAATGCTATTTTCATTACTCAGATTGATATTCAAAGTATATTAGGACATTGCAAATAATTCATTGTGTAATAAACTGAATTACTTCAAAAGTGACTGTACAATTTAACCCCTTTACCCCCGAGGGTTGTTTGCACGTTAATGACCGGTCCAATTTTTACAATTCTGACCACTGTCTCTTTATGAGGTTATAACTCTGGAACGTTTCAACGGATCTTCGCGATTCTGAGAATGTTTTCTCGTGACATATTGTACTTCATGACAATGGTAAATTTCTTCGATATAACTTGCGTTTATTTATGAAAAATATGGAAATATGGCAAAAATTTTGAAAATTTTGCAATTTTCAAACTTTGAATTTTTATTCCCTTAAAAAAGAGAAATATGTCACAAAATAGTTACTAAATAACATTTCCCACATGACTACTTTACATCAGCACAATTTGAAACCAAATTTATTTTTGTTACGAAGTTATAAGGGTTAAAAGTTGACCAGTGATGTCTCATTTTTGTAACAAAATTTACAAAGCAATTTTTTTCAGTGACCACATTTGAAGTCACTTTGAGGGGTCTATATGGCAGAAAATACCCAAAAGTGACACCATTCTAAAAAACTGCACCCCTCAAGGTACTCAAAACCACATTCAAGAAGTTTATTAACCCTTCAGGTGCTTCACAGGAGCTGAAGCAACTTGGAAGGAAAAAATGAACATTTAACTTTTTAGTCACAAAAATGATCTTTTACAAACAATTTTTTTTATTATAACAAGGGTAAAAAGAGAAAATGACAGAAAAAGTTATGCAATTTCTCCTGAGTACGCTGATACCCCATATGTGGGGGAAAACTGCTGTCTGGGTGAACGGCCGGGAATGGAAGGGAAGGAGCACCGTTTGACTTTTTCAAACCAAAATTAGCTGGAATTGAGATTGTACGCCATGTTGCGTTTGGAGAGCCCCTGATGTGCCTAAACAGTGGAAACCCCCCACAAGTGACAACATTTTGGAAACTAGACCCCTAAGGAACTTATCAAGATCTGTTGTGAGCACTTTGAACCACCAAGTGCTTCACTAAAGTTTATAACACCTGGGTGTAAAAAAAAAAAAATCCACCAAAATGATTTTTTAGTCCCCAATTTTTGATTTTTCCCAAGGAAATTGGACCCCAAAAGTTGTCCTATTTGTGCTGAGTATGCTGATTCCCCATATGTGGGGGTAAACCACTGTTTGGGTGCACTTAAGGGCTCGGAAAGGAAGTAATGACGTTTTGTAATGCAGACTTTGATGGGTGTCATGTTCTGTTTGCAGAGTCCCTGATGTGCCTAAACAGTGGAAACCCCCCACAAGTGACCCAATTTTGGAACTAGATCCACTAAGTAACTTATCTAGATCTGTGGTGAGCACTTTGAACCCCCAAGTGCTTCACACAAGTTTATAATGCCCGGGCATGAAAATAAAAAATCCTATTTTTTTCCCACAAAAATGATATTTAAGTCACCAATTTTTTTATTTTTCCAAGGATAACATGAGAAATTGGACCATAAAAGTCGTTGTCCAATTCGTCCTGAGAACTCTGATAACCCATATGTGGGGGGGAACCACTGTTTGGGCGCACGGCAGAGCTCGGAATGGATGGAGCGCCATTTGACTTTTTCAAACCAAAATTGTTTGGAATACAAATTCATTTCGATAGCCCCTGATGTGCCTAAACAGTGGGAATCCCCCACAAATGACCCCATTTTAGAAGCTAGACCACCTAAGGAACACAAGTTTATAACATAGAGCCGTAAAATTAAAAAATCATATTTTTTCCACAAAAATGATCTTTTCACCTTAATTTTTATATTCCCAAGGGTAACAACACCTCAAAAGTTATTGTGCAATTTGTCCTGAGTACGCTGATACCCAATATGTGGGCGTAAACCACTGCTTGGGTGCATGGCAGAGCTCGGAAGGGAAGGAGCGCAGTTTGACTTTTTCAACTCAGAATTGGCTGTATGCTATTTCGCGTTTGTAGAGCCCCTGATGTGCCTAAACAGTTGAAATCCCCCACAAGTGACACCATTTTGGAAACTAGACCCCTTAAGGAACTTATCTAGATCTGTTGTGAGCATGTTCAACCCCCAAGTGTTTCACTAAAGTTTATAATGCCTGGGTGTGAAATTAAAAAAATTTCCACAAAAAAAAATGATTTTTTAGCCCCAATTTTCCAATTTTTGATTTTTTACAAGGAAATTGGACCACAAAAGTTGTTGTCCAATTTGTCCTGAGTACGCTGATACCCCATATGTGGGGGTGAAAATACTGTTTAGGCACACGGCAGGGCTCGGAAAGGAAGTAATGACATTTTGGAATGCAGACTTTGATGTGTGTCATGTTCAGTTTGTAGAGCTCCTGATATGCCTAAGCAGTATAAACCCCCCACAAGTGACCCCATTTTGGAAACTAGACCCCCTAAGGAACTTATCTAGATCTGTGGTGAGCACTTTGAACCCCCAAGTGCTTCACGCAAGTTTATAATGCCCAGGTATGAAAATAAAAAATCCATTTTTCTTTCAAACAAAAATGATATTTAAGTCACCAATTTTTTATTTTTCCAAGGGTAAGGGGAGAAATTGGACCTCAAAAGTTGTTGTTCAATTTATCCTGAGTACGCTGATACCCTATATGTGGGAGAAAACTACTGTGTGGGCACACGTCGGAGCTCGGAATGGAAGTAGTGACGTTTAGTAATGCAGACTTTGATGGAATGGTCTGCGGGTGTCATGTAGCGTTTGGAGAACCCCTGATGTGCCTAAACAGTGGAAACCCCCCACAAGTGACCCATTTTGGAAACTAGACCCCCAAAGGAATTTATCTAGATGTGTGGTGAGAACTTTGTACCCCATGTGCTTCACAGAAGTTTATAACGTAGAGCCATAAAAATAAAAAAACATATTTTTTTCCACAAAAATGATATTTTCGCCCCCAATTTTTTATTTTCCCAAGGGTAACAGAAGAAATTGGACCCAAGAGTTATTGTGAAATTTGTCCTGAGTATGCTGATACCCCATATGTTGGGGTAAACTACTGTTTGGGTGCAGGGCACAGCTCAGAAGGGAAGGAGCACCATTTGACTTTTTGGTTGGAATTGAGATCAGATGCCATGTCACGTTTGGAGAACCCCTGATGTGCCTAAACAATGGAAACCCCCCAATTCTAACTCAACCCTAACCCCAACACACCCGTAACCCTAATCCCAACCCTAATCATAACCCTAACCACAAACCTAACCCTAACACTAACTTTAGCCCCAACCCTAACCCTAATGGGAAAATGGAAATAAATACATTCTTTTAATTTTAATATTTTTCTCTAACTAAGGGGGTGATAAAGAGGGGTTTGATTTACTATTTATATCGGGTTTTTATGATTGGCAGCTGTCACACGCTAAAAGACGCTTTTAATTGCAAAAAATAGTTTTTGCATCATTTCATTTTGAGAGCTATAATTTTTTCTTATTTTGGCCCACAGAGTCATGTGAGGTCTTATTTTTTGCGGGACGAGGTAACGTTTTTATTGATACCATTTTTAGGCACATGACATTTTTTGATCGCTTTTATTATGATTTTTGGGAGACAGAATGAACGAAAACCAGCAATTCATGAATTTCTTTTGAGGTGGGCATTTATACCGTTCCACGTGTGGTAAAATTGATAATGCAGTTTTATTTTTTGGGTCAGTACGATTACAGCGATACTTTATTTGTATCATTTTTTTTATGTTTTGGCGCTTTTATACAATAAAAACGATTATATACAAAAAATAATTATTTTTGCATCGCTTTTTTCGGCGAGCTATAACTTTTTTATTGTTTCGCTGATGATGCTGTGTGGCGGCTTGTTTTTTGCGGGACAAGATGATGTTTTCAGCGATACCATGTTTATTTATATCTGTCTTTTTAATCGCGTGTTATTCCACTTTTTGTTCGACAGTATGATGATAAATCATTGTTTATAGCCTTGTTTTTTTTTTTAAGGGGTTCACTAAAGGGGTTAACTAATGGGACAGTCTTATAGGGTGGGTCATGATGGACGCGGTGATACTAAATATGTGTACTTTTATTGTTTTTTTTTATTATTATTTACATGAAGAAAGAATTTATTGGGAATAATTTTTTTTCTTTATTTATGAATTTTTTTTACACGTTATTTTTATTTTTTTTACTTTTTTACTTTGTCCCAGGTGGGACATCACTGTGTAACGTCTAATCGCTGGCCTGACAGTGTGCACAGCACTCTGTCAGACCAGCGATGTGACAGGCAGTGCTGCAGGCTTTCTCAGCGCCTGCTTTCAGCAGGCGCTGAGGAAGCCACCTTCCTGCAGGACCCAGAAGGACCCCGTGGCCATCTTGGATCCGGGGTCCTGCAGGGAGGAGGGTCCCTTGGAACAGCGCGATACATCCCGCTGTTCTGAGGACCTCAAGGAAGCACACAGGGAGACCCCTCCCTGCGCGATGCTTCCCTAAACCGCCGAAACACTGCAATCATCTTTGATTGCAGTGCCAGGGGTTAATGTGCCGGGAGTGGTCCATGACTGCTCCTGGCACATAGTTCCGGGTGTCAGCTGTGATAATCAGCTGACACCCGGCCGCGATCAGCTGCGCTCCCCCCGTGAGCGCAGCTGATCGCATGTGACGTACTATTTCATCCTTGGGAATTAGGTCCAGTGTCACATGGACGGAATAGTACGTCTTATGGGATAAAGGGGTTAAAAAACTTTTAACTCCTTAGCACCGAAGCTTGTTTTCACCTTCCTAACCAGGCCAATTTTTACAATTCTGACCACTGTCACTTTATGAGGTCTTAACTCTGGAACGCTTCAATGGATTCCACTGATTCTGAGAATGTTTTCTTGTGACATATTGTACTTCATGATAGTGGTATAAAAATTTTGATATGACTTGCGCTTATTTGTGAAAAAAAATGGAAATTTGGCAAAAATTTAGAAAATTTTGCAATTTTCAAAATTTTAATTTTTATGCCCTTAATTCAGTCATATCGCACAAAATAGTTAATAATTAACCTTTCCCACATGTCTACTTTACATCAGCACAATTTTTGAAGCATAATTTTTTTTTGTTAGGAAGTTATGAGGGTTAAATTTGACCAGCGATTTTTCATTTTTACAACAAAATTTGCAAAATCATTTTTAGGGACCAACTCACATTTGAAGTGACTATATGAAAGAAAATACCCAAAAGTGACACCATTCTAAAAACTTGCACCCCTCAAGGTATTCAAAACCACATTCAAGAAGCTTAATAACCCTTTAGGCGCTTCAAAGGAATTTTTGGAATGTGGAAGGAAAAAAAATACTTTTCTTTCACAAAACATTTCCTTTAGACCTAATTTTTTTTACTTTCACAAGGGTAACAGGAAAATATGTGTTAGAGGTCAATTTCCCGCTTCTGCACAAGGGGAATATCGAGCCATTCCCGCTGCGGTCCCCCATCCGTCTCCGGCCGCAGTGGAGCCTCCTCAGCAGAGATGTCGGTCCCAGCATCTTGCACAGCTTTGTACTGTGCAGAGGTTTACTGCTGCCTCTCCAGGTTCTGCTATTGTAGCCAGTACTGGTCAGTGCGGAGCAGATGTCTTTGGGACTAAGGCCTGCGTTTCCCCTTCTGAGCATGCCCAGGGTAAGATCTCTCATTGGAGATCAGGGGTCACATGCTCAGGTACTGCAGCAGCTCCTATTGGTCCGCCAGGAAGGTCCGGAAACTGCTTGTGTTCTGAAACAGTTTCTCATTGGTCCTTTTCTGGAAGGTCTTGTAGTTGCTGCTATAAAAGGGTTGCATGGTCGCTCGGCCATGCGCTAGTATCAATTGTGTTTTGCGCCAGTGTGATCATGCACGCATGTGGTTAGGGCTCTGCTGAAATAAGCCCCTAGAATACCGGCACCTCCGGTGAGGAGATTTGTATGCACATGTTCAGGGCTTGGCTGAAATAGCCTCTAGAATACCGGCTACTCCGGTGAGGAGTTGCTTGTTTGCGTTGCTGACTGCATGACCACGGACCGCTATCCTCACAGCAGTTATCTGTGTACTCCTGTGGTGTAAACAGGACACAGTCTCTATCTCAGCGTCTATGTCAGCGACTCTGTGGTGTAACAGAGTTCGCTCATACCGCCATATAGTGCCACAGCGTCTATGTTTGCGACTCTGTGAAGTAACAGAGTTCGCTTATACCGCCATATCCTGTCATCATTACTAGCAGCAGGCTCTGCCTGCACTGTGGACCCCGGGCTGCGAACGCACACATTATTCATAATTATTTGGTGCGTTCTGCAGTCCCTAACAATATGGACCATAAAATTTGTTGTGCAATTTATCCTGAACATGCCGATACCCCATATATGAGGTAAATCTACTGTTTGGGCACACGACATGGCTTGGAAGGGAAGGTGCGCCATTTCACTTTTTGAATGTAAAATTTGCTATCATAACTAGCGGATGCCATGTCTTATTTGGAGAGCCCCTGATGTTCCTAAACAGTGGAAACCCCCAACAAGTGACACCATTTTGGAAGCTAGACTCCTTAGGAACTTCTAGATGTGTATTGAGCACCTTGAACCCACAGGTGCTTCACAGAAGTTTATAACGTAGACCTGTGAAAATAAAAAACATCACATTTTTCCCAGATAAATCTTTTTTAGTTTCAAATTTTCATCAGGGTAAAAGGAGAAATTGCTCCATACGATTTGTTGTGCAATTTGTCCTGAGTATGTACATACACAATATTTGGAGGAAAACAACTGTTTGGGTGCATGGCAGGGCTCAGAAGGAAAGGAGCGCCATTTGACTTTTTGATTGTAAAATTTTTTTGAATAATTAGTCGCGTTTGGAGAGCCCCTGATTTGCCTAAGCAGTGAAAACTCACAACAAGTGACACCATTTTGGAGACTAGACCCCTTAGGGAACTTACCTAGATGTGTATTGAGCACCTTGAACCCACAGGTGCTTCACAGAAGTTTATAACGTAGAGCCATAGAAATTAAAAAATCTAATTTTTCCCAAATTAATCTTTTTTAGCTCCATATTTTACATTTTCATAAGGGTAACAGGAGAAATTGCTGCATACAATTTTCTGTGCAATTTCTCCTGAGTATGCTGATACCCCATATGTGGGGGAATACTACTGTTTGGGCACACGGCAGGGCAATTGACTTTTTGAATGCAAAATTTGATGGAATAATTAGCGGACGCCATGTCGTGTTTGGAGAGCCCCTGATGTGCCTAAACAGTGGAAACCCCCCACAAATGACACCATTTTGGAAACTAGACCCCTTTAGGACCTTATTTAGATGTGTATTGAGCACCTTGAACTCCCAAGTGCTTCACATAAGTTTGTAACGTTAAGCCGCGAAAATAAAAAAAATCACATTTTTCCCACAAAAATATTTTTTAGCTACAAATTTTGTATTTTCAAGGGCAAAAGAAGAAAATGGACCCAAAGTTTGTTGTGCATTTTCTCCTGAGCTCACCGATACCCCATATGTGGTCGAAAACTACTTTTGAGGCACACTGCAAAGCTCAAAAGCTCAGAATGGAAGTAGCACCATATTACAGTGCAGATTTTGCTGCACTTGTTTGAGGGTGCTTACAAGCCACCTTCCCTGCAGGACCCCAAAGGACCCCGTGGTCATCTTGATGCTGGGAGTCTCCATGGAGACCATCAGGACAATGCGATTGCATCACTACTGACCGCGGCATCAGAGGGGTTAAATGCCTGTGATCGATGCTAGCACTCATCATAGGCATCGCTGCGAGGTGTCAGCTCTCATACAGAGCTGGCACATGCACGCCATCGCCGCATCGCTCAGTGCGAGGCCACACTATCGTGCCACCGTACATATATGGCCGGGGTCACACTGGCAACAAAATCGTACGACTGCAAAGCAATGAAATACCGCATTTCAGTAGGACCAATGATAATCTATGGAGCAGCTCCGAGTATCGGATTATTTGTGGTCCGTTTTAAACGTGCAAGTGCAATTGCAGCATGCTGCGATTGTCACCGATTGTGGGTCGACAATCGCCAATGCAAGTCTATGGGTGCGATGAAAAATCGGATTACAAATGGACTGCACTTGTGACTTGCGATTAAATTGCACCACTATTCCAGGTGACAGGAAATTGCATCAGTTATTGTCAGGAAGGCTTCACATGCTAATTAGGCTACCAGATATCAAATCAAAACAGGAAAACGCCTCCACGGAGTCCAGAACCATTGGCACACACATTAACGTAGAAATGTTAATAGTTCTGGTCCAGGAGAGGCCAGAACTTTGGGACCAGCGAGATGCCCATTACTCCAACAGGTCGTGCAAGGAGGCGGCTTGGAGGAGAATATGTGGGGAAATGTTCCCAGATTTTTCCGACAGATCTAGGAAGGACCAAGAGTGCATCAGTAAGTTCAATAATTACATCCCTATTCCCTACTAACATTTTGTCATTGCTCTGTATGTGCCAACAACAATGTGATATAATGTACCTGTGCCCTTATATTGTCCCAAACCTCAATTACTATGAAACGCTTTACAATGTTTAAACCCACATTGTTATGTGACTACAGAAACAACATCACAATATTGACATACATCAGTAATGGTCGCCTACTTAGGGTGTAAAATGTTTGTAGACACCTTGATCACACATGAAATGTGTAGGTCATGTACTTCATCTGTGTCCCTTCAGTTAAGGCCATAGCTCTGTCCCAAAGATATGCTACTTGTTCTTACACATACCTCATACAGCTATGTTTCTATGCATGTACCCTTCTACTATGATCTTGTTAGTTTGCCACCATACAACTTTTGTGGTGTTGTGTACACATAACAGGCCAAACAAATAGAATGTTGATGGTGATAGGTACAGATGTTTTTACTATTTTAGAAGGCCATATAAGTAATGTTTTTGTTATTTTTGTGTCTAATTTTGCAGTGACAGATGTCACAAGACGGTGGCGCAGCTGTCGTAATTGCTACGGCAGAGAGAGGCAGCTGAGGGGGCACAGTGGGGCTTCTGGAAGCAGCAAAAGGAAGTATGTGTACTTGGCTCAATTTTCTGGCGCCAGTTATGGATCTACGAGCGTAAGTGCATGTCTGTAGAAAGGCTATTACTGGTTTGGATATAAAATATTAATAGTGTTTTTTGTTTTCCTCTATAGCACCGAGTCAAACCTTACAGAGACAGAGATAGCTTAGAACTCGGAGGCAATCATAGACCCCGTGGGGGATGTTGTTGAGGAAGCTGGCCCTTCCTTGGCAGCTACGTCATCCAGCCAAGCACCACCACCACCACCACCACCACTAGCAGCAGAGGAGTCTGAAAGCCTGCCTCCACAGCCAGAGGACAATCCCCTGAGCAGCAGCCCTACAAGGCCACAGGATGTGTCTTCGCCACCTTCCCTCATTCCAAGGCGAGCCAGGCGCAGAAGAGAAGGAGTTGGTTCTGGCACAAGGAGGCAGGTGGACAGAGGAGTTCTGGACTATTTGTCCAATGCTGCCCATGATGATGGGGAGGAGGCATTTCGATGCAGTCTTGCTCGCTACCTCAGGGGTATTCCACGTGAGCACAGACTGTAGATCAGAGGTGGAGTACAAATTCTTCTGGATGCAGGCACCCCACCAAATGATCCCAACACCGTATTAGATTTTCTCGAAAGGTGGCAGCTTTCGTCTGAAAATCTACTATGGTTGTTGGGAAGCCAGCGAAGAGAGTCTGCTTCAGCTTCTGATCCTCCTCCTCATCATCAAGCTCCTCCTCCACCTCCTCCTTGTGTCCCACAGATACCAACTCCTCCTCCTCCACCACCTCCTTCCTACCAACCTGTACCGCACCAGGTACAACAGATGGGACAGAGTGGCCATTCCCAATATGCCCACTTGAACATACCCAATGTTGTTGGATGGCCACAACATGGGTATGGTCGACATGGGCATATTAGGGGGTATAGTCAAAGTGGGCAGTCCTATACTTATGACTACCCACAACAGTTTCCCATGTTCCCCTGCCAAAACCCCCATCAGGATCCAGCCAGAAGCATACATCAAACAGGCCATTCTGCCACCACTCACGGTGACACACTGGCTGTAGATGACTCAACCCAACCCACACAACCTGGTCCTCCACCTTCACCACCCCCCACCTACCATAACTTGTAGGTCTGATTTATTTACTCATTTCTTTGAGTAATTTTGTTATGTTGTTGACATTTGTGACTGCTGTCAATTTTTGTTAAAAAAAGTTATTAAGCCCTTTGGACAGATTTGTCCAGTAGGGTTTTTTCATAGCGACAAAAAAATACCACAAATATAAAAAGTGTTAAGTCGCATTGCTTGTATGTTATTATTATTATACCTGATTTGGCTGGGTAACGTATAAACAACATGAGAGTACAAACACCACAACAACAACAAGGAGGTAAAGCAAAAATGGTTTATGGCAGAACTAAATAAGCACACTACATAGATAAGACCTCCTCTTGCCAGGGAGTAGCACCCTCTGGGGACACAAAATAATTAGTGAACACATCACGTACTTTTAGGCCAGAAGGTGGACAACGGGGATGGATGAGTGGTCTCATAGGCATAGACACATTACCAGACCCAAGGTCAGCCACATCAGGTGAGGAGCATTCATGAATTCTACAGAAGTTATGTAGTACCACACATTTACATTTGCTTCACTCAGTTGAATGGCTGATTGTAGTATCCACCATTTAGCACACAGAATGCCAAAGGTGCACTCCACCAGGCGTCGTGCACTTGAAAGGCGAAAATTAAAGATTCTCCGCCTATGGTTCAGATTGCGACGAGGATATGGCCTCATAACGTGACGTGTCAAATGAAACTCCTCATTCGCTACAATAACATAAGGCACTGATTCCAGGTTGGAGTCTGTAAGTTGACTTGGTGGTGGTAGGTTCAATTGGTTATTGCGTAGCCGCCGACCCATAAAGGAAGAATTGAAGACTCTGGAGTCTCCAGTCCTTCCATAGGCCCCAATGTCTACAATTATAAACCTGTATTGAGTGTCGACCAAGGCCAACAACACTACAGAAAAAAATTGTTTATAATTGTAGAATTGGGAGCCTGAGTTGGGCGGCTTAAACACACGAATGTGCTTCCCGTCCAGTGCTCCTATACAGTGTGGAAACCGGCAACTTTCTTGAAATCCCTGTGCAATCTGCAACCAGTCACACATTTTGGGCTCAGGCATGACCTCTTGATGTAGTCTGGACCAAATTTCAACACAAGTAGAGCGGACAATGCCTGAAATGGTGGATTTACCAATTAAGAACTCTAAGTGCAGAGCAGCGTATGACAGGCCAGTGGAAAGGAACGTGCAAAACACAAAGAAGATAAAACATGTAGACATCAGCATGGAAAACAAGAACCACAGCATTCACAACACTTACAATGCCTCACTTTGTGAAAGCATGCATGCACTAAATGCTATTACAAGGCATGCCTTCTGTGGGTTATGCACAAGCAAATAATTAAGATGGCTAAGCGTGAGAAAAACATTACTGACAATAACTTAACAATAAGTCTGGTACAACACTTGGAAAGTAGCTATGTTGAGGCAAACATCATCAACATATCGTTGACACACATACCGTAATGTTAGGAGAAGGCGTTCCTCGGCAGAAATAGCTGGTCGCATCCTGGTGTCCTGAAATGTGATCCCAGGGTGCACAATCTCCAGCAACTTATCGAAGGTAGCAAGGCTCATTCGACAATATTGAAAAAACTTGTCGGCATGGCTACGCAGCGACGAATAGAGATGGTGGAAATGACCTTTACTTATCCTTCGCCTCAAAAGTGGATGGACCCACATTCTTCGTCGGATTCTGTGATTTGCAATAACAGGATATGGCTTCCCAAACCGTCGGGATATAACCCAATTGAACAGCACACGCTCAGTGGTAGTAAATATCAGTCTGTCGCTCATGTTTGTGACAAAGCTGCAAGAAAGCACTAAGCATAAGTAACCAAATGAGACCAGTGCAAAGGTGGGAGGGTCAGACCTGATGGAAACCCCTTAAATATGGCTCTGCCTGATGATTTAAATTAGTATCAGGCCTCAAAACCGTTATTTGTCCATTTTGGTAAGCTGCCACAAAAAATCACTCGTCGGATGTAAATCGGATGTTACACGTACGCTCAGATGCGACAAAATCGCATCCTTCCTGGAAAATCGGATGACAGACGGATGAATGTTCATGAACGTTTTGTGCAATAATCGACCAACTAAAATGGTCCGATTTTTTAGACGGTGTGTGGGACCCCAGCCTACTGCTGTTTGTGGGAATGCACCTCCTGCAGAGCAGTGTAGGTACGGCGCATGTCGGGAAGGGGTTAAATGAATTTGTTTTGAATATTTAGGAATTAGCAGAACCCTTTTCATACTCTGACTTCACCTACTCCTCTGTTACAGCATCAGCTATCTATTTCTGATTATGTGGCCGGGATACAACAATAATATGTGCCCAGTCATCCATCCACTTATGTGCAAACTAAGTAACACTTAATGGATTCTACTCCCTTTGGGTCCTTGGTCATGCTGGAAGATACCTAGACACCAGTATTTCTCTCAAAAGTGGGTTGCCACATAGACTTGTGGTTGAACGCTAAAGTATACTGCGTACATCTATACATGGAGCAATAATTATGGACAGGGACAGTATATGTCTTTCAAGGCCAACTGGGTCAATATTTTAAGTGGCGGTGATTCCCCTCCATAGTTAGGACAGGTGGTGAATAGCGATGAGCAAAGCCGTGGATGTTCGAGTCTGTTGGATTCAGCCAAACTTTATAAAAATAAGTTCAATTCTAGTACCAGAAAGGTACCTGAACTTGATTCCAAACCCATACTCCATTCAAGAGAATGGGATGCCCTAACAGCTGGCGGTTCCCACACTGTCCTCTGTGTCATAGAGTGGGAAACTGGGTGTCATGGACTGCTTGACCTTCCGAGGCCTCTCCTTTCGTAGCCCAGTATGGATATACCATAAGATGGATATAGCAGCCATGTCACAAATATTTTAATGGATTTTCAATAATATAAATTTTTCTGGATTTTAATCCTGGAGCTGGACATTCCTTTTTCAAGCATTCATCGGTTACATCTGGTGGAGACGAGTCCATGCTCGGTTTGCTGATGCCGCATGGAAAGCATTTGGGGTGAGCTGAATTACTTTGCTTTTGCATATCATGGACTGCTGCGGATTCCCAATCTGTAATACAGAGGACAGAGTGTGAAACAGCAGGTGTGACTGGCGGTGACAAGTTAACTGCCGGTCAGGCGCCATTTGATGACTACCACTGTCAACGGTGTCTCCTGCTCTCTCTGATAGCATCAAGAGCAGGAGATGCTGATGAGAGTATTCATCAGCCGATGCCGGTACATAGCAGTAGCTTTACTGCTATCCACAGGCAGTGGAGACTAAAAAAATGAACGTAGATTATTTTGTTGGATCATTTTATTAATAAATTTGTGAACACGGGCTAGTGTGGGGGAGCCTTTATTCAAATAACGTTTTTTTCCTGTGTGTCTCTTTATTTTTACTACTGAGTTAGTAGTGGGGGTGTCTGACTGACACTTCTCCATTACTAACCCCAGAGAGTTTACTGCAGTGCACCAAGAAATTTATCACGGTGAACTCAGTGAGTATTATTGTTTTTTATTAGTTTGATTTTAACTTTGCATTTTATTTTCAAATAAAAAGTAAAACTGTGCATTTTCACTTCAAATAATGGACTTTATTCTGGCTGTGTGTTTATTTACAATCTGACTATGGGGTTAGTAATGGAGAGGCACCTTATATACGCCTCTCCATTACTAACCTGTAAGCATGATGTCAGTGGCCATGAAAAGCTGACATCAAACCCAAAAATATGAACCCCAAGTTCCACCACCACAGAGCAAGTGGGAACAGCCGGGCAAAGTGTCAGAAATGGAGCATCTAATAGATGCATCTTTTCTGGGGTGGCAGTGGGCTGCTATTTTTAGACTGAGGGGGCAATATCAATAGCCTTTTTCCAGCTTGAGAATATCAGCTTCCAACTGTCTGCTTTAGATTGGCTGGTTGTCAAAAAAGGGGGGACCCCAAGCTGTTTTTTAATTGTTAAAAAAAAACAGCATGGGGACCCCTCTATTCTTGATAACCAGCCATGACAAAGCTGACAGCTGAGAGTTGCAGCACGCAGCTCTAAGTTTTGCCATGCTGGTTATCACAAATAGGGCAGAACCCACACCGTTTTTTATTTAATTATTTATAGCATAGGTGCCGGCTGATGAACACTCCCATCAGAGGCGCCTGTTCTCGCTGTTTTCATGGGGAACTGCATCTCTCTGACCTGCAGTAATGATGTTACTGTCGATCTCAGCTGCTGGTATTTCTCTTGCTGTCATGCAGATGGGAAACTCGAACAGTAACACGGACTTCCTAGGGAAGTCCACGTTCAGCGTCCATGCCCAAAAACCAGATTGTTCAGTATGGACCCCGAACTTTACTGTTCATGTTCTCTCATTGCTACACGTTACCAATTTTCTATGTAAATATATTTCTAAAGGTGCTATTGACATGAAATTCTCACCAGATGTCAGTAACAACCCATCCAATCCATACAGGAAAAGAAATCAAACGATAGATGTACATAAATTAAGTTATGTGTAATAATGATAAATGGCACAGGAAACAAGTATTGAACATGCTAACTGAAATTAATTTACTACTTCGTACAAAAGCCTTTGTTGGTGATGACAGCTTCAAGAAGCTTCCTATATTTAGAAATTAGTTGCATGCATTGCTCTAGTGTGATTTTGGCCCTTTCTTCCACACAAATACTCTTCAAATCCTGAAGGTTCTGTGGCCTCGTTCTATGAAATCTTAAGCTTTAATTCCTTCCATAAATTTGCTGTTAGATTCAGGTCAGGTGATTGGCTGGGCCATTCTAGCAGCTTTGTTTTCTTTCTCTGAAACCAATTGAGAGTTTCCTAGCCTGTGTGTTTGGGACAATTGTCTTGCTAAAATGTCCACCCTCGTTTCATCTTCATCATCCAAGTAGATGGCCGCAGATTTTTATCAAGAATGTCCTGGTACTTTTGTCACTTCATCCTTCCTTCAATTATATGAAGTTTGCTAGATACATATCCTGAAAAACAGCCCCACACCAAGATGTTCCCACCCATCAAGAATGGTCATAGAATTGTTCTGAAGCCACTCCTTTGTTATTTTAGCTTTAGGGTCATTGTCTTGTTGGAAGGTGAACCTTCGGCCAAGTCTGAGGCCCAGAGCACTCTGTAAAAAGGTTTTCGTCCATGATATCTCTGTACTTGGCAGCATTTATGTTTCCTTCAATTGCAACCATTCGTCCTGTCCCTGCAGCTGAAAAACACCCCGACAGCATGATGCTGCCACCACCATGTTTCACAGTTGGGATTGTATTGGGCAGGTGATGAGCAGTGCCTGGTTTTCTCCACACATACCACTTAGAATTATCATCAAAAAGTTTTATCTTCGTCTCATCAGACCAGAGAATCTTGTTTCGCTTAGTCCGAGAGTCCTTCATGTTTTTTTATTGGAAAACTCTATGCCAGCGGGCTTTCATTTGTCTTGCACTGAGGAGAGGCTTCCATCAGGCCACTCTGCCATAAAGGACTGACTTTTTATCAGTCAAGATGGGGTGCAGAGTGTACATTAATAAGAAAAGAATGAACTTTTTTGATTTACTAAATGGCTGCAATAAAACAAAGAGTGGAAATTTTAAAGGGGTCTGAATACTTTCCATACCCACTGTACATTGTATAATTTTTGCTACAAAAAACTTGCAAACCTGAAAGAAGAATATTTCCCAAAGGCACTGGGAAGATAAAAAAAAACTTAAAAAAGGGCATAAGTGACAGAACAAAATTAAACAAATAATGAGTTAAAAAAATATACGTTTTATTAAATTCTATTGATGAAAACAGCATTGCATAAATAATCCCTTGCAACATAGTCAAGGATAAAATTGGTGGCTAAGCACCCAAGGGAATCGTATGAATGCAAAATATCTTGCATAGAATGCCGTTAAATAGTGAATAACAATACGTATAAAATAGTAACTTGTAGATAAATATTCAAAACATAATATTATACCCATAAGAAGGTTTCAATACCATAGGACGCAATTATTATCCACAGAGAAGTTGGAGTTAATACAGATATTAGTTGGTTATAACCAGCGTCGGACTGGAACACCTTGGGCCCACCAGAGAAAATCATTCTTGGGGCCCTGTTGTGAATAGGCTGGAAATGAGTTCTGAGCAGAAGCTCCCTCTGGTGGTTACAAACGGTACTGGACTGTCCAGTGAAGATTGTGAGGATTGGGAATCAGGTGTTACTGACTGGTCTTATATAAGGGAGTCGCCTTCCCATCAGGGTTGCCGGTGATCAATTGTTCTGGTCTCAATCCTTGATTCCTGTTTCCTTGGTAGCCTGCTGTGTCGTGTCTGAATCTCCTGCTAACAGATAAGACATTTTCTTCTTTTTGTTTTTGTGCTTGATTTTTGCATTTTGTCCTGCACTTCTGTGGGGGCCTTCAGGGTCCCCTCTGGGGCTTTTGCCCTCTCAAGGTACTGCCACACTAAACAATCCCGCTAGCGATCACGATAACGACGCATACTAATGAGATCGTTGGTTGTGATCGTTTTAATGTCGCTAGTAGCTGCCAAACTGGACGATTTAATTAACGACGCATCAGCAATAGCGATCTTTTTAACGACTTTGGCGGTCGTTGGGACGTGCCACACTTGCATATACTGTGAAAGATCACGACCTCGATAGGCGTGACTGAGCGCAACCTTTTGCACGCCCCTCATCACAGATTGGTGGTCACTATTTACCTCATAAATATTTATCACAGCTCTCCCGCTTTGTGATTGGATGACCGCGTCATAAAAGACCACGTATCTGCACTCCTCTCCATTGCTCTCGAGCAGAAGCGGTTCTTTCAAATCTCCAGCATCGTTCCAGTGTGTCCTGCTAGCCTTTGTAGTTACTGCGATCCATTTGTGCCACTATTGCTGTTGCTGTGTTCCAGTCTCTGACGTTATATCCTCTGCGATCCAGTCTCTGGCGTGATCCAGTTTGTGATCCAGTTTGTGACGCTATTTTCCCTGTTTTCTTTTTTCTCCAGAATCACAACTTGTGTAAGGTAGGTATTATATTTGTCACATTTCATTTTTATTTTTACTTTAATTTTACAGATCCATGTTTAGATCTCTGCTTTTGTAAACCATTGTCGTTGATCAATTTTTTTTTTTTTGCCATTGTTTGTTTGTTTTGTTCTGACCACCAAACACACCAACCACCATTTTGTGATCCCTGCTGTGTTCTATGTTGTAGGCTATAAACATTTTATTTTATTTAACCATTCTGGCGTTCTCACATAATAATTTGTTTATTACAGATGGCTGATAAACAATATTTTTTGCGGGAATTTATCGAGCTCTACCGCTCCATGCCGTGCCTATGGAGAATAAAATCACCAGATTACTGTAACAGGCTTAAAAAGAATGACGCATACCAAAAACTGGTGGAGATGTGCAAGAGCCGTTACCCCGATGAACCTGTGGATGTGTCATCGGTCAAAAAACGCATACAGGCCCTCCGCACAGTGTATAAAAAAGAGCTCAATAAAGTTATAAATTCCACCAAATCTGGAGCGGGGGCCGATGATGTTTATGTCCCCCAACTGTGGTACTTTGATCTGTTCGAGTTCACAAGGGACCAAGAAGTACCCAGACAAGGGACATCCATGTCGGATCTAGACCCAGTGATCCAGCCGGTCACCCCTGTCATACATGTAAGTACCTTTGTATTACAACACATTTTAATGTACATGCCAAAGTGGGCTTAAATTTAAAATATATAATTGTGAAATGTAGATAAAATGGCAGAATATATCCCTTCATGTACTGATAATTTATCTAGCTCAACGGTTGAGGCCTATCCATTTACAAGTGTCATTTTCACATTTTTGCTGTATATGGGTGTAGTAAATTTCTTTGTCTTTACAAGGTGTACAATAATAAATTATATTGTGGTACCGTGTTAGCCAGAAAAATCGATGTGAATACTTTTCCGTCCAATTATGACAAGAGCATTCTTAAGGTGATACCTTTATTGGCTAACCAGAAAATTATATGTTCGCAAGCTTTCAGAGCGCACAGGCTCCTTGTTCAGGCAGGATTACATTTGGAATAATTACATTATAAAGGTATCACCTTAAGAATGCTCTTGTCATAATTGGACAGAAAAGTATTCACAACGATTTGTTTTTACAAGTGTCATTTTCACATTTTTGCTGTGTGAAGATTAATTTCTTTGTCTTTGTGATTTACCATTTGTTTTTTGTTCATGCAGGAAACAGAAGAGTCCGTCTCCACACCTGCAACAGAACAAGACAGCTTGCCGTTGATCGAAGATGAAGAAGAGACACCATCCTCATCTGTGCGGCGCCGGCTATCACCTTCAGGAAGGAAAAGGAAGGCTCCCACCACCTCGGCTACTCCTGAATTGGTGGAAATTGCAAAAAAAGTGCTAACAGCAGAAAAAGAACCTAAAATAACAGGGTTTGCATACTTCGCAAATGAGAGGCTCCCTACTCTGGATCCTGTTCAGCGGCTACATGCAGAGAGACTCATGTTTGAGGTACTGACTCAAGCCTCTTTTGGAAACCTGGATAACAGATATGTTGTCATGCCAAGACCGCAGTACCCGGACTACTCGTGGCCGCACAATCCTGTGCCGAACCCAAACGTTGGTGCTCCCCCTTATTGTAATACACCGCAGAGGCAGCATCCTGTGCCAAACCCAAACGTTGGTGCTTCCCTTATTTTTATACACCGCAGAGGCAGCGTGGTAATAGCAACGATCCATCTTACCAGCAGTTGTAGTTTTTAAAATGTTTTTTAAAATTTTTTTTGTTGTCTATATTTTTTTTTACATTGTTACCTTTCTTAATAAAAATCTTATTTATCTAATGAATTGTGGTCTTTTATTCTTATGTGATGTCAACTATTAAAATGTTGTATTTTTATTACATCTACTTGTCACACACGGGGTCATGGTACTACCAGCTATCATAGGTGTTCCATCATAGGGAAAAAATGAAATTAACAAAATTTCAAATATTAACATTTCTTATAAAGGCCCTGGTCACACTAGCGCTAAAACCTTATACTAAAAAATAATACACCACACCTGCGTTGATTAACGTAAAATTTGAAATATATATTTTTGTCATATATTTTTCTTCAAAATAAATAAAATTTAAATAAAAACAAAAAAATTACATAATAAAATAAAAAATTTTGAAAAAAATATTTACATTATAAGAAATTATTAAAAAAAATAAATAAATTAATGAGGGCCCCGGACTCCAGAAAATTGTCTCTCCAGCATCATCCCGTGGTGATGCAGAGCTCCCATGGCAGTTTGCAGCGCTATGACTGCTGAATTCATGCCTGCCACAGCTGAATCCATGCCTGCCACCGCTGAATTCATGGCTGTGGCAGCTGAATTCATGGCAGACACAGCGCTGCTCATGGCCGCCATCAGCCGGCGGTGGGACAGGAACAGGTCCTGGGCAGTTGGGATTTCTGTGGAGGTAAAGGTAACAGTTAACCAGGGAATTCTGTTGAAACATCAACATGTACATGTTATGTTTGTTAACACTTACGGTTGTCGTCAGACGACCCGCTTACTGCCCACCCTGATCCTGTTGCTCCGCCGGCTAGGGAAAAAAAGAAAAAAAAAATTATATCACAACAGCCATTACACATAAGACCTTACTAAGTTCTCAAACTTGTCTGAAGCTTATATAATGTGCGTTAATGCGGGAGCCCGCATCCGTGTCACGGGATGATGCTGGAGAGAAGGATGCTGGAGACAAGGCATAACCCTGTAACGGGCTATAAGATCCCAAATCAGGAGGGGGGGTTGCTCCAGGTGAAGGGGTTGAGAGGTAAGGTGAGGATGGTGGTGGAGGCGTAGCCGGGGAAGGTGAGGATGGTGGTGGAGGGGTAGCCGGGGAAGGTGAGGATGGTGGTGGAGGGGTAGCTGGGGACGGTGGAGCAGGTGGTGCTGGTGATGGTGAAGGTGGTGCTGTAAATGAAATATACAATTCAGAATCCCTATTATCACTGCCGGTACTCCCAAGAAAGAAAGAAAAGAGAGAGAAAGATGGGAAAGAAAAAAACTACTGAATAATGGCCCCATATACTGCTGCATACTGAATAATGGCCCCATATACTGCTGCGTTCATGTGCGTTTGTCGTGCGCTGCGCATTTTCCCGGTGTGCGCTCAGACGCTACATGTTGCCTTTTTTTTTTTCACGGTCAAAATAGACAGAGATGATTGAGACAGAGATGATTGAGACAGAGATGATGGAGACAGAGATGATGGAGACAGAGATGATAGAGCCAGAGATGATGGAGACAGAGATGATAGAAATGTGACACATAGACAACGCATGCGCCAAAAAAACTGAAACGGCTACAAAAAAACAAATGAAATCGAAGACAAACTCTTTTTATTTATTTATTTTTTTTGAAATGCGTATGCTGATGCGACAAAATATCGCAGCTATTACAAGCGTTTGCATGCGTTTTTTTAATGCGCTTCATGTGCGATAGAAATGCAGCGCAAAAAAACGCAAGTGTGAAAGTAGCCTAACCCATAAAACATAACCTCTCCAGATACCCTCATCAATACTCACTCAGAGGCCTGCGTAGCTGGGCCCGGATGCTGGCGACCCTATCGCGTGAGCGGTATCGCAGGTCCGCCAGCTTCTTGCGGATTTGTCTCAGGGTCCGCCGCACATTGAAGCGCCTCTCCAGGCCCCGCCGGATTCTCTGCAGGCATACCCTTTTGTGACGCCTTGGATGCGCCACAGGTACCCTGCAGAAATAATCCCACTGGTCCATTTTTTTTATCAAATAGCGGACCTCTCCATCCTCCCAATTCACTGAGCGTTGTCTCGCCGCCATGATAATACCGCATTGGGCGACGCCAGCGTCATGACGTCACAGCGTGCGTACTTTACGGCGCACGTTACGTGCGGCTAAATTCACGTCGCAAAACAGTATTGCTAACGAAAAATGACCGCAGCAGCCATGTAACCAGCAAGCAGATATGAGATGATATTGCGATCGCAAGACAACGGGTTTAAACTAGGCGATCACAATGTCGTCGCATTTCTGTATGCTGGGGCTATAATCACCATGCAAATCACAATGGTTTTGCAGATGTTTGAGAATGCTCAGATTGCGATCACAATCTCGTCGCATATCTGTATGCTGGGGCTATAATCACCATGCAAATCACTGGCTTTGCAGAGGTTTGAGAATGCTCAGATTGCGATCACAATCTCGTCGCAGATCTTGATGGCTGGGGCTCGCTAATCCCCTTTGCAAGTCACAATGGCTTTTTGCATAGCGTGGGTAGTCACATTGCGATTACAATAGCCTCGTATATTTTGATGGCTGGGGCTCGCTAATCCCCTTGCAAATCACAATGGCTTTTTGCAGATCTGTATGCATATCTGTTTACTTGTGTGAGTAGTCACATTGCGATCACAATGACGTCGCATATCTGTGAATAGCTGATTCCCTGGTGAATGTTGACCTTTACCTCCCAAGAATTTTCAAATATATGTATAACAATTTTTTAATCTTTCATATTATGACTAAAATATATATATTATATATTTAAACTTTAAATATGCAGCTGTGGTGTATTATCTGTTATATATAATTATAATGTTTGAACGCTAGTGAGACCATAGGCCCTTAAAATAATTGAAAATATTTGAAACTTTTTTCTTTATTTTTTTAACAATTAACTCCTATGACTGATGGTACTCCCATGAGCACGTGTGTGACAAGTAGATACAATGTATAACAAAAAATAGGGAAAAAAAAAGCCTTTGAAAAGATTTTAAAAACTACAGCTGCTGGTAACATGTCTTTTTGCCATCCCCATTACTCCCTCCCCACATCTCACCCATCATTAGCCCTTCTCCCATATTGGTAAAATAATTGAAAAAAACACGTATGCATTTTTAAAATAAAAATATTTTATTACCAAAACATTGTTAAAAAAAAAGGGTAAAGTAAAACATTCTCAAAATCTAACTAGACCTGATGCTGCCAACTCACTGCACCAGGCCCATTAAAGTATTGGCAGTACTTATCTCGGCCGGCCTTCGCATTGTCCTTGCTCCTGCCTTGATTGACAGGTTGAAGGCCTGCAATAGCGGGATCATTGTCACGCCATTCTCCGAGTGCCACGTCACCATTGCTGTCAGAGTCCATGAAGCCTGGCGGACTGTAAGTACCAGCATCGCGTTTGCGTAGAAAATTGTGCAGCACACAACAGGCCAACACCACAGAGTCTATCGATTCCAGCTTCATGTTGATTGGAGTGTGGAAAACCCTGAAGCGATTGGCCATTATGCCGAAGGCATTCTCCACAACGCGACGTGCCCTAGACAGTCTGTAGTTAAAAATCCGCCTTTCCCCTGTCAAAGTCTTTTGTGGGTACGGTTTCACAAGATGCACATGAAGGGGAAGGCTTCATCACCCACAAACACAAAGTTTAGGTTGGCGGTGGTGTCCATGTTGGTTGGCAAGTTAAGTTTATTATTAAACAACCGATCACCAAAACTTGTGTGCTCCAAAACGCCACCGTCAGAAACCCTTCCATTAATGCCAACATTAACGTCAATAAATTCATAATTGGCATTAACAAGGGCCATGAGGATCACGCTGAAGTAGCCCTTGTAATTATGAAAAAAGGATCCGCTTTTGGCTGGTTGCGTGATCCGCACATGTTTGCCATCCAAGGCACCACCACAGTTTGGGAACTGCCAAATCCTTTCAAAATCAGAGGCAATAATTTGCCATTCCGCCACTGATTTTGGAAAAGGCATGTAGCTCCGTAAACTGCGGACGATGGCGTTGCATGTCTCCGGAATTAGTTCTCCAAGCAGCGACCGAGAAATTGCAGCAGAATATTGCAAATCCTTCATTGAACGTCCGGTTGCCAGAAATCGCAGCGTTACTGCCAAACGTTTCTCTGCTGAAACAGCTGCACGCATCCGGGTATCCTGCCGTTCAATGAGTGGCCTCACACATTCCAGTAGGAGCTTGAATGAATCCTCCGACATCCGTAGATAATTCCGGAAATCCTGCGGATTCTTCTCCTGCAACTCCCTCACTAGATGCATGTGGGTGAATCTGGACCTCTGCTCCAGCCATTCTCTGGTCCACATGCGACGCTTTCGCTTGGAGCGCCTCTCTTCCACCCGCGCCTCTTCTGACGATCTGCCTCCATAGATAGCGCAACTGCCACAATCATACGCTCCGCGGTGGAGAGGTTCATTATGTGCAACCTGTACGGTAAAAAATAGAAAAGTTAATGACTAATTAATTACTATTACTAAAGTGTTTAAACAGAATAAAATAAAGAATAAAATAAAAATTATATAACAAAAAAAAAATAAACTTTTCAGTTTATACAGTTTACAAATGTCTAAAATGGTGAGGGGTGTAAAATAAATAAAGCAAAAAAAAAAAAAAAAATAAAGTCAGGGGTGTAAAATAAATAAATAAAAAAAAATAAATAAATAAAGTCTGGGGTGTAAAATAAATAAAGCAGACGAAAAAAATAAATAAATAAATAAATAAGGTCAGGGGTGTAAAAGCAATAAAGCAGAGGACGAAAAAAAAAAATAAGGTCAAAAAACATTATCAAAACATCACAACATCACAAACAATATGTACCTTGAATC
This sequence comes from Oophaga sylvatica, assembly GCA_033576555.1. NCBI lineage: Eukaryota > Metazoa > Chordata > Amphibia > Anura > Dendrobatidae > Oophaga > Oophaga sylvatica. The sequence continues at coordinate 335,813,379 of JARQOD010000004.1, read as the reverse complement.
CAAATCCAAATATCCCGAAGATCCAAATCCAAATGGGGATGGATGGTGCTCTAACGACTCAGACAGGATCGCAAAACCCACCACTGCGCCACAAATATGATCGCAAAACACCGACACGCGATACTATCCTCACAAAAACGCACAAAGCACAGTTGGAATCATCCACAAAGTGCTCTGGAAACAATGGATGGGGGCGCAGTTATTATAGCTGACGTGATGTTTGTGGTCACCAATCGGAGCTGAAGGGCGTTATGAACGAAAACAAAGTCCCGCCTCCGCCGCTGACTAATGCATCGTTAATGAGGTCGCACATTGTTCACAAAAAGGTGCCACATTCAGCGATAATACTTACCCAGCGGGAGCGCCGACGATAAAATAGGGTCCGGAACGATGTCAGCGACGAGCGAGATCACAGCAGGATCTCAGCAGGGGCCACGTCGTCTCTAGATGCCGCACACAACAACATCGCTAACGAGATCGCTAAATAGTGATGTTTTTTAGCGATCCCGTTAGCGATATTGTTTAGTGTGGCATACCCTTCAGTTCAGTTCAGCCACTGATGTTTGTACATTTGCTTTTTCCAGTTTTTTCAGTGGCTGCTGTTTTGTTTTTGGTTACACCAGAGAACTAATTTAGGTGGTAGAGGTCTGTGATCTCAGGTGTTTTTGAAATTAGTAGAGTTGGTGCTTTTCAGGGTTTTTTGGGATTGCAGTAAGTGCCCTTCCTATCCTTTTCTATTTAGTAAGTTTGGGCCCCAACGTTTGCTCATACTATTTTCTGTATGTGTCAGTATTTCTTCTTGTCTACCCGCCATTACATGTTTGGGGGCTTTCTATGTTCTTTGGGGATCTGCTCCGGGGCAGATAGCTTTCCTCTTTCTATCTTTAGGTGTAGTTAGTTTCTCAGGCTGTGACGAGGCGTCTAGGACCAACGTAGGAACGCTCCACGGCTGCCTCTAGTTGTGGTGGTTAGTCAGGGTACTGCAATCTCATAGTTTCCAACTGCTTGGTGTATTTCCTTTTGCCTGCTCTCCTCAGCTACCAAATCATAACAGTATCACCGGCCTAACTGAAAATTATATGGTACTCACAGAAGGGAAAAATATTGTGGAAAGAAAAAAGGTTGTCAGAGTTGTCAGAGATTTTTTTTTTTTTTTTTTTCTGTTTGTTGCATTTTTTTTTTTTTCCCTCTGTATCTCTGGGTGCTGAGGAGGATTTTTTTTCTCTCTCAATGGAGTTTGCACAGTTGTCTGGCCGTGTGGATCAGCTTGCCACTGAAGTTCGGAGTATTGCTACCTATCTTGCTAGGTTGCCTGTTGTGGAACCTAGGATTCCCATGCCAGATTTGTTTTTAGGGGATCGAGCTAAATTTCTGAGTTTCAAAAATAACTGTAAATTGTTTTTTGCCTTAAAATCTAAGTCCTCATGGAACGCAGCACAGCAGGTTCAAATTGTCATCTCTCTCCGCGCGGCGACCCTCAGGATTGGGCTTTTTCCCTGACACCTGGGGATCCTGTTTTGAGTGATGTTGATGCGTTTTTTCAGGCTTTGGGGTTATTGTACGATGAGCCTAATGTCACTGATCAAGCTGAAAAAACTTTGTTGGCATTAAGTCAGGGGCTTGAGGACGCTGAGTTATACTGTCAGAGATTCCGTAGGTGGGCAGTCCTGACCAAATGGAATGATGACGCTTTGGCAGCTCTTTTTCGGAAGGGACTGTCAGATAATGTAAAGGATGTTATGGTGGGATTCCCTGTTCCCTCTGATCTCAATGATTCTATGTCATTAGCGATTCAAATTGACAGACGTTTGCGTGAGCGGAAAGGTATGCGTGGAATAATGTTGCTTTGTGAACCTGCTTCTGAATCCATGCAGTGTGATAGAGTGGTTTCTGGGGCACAGCGTCATGAATTTCGAAAGCGCAATGGGTTATGTTTCTACTGTGGTGATGCCTCTCATGCTATTTCAGTCTGCCCTAAGCGGGGAAGACGTTTTGCACGCTCAGTTGTCTTGGGTAGTGTTCAGACTAAGTTTTTATTAACTGTTACTCTGATATGCTCTCTGTCCTCATTTTCTGCTCAGGCTTTTGTTGATTCTGGAGCAGCTATTAACCTGATGGATTATGATTTTGCTAAACGTTGTGGGTTTCCCTTGATACCCCTACAGAAGTCTATTCCCCTACTGGGGATCGATTCTACCCCTTTGGCTGAGAATAAACCTCAGTTCTCTACTCAGGTGATAATGAGGGTAGAACCTGATCATCAGGAGAGTTGCAAATTTTTGGTTCTGTATAATCTGCATGACATTATCGTACTGGGTTTCCCTTGGTTACAGTCTCATAATCCTGTTTTGGATTGGAAATCTGTGTCTGTTACCAGTTGGGGCTGCCAATGTGTTAATACCAACACTCCTGTTTTTTCTGCCTCCCCCCAGGCTCAGGATGTTCCTGACTTTTTGATTGATTTTTCTGATGTGTTTAGCGAAAGTAAATCTTCATCCTTACCTCCCCATAGGAGCTATGACTGCGCTATTGAAATAGTGCCTGGTAGTAAATTCCCTAAAGGTCGCCTTTTTAACTTGTCTGTACCTGAACATGACGCTATGCGGTCTTATATCAAGGAGTCATTGGAGAAGGGTCATATCAGACCATCCTCTTCACCCTTAGGTGCCGGTTTTTTCTTTGTGGCCAAAAAGGATGGTTCATTAAGGCCGTGTATTGATTATCGTCTCTTGAACAATATTACTGTGAAATATCAATATCCTTTACCCTTGATCTCTGATCTGTTTTCCAGGGTGAAAAACGCTACTTGGTTTACCAAGCTTGACCTCAAGGGGGCATATAACCTTATTCGCATTAAGCACGGGGATGAATGGAAGACGGCATTTAATACCCCTGAAGGGCATTTTGAGTACCTTGTGATGCCCTTTGGGCTCACTAATGCTCCTTCTGTCTTCCAGTCCTTCATGAATGACATTTTCAGGGATTTTGTGGATAAATTTCTGATTGTTTATTTGGATGATATCTTGATTTTTTCCAATGACTGGGACTCTCATGTAAAACATGTTCGGACTGTGTTCCAGATTTTGAGAGAGAATGCTCTGTATGTGAAGGGATCAAAGTGTCTTTTCGGCGTTTCATCCTCAGACCAATGGTCAAACTGAGAGAACAAACCAGACATTGGAGACTTATCTAAGATGCTTTGTGTCTGCTGATCAGGATGACTGGTTCTCTTTTTTGCCTTTGGCTGAGTTTGCTCTTAATAATAGGGCTAGCTCTGCCACTTTGATGTCTCCATTTTTCTGTAATTCTGGGTTTCACCCTCGATTTTCTTCTGGACAGACGGAGGCTTCTGTCTGCCCAGGTGTTGACTCTGTTGTGGAGCGTATGCAACAGATTTGGGACCAGGTAGTGGAGAGGTTGTCCCTCTCTCAGGAGAGGGCCCAGCGGTTTGCTAACCGGCATAGGACTGATGGTCCTCGGTTTAAAGTGGGGGACTTGGTCTGGTTGTCCTCAAGAAATATTCCTATGAGAGTGGCATCTCCTAAATTTAAGCCTAGGTTCATTGGACCTTATAAGATCATGGAGATTCTTAACCCTGTTTCTTTTCGTTTGCTTCTTCCAGGGACATTTAAGATCCATAACGTGTTCCACAAGTCCTTGTTGAAGAGGTTTGTTGAGCCAGTGGTTCCTACTACTGTGCCTCCTGACCCTGTTTTAGTTGAGGGCAATCTGGAGTATGTGGTTGAGAAAATATTGAATTCTCGTTTTTCTAGACGGAAACTCCAGTATTTGGTTAAATGGAGAGGTTATGGTCAGGAAGACAATTCTTGGGTGTTTGCTTCGGACATCCATGCTAGGAGACTCATCCGTGCGTATCATAGAACTCATCCTGACCGACCTGGTTGCTCAAATGAGGGTTCGGTGACCCCTCCTCAAGGGGGGGGTACTGTTGTGAATAGGCTGGAAATGAGTTCAGAGCAGAAGCTCCCTCTGGTGGTTACAAACGGTACTGGACTGTCCAGTGAAGATTGTGAGGATTGGGAATCAGGTGTTACTGAATGGTCTTATATAAGGGAGTCACCTTCCCATCAGGGTTGCCAGTGATCAATTTTTCTGGTCTCAATCCTTGATTCCTGTTTCCTTGGTAGCCTGCTGTGTCGTGTCTGAATCTCCTGCTAACAGATAAGACATTTTCTTCTTTTTGTTTTTGTGCGTGATTTTTGCATTTTGTCCTGCACTTCTGTGGGGGCCTTCTGGGTCCCCTCTGGGGGCTTTTGCCTCTCAGTTCAGTTCAGCCACTGTTTTTTGTACATTTGCTTTTTCCAGTTTTTTCAGTGGCTGCTGTTTTGTTTTTGGTTACACCAGAGAACTAATTTAGGTGGTAGAGGTCGTGTGATCTCAGATGTTTTTGAAATTAGTAGAGTTGGTGCTTTTCAGGGTTTTTTGGGATTGCAGTAAGTGCCCTTCCTATCCTTTTCTGTTTAGTAAGTTTGGGCCCCAGAGTTTGCTCATGCTATTTTCTGTCTGTGTCAGTATTTCTTCTTGTCTAACCGCCATTACATGTTTGGGGGCTTTCTATGTTCTTTGGGGATCTGCTCCGGGGCAGATAGCTTTCCTCTTTCTATCTTTAGGTGTAGTTAGTTTCTCAGGCTGTGACGAGGCGTCTAGGACCAACGTAGGAACGCTCCACGGCTGCCTCTAGTTGTGGTGGTTAGTCAGGGTACTGCAATCTCATAGTTTCCAACTGCTCTGGTGTATTTCCTTTTTTGCCTGCTCTCCTCAGCTACCAAATCATAACACAGACCTCTATTAGTAAGGCTTCTATGCACATATTTAATTTATCTCTTGTCTTTATCCTTTTTAACTATGTTTAAGAGTAAATTTCATAAATAAACATTTTATTCATATTACCTGTGAATACTGGAACTTTGCTTGGGAGGACAGGATTCCATATCCAGTGGTGGAGAAACTCATATCCAGCAGCCTCAGTTTCCTTGGCAAAGCAACCCAAACAGAAGGATCTTCGAGGCAGACAAATGTGGCCATAGATTCGATCTTTATCAGTCACTCCTTTCCCCCTCCTCTCTGGGTCTTGCTTTGGGGACGTGGGATACAAGATACATTGCAGATCTCTTTAATTTTATGTGATTGTACAATTGTATGTGCCTGTTTGTGTTCTAACTAGCTTATTGCAAATTTTGGGCTTGGGGAAATCCTCACACACTGTGACTGTCATGTACAGACTGTATAAGTGCCCCAAGGCTGTGTTTAGGCAAGTGGTTACAGGTGTTCTTGGAATCTCTGCTCCACGAACATTATTTGTGAGCATATACATAAATTTCTTCTTGGCATCACTTTACGGATAGAGTGTGCGGTGAATTTTCTTCATTTTTTGATCCGGGGTCCTAAGGGTCCATTGCACCAGCATCTCACTATTGGAGAGAGTGCAGGCCAATTTATTCTACCTTGGAATATCAGCGACCAATAGTGCTCCATAGTGTACCAATGGTGAGTGGACCACTTGACTTTTACATAGTTACACTTCATTATGGCTATCTGCTCTTTACCCTCATAATATAAGTTTGGCATGGATAAGCTCAGGCTTATTTGATCTCCCAGGTTGTGCGGTACCTGGTTGTGCACATATAAAAAAAGAGAGCAAGGGAAGTATGCTATATTGGAAACGTTGGGAAAGTTGGTGCCAAAATGAGTGAAGCTGCCTCAACGCCTCCATCTTTTGGTAGGAGTGAAGCAGCTGTTTTAATCTCAAGATGATGAAGGTATCTGTAGACTGTACAGGTACTACAAAACAAAAAAACCAATAGAGATACTGAAGATGAATGGGCTGAGTTAGATAATGGTTCATTGGTGTATCAGCAGAACAGAGCCTGAAAACTAGTAGTAAAACATGAGAGGGGTAATGGCTTATTGTAGACAGGTCTTAATAAATTGCCTATAATTGACACAAAAATTAAAATAATAGATTTAGAAATATTTCTAAAGGAAACATAAATATTTATGAAACAGTAGTGCATGCAGAAAATCACATCCACAGGCCAGTAACAGTATGATAATGGAAACATCCAAAATAAAAGTCACCATCCTTCCATCATCAAGGTATTATTCAATAATCTACCAAGTAAAGGACCGTTTCACATTTCCGTATCGGTGCACAGTGTTTGATCCGCATAGATCCGCATACGTTATCTTTAACATGGTGTATGCAGGGACATGCGTTTGCGTACGCATACACCATTTCGTGGTGTGCGGCAGTGTCTGGCGAATGCAACATGTTGCATTTTTGAAGTATCAAAAATCAGTCAAATATGGGCAGTCATGCGCATGCGGATGAGTGCGTAAAAAACAAACGCATTACTGTCTATGGGAACGCATTGGTAGGCAAGGACATACGCATGGATACGTTCGATGTGCATGCGGACTTCAGACTGCACATGTCCAAGAACTGATTACAGCATCTGGAAATATCGAACGCATGCGCATAAACAAAGCAAACGCATACACACACAGCTTTTTTTGGCGTCATGTGTAAGCTGACGCGGATAAAAAACGCTGCGTAAGCATGCATTTGCATGCGTTTTTGCATGCGTTTGCGCATGTAGATGATACGCTGCGCACAGAAATGCTAATGTGAACTTAGCATAAGATCTAGAAAGATAAAATAATATAAAATAAATATCCAGTTCTGGGATAATAGAAATACTAAAAAAAACTCACAATTTACCCAAAAATATAAATATCTAACTTAAGCCAATATGTGTAAATTACATTCAGTATTAAGACCCTTAGGTTGTAGACTTCCAAGTTCATGAATCCATTTTAAGTAGAGATGAGCGATTCAGGCAAAAATGGTAATTTCATGTTCGTGTGAAAATTCAATTTGTAGAAAAGTTATTTTCAGCAATTTTAATTTACTTTATTATGCCCTGGGACATAATAAATGTAATATGTAAAAAAAAAATCTTTAGACTCACCTTACCACTCACTTCTCCAACCCTAAACCTCAGTTGCTTTACTGAATGCCTATTTTCAACAAAGTGTTTCGGGACAGGAAGGTCCATTATGCTGGTTCTAATATCGCTGCTATGTTTTGCTAATGTGAGCAGATAGCTCTACAGTATAGTGGTCTCATCCACGTATAAAGACCAAAATGGGCAGGATTTAATATAAATTAGAAAGCTGGAAGTGCATGTAAATCTCTCCTTGATATACTTTTTTCCTGTATGTGACTGGGAGAAAATGTTACTTTGTATGAATTGATGTTATGTGTTGTCCTAATTCTATATGGATATGAATTTTTCTTTTATAAGTGTTGTGGGTGCTCTCTTAATTCTGATTGCAAAGATTGCTTTCATGTACACTATTTATATCGGAGATATACCACATTGTCTTCTCTTGATGAAGACCTCCAATACGTCGAAACGTCGCACTATGTATATGACACAATACATTTTTACTCAAATTCCATGCAGGAAAGAAATAAATCTCATTGCTGTAATGAATGTGTTGCATAGATTTATGTCTTTCTACATCAACTAAGGAATTTGCTCTTCAGATCATTTGGGGCATCAGGACCATGGACCAGACCTCAATCACAGGACAATAAAACTTTCACACTCCTTATAAATGAGCTGTTCCAATATTTACAGCTACATATGTTTATCCCTCTCCCATAATGATAGTTCTGCTTCACGTCACTTGTCTTATCTATTGCATTAGTTCTGTGCCCTGTTGTGCATATATATGTGACTCTTCACATTCAGTATTAGTCTTTGCCTGATGAAGAGACCTGAGTAGTCTGGAAAGTTTGCAATTTGTTACCATCTTTTCAATTAGCCATTAAAAAGTATCAACCACTGAGGACTCTCAAAGCTTTAAGTTTGTAAGTTTAGGAGACATGCTTTTCAGAAACTTTATTCTTGTCTGAGACACTCTTTGAGTACATTCCTTACACTGATTTTTATTTTCCTTATAACTTGAACTGTCTTTGGCACATGGAAATTTGATTGATTAAGTTGTGCAATTATGTCATAAACTAACTGATTTACCAGGTGTTTCTCAGACCCCTACTCAACTCTGCCTCCTTCTGGTGATTAGGTGGTGGTTAAGGAAAAGTTCACTTGAAACTTAATCTAATTGATGAGGACCTTGTGGGATCATAATAACATCCAATTTCTCTGCCAGTGTGAAACCATCACCCCAAGCCAGAGACACCAAGTGCTTATCACTAATCAAGATTTCTTTCCCTAAACAGTTGGCTGCTTTCCAGACTAAAGAACAAAGACTTTTAATTCTGGATGTCTTTTCTTGGGTTTTTTGTCTAGTAAAACTTTTTTTAGTAGAAATGTTACTAGATCCTTGCAAAGACGCTATTTTAAAGTTAGCCGGCTTATTACATGTAGCCAATTTTTCCTTTGAGTTGTCTTCTAGCATAAGGTGTCAAAGTAGTTGTAGAACTATAGATGAATGTCCTGAAATGTGTTGCACTATAATCATACACAAGAATAAGTTAGTGGACTCCATTTACATAACTTTGTCAAAAACACAACATATGTTCTTTATAATGTCATTAGTAATATTATAGATAGGACCTACACATCTCTGACCAGAATATAACCTGGCAGAATAGTTCTGACCATACAGCTGCAGAATTGATTTAGTCTTGCAGATTTCGTTTTTCTACCTCAATCAATATCAGAATCTTCTTGGAAATCTGTATTTTCTTCGTGGACAAAAAAGAAAGCCAGTTAATTCCAAAGGTAATTGTAGCTGGGTAGGCTAGATTAACACAGATATATAGAATACTTTTACAAAATAGGTTAGCAAATGATTTTCTTTATAGCACAGGTTGTGAGTGTCAATGTGAATGTGTTGGTGGGGATGAATGTTTTGATTGCAACATTCATTGCATCTCTGATAGCTGTGACCTTTTGGCCTGGCATGTTGAGAACGTAAAAGAACTCCAAGGGTTAACATGGCTAAATGGGACCCGATATCATAAAGAAGTTCCATAGGAGCTTGGTTTTCTGCCTGCTCGTAAAAGCAGCTATTGATTGTCATTGATCAAAGTGTTTATGTATAAACAAAAGGAGGGAGTTGGTAAAGAAAAAAAATCAATACAGCCTGTATCTATAGTATCTATAAGGTGGCAATATTGCTCAGCCTAATTAATAATTATGTTCTTAATTGGTATATATTATACTGGATTACACATTTTTCTGCTCATCTGTGCAGATTGTTTTGAAAAAAAAAAATGATTTAGCACACAGACATCTAGCCTGCAGCTAAAGGACAAATGCATCTCATGAGAACACTATGTTGATCTTTTGGGCATAATATTATACTTGAAACCCTGGAAAAAAATTCTACAAAACTGACTGTGTAACATGCAACATTATTTTGATTTGGGCATGCGCAAAAACCAGGCTATTCACCAAAATATAGCATCTTTTGGTGGACAAGCCAGACCTCTATTACTATGGTCTTCATGCACATATTTTTTTAAAGGGATCCTGACAGCTGACATATGCTGCTTGATCCATGGGCAGCATTTGTCAGACATTGGTTGTATAATTTAAGCCATTATGTTAGTCTCTGAAATGCTGTGGCACTTCAGTGAAAACCATACTTTGAAAGCCACTTGTGTACCGAGTTTATGGGAGACTACCGTATTTGGACAGGCAGATTCCATAGAGCTTCTCCTCGCCCGCTGCTCTGGAGTGACAGGGCTGTGCCTGTGTGCATACATATTGTCTGAAAGATGCTGCCCGTGGATTGCCACCAAGTATAAGATATAAGGTTCACTTTAATCTACAATTTTTATCTATCCCATTTTACTTGTAACTTTTATTTAAAATCAATTTACCGTATATACTCATGTATAAGCCGACCCGTGTATAAGCTGACCCCCCTAATTTTCACCCTTACTACGTAATAAGTTGACTGATATGACGGTAGATGAGGGGATGGTGAACTGGATAAGTGACTACCTAACAGACAGGCCACAGTTTGTAAGGATGGGGGAGGTTGTATCTGGCAGTGTACGGAGCAGTGTTGGAGCCCCTCAGGGTACAGTGCTGTTACCCTTCCTCTTCACATTGTATACAGCTGACTTTCAGTATAAATCTGATTTTTGTCACCTCCAAAAATTCTCAGATGACTCCGTGATTGTAGGGGGCATTGTGGGGGCCGGGGGGAGGAGGAATATAGAAGGGTGGTTTCTGACCTTGTGGATTGGTGTCAGACTAACTGTCTTGAACTAAATGTAAAGAAAACCAAGGAGATGGTGGTGAGTTATAGAAGGAAAAAGGAGGATTACTTACCGATCACCATTGCTGGCCAGGAGGTGGAGATGGTTGAGAGCTACAAATATTTGGGGGTTCACCTTGACAGTAAACTCGATTGGAGGTGTCATACAGAAAAGGTTTACAAGAAGGGAATGAGCAGACTGTACTTTCTTCGGAAGCTCAGGTCGTTCAATGTGTGCAGTAAAATGCTGGAAATGTTCTACCAGTCCGTTGTAGCAAGCGCCATCTTTTTTGCTATCATTTGCTGTGTGCGAGTAGCTGACGCTAATAAGCTCAACAAACTTATCAAGAAGGCAAGTGCAGCTGTTGGCCTCCATCTTGACTCTTTTAAGGAGGTATTGGAGGATAGAATTCAGAAGAAGTGTAGGGCTATAATGAACAATAATACACACCCACTATACGAGCTGTTCTTGAAGCAGAAGAGCACATTCAGCAGCCGTCTAATCCTACTAAGGTGCAAGAAGGAGAAATTCAGGAAATAGTTTGTACCTACTGCTATGGGGATGTATAATAATTTCCTAAGGGTGGTAGAAAATAATGACTGATGGCTGGTGTGCTAATGTCAATAAACAGTGACTTATATACACCTGAACTACCCACTTTTATTTATTATGTAATGTTGGTATACCTGTGCAAGATTTGTGTCCTAATATTTTATGTACTGCTGTTTGTATTGCTGCTGTAATACTGTAATTTCCCCCCGGGATCAATAAAGTGTATCTTATCGTATCGTATGTCACCATTACACACTGAACAGGAAACCACTGGTAAATCTGACATGGAGAAGGACTTGGGATCCAAGTTAATGATAAACTTACCTGGAACAGCCAGTGACAGGCAGCGGCTGCCAAGGCAAACAAGATCATGGGGTGCATTAAAAGAGGTCTGGATACACATGATATGTTCATTATACTGCCTCTGTACAAATCTCTGGTTAGACCGCACATGGAGTACTGTGTACAGTTTTGGGCACTGGTGCTTAGGAAGGATATAATGGAACTAGAGCGAGTACAAAAGAGGGCAACAAAATTTATAAAGGGAATGGGGAACTACAATACCCAGAGAGATTAGCAAAAATAGGATTATTTAGTCTAGAAAAAAGATGACTGAGGGGCGATCTAATAACCATGTTTAAGTATCCGAGGATCTGTTTATACCAAGGAAGGTGACGGTCACAAGGGGGCTTTCTCTGCGTCTGGAGGAGAGAAGGGATGTCCACTATCATAGAAGAGGATTCTTTACTGTTAGGGCAGTGAGAATCTGGAATTCCTTGCCTGAGGAGGTGGTGATTGCGAACTCAGTCGAGGGGTTCAAGAGAGGCCTGGATGTCTTCCTGGAGCGTAACAATTTTGTGTCTTACAGTTATTAGGTTCTTTAGAAGGACGTAGGTGTGGTGATTTATTCTGACGGAATATAGACTGAACTGGATGGACAAATGTCTTTTTTCAGCCTTGCTAACTATGTTACTATGTCTAGCTTGATTTATGTCAAAATTGATTTGTTTGTTCTTTTTGCCATCCATGGCATTGATAACATCAATCTGCAACACCACATTAGAGGTTCAAACAACTCATAAAAGGATGAAGCCATAATATTGATCAGTACATAATCGCTATCTACAGACTATAAGGATCTGTTTATAATTGAAAGTATATTTATATCATCTGATTAATATGAATAATTTTTATTTAGAAAGCAACTATTATTATATGTTAGAATGCAACATTGGAAATCCTGTAAGCTATTTATTTCAAGTGAATGAGTTAATATAATTAAATGCGACAATTTCTTCTACACAAAACATAGGAGCTGAGGGTAGGACGTGCAAAGCAGCCAGAGAGAACAGATCCTTGCTAATTAATTAGGGACCTTTTAACGATCTTTGCGAACAAACAAGTTGTACTTTTCATTATGACTGCGTGGCATATGTTGCTCTTCAAGTGACTAAATTGTGGTAAAGTGTTTTCTGCCTTCCATACTTTATGAACTCTCGGGTTATTTGGTTATAGCAGCTGGGACTATTTGAGTTTAAGGAGGCATTTTATATCCTTCCAAGGTCACCGTCAAATTCACTAAGGAAAATTCTTCGTCAATTCAAAGACATTAAAAATAAAGAACGGCATTTGCAATTAGTTACAAAGTCACAATAGATAGATTTTCTATTATTTCAGGTTACAAATAATCATATGGATGTCAAGGAAAAGTGAGACAATAATCAGAAAAGGTAATCATGGAAACTTTCTCCAGTATCTCTGTAATGTACATCAATATATTAGAGTAGGTCCAATAGTTTAAAATACAATGAATCTCAGTTTTTGCTACTAAACTGATTTTGCTTAAATATACAATTGGCAGTGTATGTCATAAATAGCAGAGATAAAGTGTAGCTAAACTAAAATATGGGACATGTGCCCCTAAACCTTTATACTGTTTTGTTCTAACAAATAAATTAGCTGCATCGGTGAGAAAAGAAAACAAGCATATTACTTGACATTTACAATTACCACTGCCAGGGTTGAGTCAATAGTGTTCGCGGTCCCATGAAAACACATCCTTTTAGTGGTGTGAAACCCCCCATTGGTTTGGAAAATGTAATATAATTTTTTTAATTAATTTTCATATCATATACAGCTGTTTATGATATCTCTGATATCTATATGTGTTTGTATAAGTACCAAATTTAGCACTTCAAGACCTGTAAGAGACATGCAAAAACTTCAAACTAAAACATCATTGCATGTTTTCTTTATCTACTGTATATAATTTTTTGCAATTTCCTCTGGGTAAATTCAGCAAAATAGTGGCCAGTTGGCTGAACTGTAGTGCGGCAGCAATAGGTAAAACCCCCAAAATTTAATTTGCCTACAGACTCTGCAGCATTTTGTCCTCTGCACATCTTCCTTTTGCCTTCCTCTGCTGCCTTCCTGCTTCACTCTGAGCAGAGGTTTCTGGCATGACTAGGCCTGTGACATCTCTGTGCACTGTACGATTTGCTGAACAATAGAGGCCTAGAAAAAGGTTAAAAAAAAACAAAACGAATGCTTACCTTATTGCTCACCTCCTGGCCACCACAACTGCATGCTCTTCCCCGTGTGGTCCTCGGTGCCTCGCAAAGACATCATGGGCCTACATATAGGCACATATAGATATAATAGGCACATATAGATTTCAGAGATATCATAAACAGCTGTATATGACATGAAAATTAATTAAAAAAGTTATACTACCTGGCTGAAAGTCCAGGCCTAGCTTGCAGGCCGGTGATTAACCATAAACTCTGAAAGCTAATAAATTTAAGAAACATTATAAAAGAAGAGTTGGCCAAAATTCCTCCAGAACAAAGTCAGATACTGGTAAAGTCATACAGATAAATAATTCTTCAAGTTATTGCTGCTATCTGTGATTCTACAAGCTATTAATTCATTAGTTATACTTCATTTTTCACTGTTTGTATTTTGGTTTAGCTTTGTAGTGTTATGATTCATCAGAGATTTTATTTACCTAATTTAATGACGTGCCCATGGTCAGTAATTTTACTGCCTCCAAAACACTGCATTCCACATTGAACTTTGTCTATTAAAGCTATGCAGATTTACTGCATCTAATGGCAGGTAAAGTACGCAGACGAGTCAAGTGTCTCCGCTATAGAAATGACCATGCTGCGGCTTGGTAACCAACTTCGCAGGTCAGTTTATGCAGAGTTAAAAAAGAAGCAAAGTGGGCATGGGCATGGGATTTCAATAAATTCTATCCACTCTGCTTGTAATGTAGAATGCAGCATTTTGGATGCAGCGAAAATATGCTGTGTTCAAAACAATAGTATTCCTGATCGTGAGCACGAACCCTAAATGCCCAAAGTTGTTTTTATTATGTCCTGATGTATACAACTATTCAATGAGGGTTAGAAAGTGGTAATAAAGATAAGGCAAATAGGAAAAAATATATAAAACTTAAAAAAAAGGCTAAAAGTCATAACTTCGAAAGTAAAAAGCAAAAAAACATAGTTTGAGGTCTAATAAAATTAAGATGTCATTACAGCAAATATACTGAGGATCCTTAAATTAAAATAAAATAAATGAATCAGATTGCAGAGCAATTCAAGACTACGAGGTTATATTCGTGAACTAAAACTGGATGATGAATATATACTACATGTGACTAGAATATATTTTAATTATTTACATATACTTCAAGTTATCTCTAAGGAATCTATTCTTTTCTCCTGATCATCATCAGATGGAATCAAATTGACTATATTCTCAGCCAGGGAGGTCAATTTTAGTAGTTAAGCATAGGGATAAGCAAACGTGCTTGGTTATACTCTGCTATCACTCGAGTATCACAGTGCTCACAAGCGCTCGTTACTCAGTGAGCAATTGGCAATGCTCAATGTAAAACTCAAATCCCCACCCCGCATCTTTAGCACCAGTTACACAGCCAATAAGCATGCAGGGATTGCCTGTGAGTCACTGTTATTCTGTAGCCATTTTGGTTGGTGAATGGCTAGCCGTCTGACATCATCAGGGATTATAAAAGAACAAGCGCCGCCCGGCTGGACACACTGACCCCATTGCACAGCTCTGTGAAACTTTATATTGGAAGGAGAGAGAGTGCTTGTCTAGGCCTGTGTGCACAGCATAACGAATCAGAGGTCCGTAGTTTTGATACTGGCGCTGAAGCTAAGCCATCATACAGAGGCGTAGCTAGGGTTTTGGTTTAGGGGGGGACGAAACTTCTGAGTGGGCCCCTAACTAGAGAACCTCAGCAAATGACCGCGCCGTTGCCAAAAATAATCTATATATAAAAAGACCAATATTGATATCACAGCCATATGGTCAGTGGTAAATAACACCAGTCCTACAGAACATATAAGAGATTACAGCAGAGTTACAGATAATGACTTACCGCTGACGTTCTTTCTAATGTAATTGTTCACTCTTCATGTCTTTTCCATCTGGCCCAGACCGACATGACGACTCCTCCAGCCAGGACTCGACTACAGAGAATACAACAAAGACACATTTCACTTCTCATATTTTCAGCACTGCACCATCTATCCCCAATCTGCACAAACTGCTCATCCTGCTGATACTCTAATACTGAGCTGCTGCTGCCATATGTGTCCCTATTACTGCACCTATTGTGTGGTTCTGTGTGGCCTCTAAATTCTTAAGCAGCTCTCTAGAATATTGTATTGCCAGGTGCAAGTGCCCTAGAAAACAGTGCCCACATTTTGTCCCCTAGAATGTAATATTGCCCTGTGTGCCCCTTTGACAGTCACAGTAACCCGAGTTCCCCATAACAATAAGTGCCCACTTTACATTTAATAATGTCCCAAGTCTCCTCCCTGTACACCTCCCCTATATACAGTATAATGACCCCTCACTGGATATATACTGACCCCTTAATATCCCCCAAACTATTTAATGGCTCCAACACTGTATGATGGCCCCCTCAGTGTAATCTCCACGCTGTATGATGGCCCCCTAGATATCATCCATATAGCATAATACACCAGATAGTCCTCAATATAGTATAATGCACCCCCATAGGCAGCCTCTATATTATAATGCACCCCCACAGACAGCCTCTGTATTGTAATGTGCCCCCCATAGACAGCCTCTGTATTGTAATGTGCCCCCATAGACAGCCTCTATATTGTAATGTGCCCCCATAGGCAGTCTCTATATTGCAATGCGCCCCCATAGACAGCCTCTATATTGTAATGCGCCCCCATAGGCAGCATCTGTATTATAATGCACCCCCATAGGCAGCCTCTATATTATAATGCACCCCCTTAGGCAGCCTCTATATTATAATGCACTCCCATAGGCAGCCGCTATATAGTAATGCGCCCCATAGACAGCCTCTCTATTGTAATGCGTCCCCATAGACAGCCTCTATATTGTAATGCATCCCCACAGGCAGCCTCTGTATTGTAATGCCTCCCCATAGACAGACTCTGTATTGTAATGTGCCCCCATAGACAGCCTCTGTATTGTAATGCGCCCCCATAGACAGCCTCTATATTGCAATGTGCCCCCATAGACAGCCTCTGTAGTATAATGCGCCCCCATAAGGAGCCTCTGTAGTATAATGCACCCCCATTACAAAAATAATAAATTCAGTACTCACCTCTCTTGCTCCCGGCTCCTGCACTGCTCACTGCTCTCCCTCTCAGCGTTTGACAGCGGGCGCCGAGCAGTGACGTCATCGCACCCACTGTCAGACGCTGAGAGGAGGATGATGGGAGGAGCGCTCGCTCCTTCTCTCTCAATGCGATGCCGGGCGGCACAGGGCCCCCCCCTGCCTGCTCAGGGGCCCCATAGCAGCCGGGCGGCAGAGCAGGGAGATCGATTCTCCCTGCTCTGCCGCAGAATGTAACTGTAGCGTAGCTCCGGGTGGGCCCCCTCAGAGCGCGGGGCCCGGGGCCACCGCCCCCTCTGCCCGCCCAGTAGCTACGCTACTGCCATCATACTAACAGCCCCACTTTGCTTTGCTATTTCTATCACATACAATCTGCATTTAGCCTAGGAAGGGAGAGAGTGTCACAGGAGTAGGCAGAGTGACAGAATTCAGTCTATATACAAGGATTAGGCCTGTGCAAGTCCATTGGCAAATGTATAGCTGCAGCTTTTTTTGTGGGGGCTGAAAAAAGTTGAATATAATTTTATCCATCAAGTATTACGTGCTTTGAGCTCTTTTTTTGTGTTAATAGCACACCCAAAAATCGTTGAAACATTATCCTTGGCTACATTTTGCAGCCATACCCTATTCCATAGTGTGGAGTACATCTCTGTGAACTCTAAAACTGAGAAAAAGCTTTTAAAATGTTGTAGGTTTCCATTTCTCAGCCCTACAGTGTTACGTTGTATAGTGTTATGTGGTCTATGAATATTTCTGTGATCTCCAAAAATGAGAAAAAGCATTGAAAAATTTTTCTGGATTGAATTTGATTGACAAACATATACTTTTGCATGCTTTCTGTTATATTACAGTGGAGTAAACTCACAAAAAACCGCTTTGATTGCTGCAAGTGACCATTTTTTTTCACTTTTATTAAAAAAAAACTTTCAAGTTTCAAGAGACCTAGCAATTGTAAAATGTGTAACGCATGTATTAATGGATGGGGAAGTGGAAGTGTTGATGATGGTGCCCACAGAGGCCGAGCATGTGGGGCAGGTGCGACTATGCCAGTTGCTGGAGCACAAGAAACATGCCCATCCATGACACATAGCTTCCTGCCCACTTTACATTTAATAATGTCCCAAGTCTCCTCCCTGTACACCTCCCCTATATACAGTATAATGACCCCTCACTGGATATATACTGACCCCTTAATATCCCCAAAACTATTTAATGGCTCCAACACTGTATGATGGCCCCCTCACTGTAATCTCCACGCTGTATGATGGCCCCCTAGATATCATCCATATAGCATAATACACCAGATAGTCCTCAATATAGTATAATGCACCCCCATAGGCAGCCTCTATATTATAATGCACTCCCATAGACAGCCTCTATATTGTAATGCGTCCCCATAGGCAGCCTCTGTATTGTAATGCGCCCCCACAGACAGCCTCTGTATTGTAATGCACCCCCATAGACAGCCTCTGTATTGTAATGTGCCCCCATAGACAGCCTCTATATTGTAATGTGCCCCCATAGGCAGCCTCTATATTGCAATGCGCCCCCATAGACAGCCTCTATATTGTAATGCGCCCCCATAGGCAGCATCTGTATTATAATGCACCCCCATAGGCAGCCTCTATATTATAATGCACCCCATAGGCAGCCTCTATATTATAATGCACCCCCATAGGCAGCCGCTATATAGTAATGCGCCCC
Source organism: Oophaga sylvatica (assembly GCA_033576555.1). Taxonomy (NCBI): domain Eukaryota; kingdom Metazoa; phylum Chordata; class Amphibia; order Anura; family Dendrobatidae; genus Oophaga; species Oophaga sylvatica. Next base: position 335,795,203 of record JARQOD010000004.1, on the reverse strand, counting down.
ATAGACAGCCTCTCTATTGTAATGAGTCCCCATAGACAGCCTCTATATTGCAATGCGCCCCCATAGACAGTCTCTATATTGTAATGCGACCCCATAGGCAGCATCTGTATTATAATGCACCCCCATAGGCAGCCTCTATGTTATAATGCACCCCCATAGGCAGCTTCTATATTATAATGCACCCCCATAGGCAGCCGCTATATAGTAATGCGCCCCATAGACAGCCTCTCTATTGTAATGCGTCCCCATAGACAGCCTCTATATTGTAATGCATCCCCATAGAGCAGCCTCTGTATTGTAATGCGCCCCCATAGACAGCCTCTGTATTGTAATGTGCCCCCATAGACAGCCTCTGTATTATAATGCGCCCCCATAGACAGCCTCTCTATTGTAATGCGTCCCCATAGACAGCCTCTATATTGTAATGTGCCCCCATAGGCAGCATCTGTATTATAATGCACCCCCATAGGCAGCCTCTATATTATAATGCACCCCCATAGGCAGCCTCTATATTATAATGCACCCCCATAGGCAGCCGCTATATAGTAATGCGCCCCATAGACAGCCTCTCTATTGTAATGCGTCCCCATAGACAGCCTCTATATTGTAATGCATCCCCATAGGCAGCCTCTGTATTTTAATGCGCCCCCATAGACAGCCTCTCTATTGTAATGCGTCCCCATAGACAGCCTCTATATTGTAATGCATCCCCATAGGCAGCCTCTGTATTGTAATGCGCCCCCATAGACAGCCTCTGTATTGTAATGTGCCCCCATAGATAGCCTCTCTATTGTAATGCGTCCCCATAGACAGCCTCTATATTGTAATGCATCCCCACAGGCAGCCTCTGTATTCTAATGCTCCCCCATAGACAGCCTCTGTATTGTAATGTGCCCCCATAGACAGCCTCTGTATTGTAATGCGCCCCCATAGACAGCCTCTATATTGCAATGTGCCCCCATAGACAGCCTCTGTAGTATAATGCGCCCCCATAAGGAGCCTCTGTAGTATAATGCACCCCCATTACAAAAATAATAAATTCAGTACTCACCTCTCTTGCTCCCGGCTCCTGCACTGCTCACTGCTCTCCCTCTCAGCGTCTGACAGCGGGCGCCGAGCAGTGACGTCATCGCACCCACTGTCAGACGCTGAGAGGGGGATGATGGGAGGAGCACTCGCTCCTTCTCTCTCAATGCGATGCCGGGCGGCACAGGGCCCCCCCCTGCCTGCTCAGGGGCCCCATAGCAGCCGGGCGGCAGAGCAGGGAGATCGATTCTCCCTGCTCTGCCACAGAATGTAACTGTAGCGTAGCTCCGGGTGGGCCCCCTCAGAGCGCGGGGCCCGGGGCCACCGCCCCCTCTGCCCCCCCGGTAGCTACGCTACTGCCATCATACTAACAGCCCCACTTTGCTTTGCTATTTCTATCACATACAATCTGCATTTAGCCTAGGAAGGGAGAGAGTGTCACAGGAGTAGGCAGAGTGACAGAATTCAGTCTATATACAAGGATTAGGCCTGTGCAAGTCCATTGGCAAATGTATAGCTGCAGCTTTTTTTGTGGGGGCTGAAAAAAGTTGAATATAATTTTATCCATCAAGTATTACGTGCTTTGAGCTTTTTTTGTGTTATATAGCACACCCAAAAATCGTTGAAACATTATCCTTGGCTACATTTTGCAGCCATACCCTATTCCATAGTGTGGAGTACATCTCTGTGAACTCTAAAACTGAGAAAAAGCTTTTAAAAATGTTGTAGGTTTCCATTTCTCAGCCCTACAGTGTTACGTTGTATAGTGTTATGTGGTCTATGAATATTTCTGTGATCTCCAAAAATGAGAAAAAGCATTGAAAAATTTTTCTGGATTGAATTTGATTGACAAACATATACTTTTGCATGCTTTCTGTTATATTACAGTGGAGTAAACTCACAAAAACCGCTTTGATTGCTGCAAGTGACCATTTTTTTTCACTTTTATTAAAAAAAACTTTCAAGTTTCAAGAGACCTAGCAATTGTAAAATGTGTAACGCATGTATTAATGGATGGGGAAGTGGAAGTGTTGATGATGGTGCCCACAGAGGCCGAGCATGTGGGGCAGGTGCGACTATGCCAGTTGCTGGATCACAAGAAACATGCCCATCCATGACACATAGCTTCCTGTCCCACTTTGCAGGGTGGCATGGTACACCACTTCTGAACCCAGAGCAGTGCAAACAGGTTGTCGGTTGGATACCATATAATGCTTCCAGCAGGCTTGACAGCACCACACAGTCTTACACATGGTCCAGTCTCACCAGCTTAAAGTTAGGATCACTTAATTCTCACCCTGATCCTCCTTCCTTCCACCATGTTGAGTCCCTGGAGACTAGGGATCCCACATTAGGACACTCCACTGGGATCGTTAACAAAACATTTCTTAATTGTGGCCTCTCAACCAACGTGTTTTAAGAGGAACAGGAGGACATGCTGTTTAAGTGTTGTACAAAACTTAGAGCAGCCACGGCAACAAGAACATGATGGTGGGGAACAACAAATTTGAGATAAGGAGGAAGATGATGATGAGAAAGAGTTGCCAAAAAGTTATGCTATTGTTAAGGCACGAAGTCAGGGGGACCAGGGTGCGGTGGTGGAAGACGAAGTGGTAGATTACAAAGTCACCAACTCAACCTGTGAATCTGGCATGCAGAGCCAAAAAGAACCAAAAAGAAAGTTCCAAGCCACCCACCCACACACCAAAATGACACCTCTGACGAAGGGCAAGCTCCGAAACGCGCTTTGGGGAGTGCGCTGAATCAGTCACCTCCATACACTCAGGTAATTCATAGTACTTTAGATCACAATACTGCCGCTCATTTCTTACCTCCTATATCTATATACAGGTATTTTTCAGGAAATATGATGTAAGTCTTATTGTTCAATCATGTACACTGAGCTCTGCTACATCTGCTTGGTACCTGCCAGCTCATCACACACGCTGTAGATTTGACCCCTCTCTCATGGCCCCCTTCTCCTTGCACACGACGGCCAGCATGCAATCCTATCTCCTCCCCCCCTCAGGAATGTGTGTGTGTGATACCTCCTCACTCCCTCCCTCCTGCTTGCAGCTGAGAAATTATTAATAATATAATAATAATAATAATAATAATTTTATTTCTATAGCGCCAACATATTCTGCAGCACTTTACATTAAAGAGGGGACTTGTACAGACAATAGACATTACAGCATAACAATAAGCACAGATCAAAGTAGATACCAAGGGGAATGAGGGCCCTGCTCGCAAGCTTACAATCTATGAGAAATTGGTTTGGAGCAAGCTCTGAAACCACAATATTAGGGCATACCTTGACCCCAATTAGTGATATAATTGTAAAAGTTACTTATTTGGAGCCTACACCAATAGAACTATACACCAGTGAAAATTCTAGGCTCCAACCCCAGTAGAACCGAGGAATGGATTGCTCCTTAACTGAGTAATCGTTCCCCTCCCTGTTTAGACTTAAATGAATGGCAATCTCATGCTCGGAAAAATTATAGTCTTGCCAGCACCCTACAAGCCTCACAGCCCGAGTTTTGATAACTAATAAGGTTTTAGTAAGATTTAAGTCCTGGTGAAAAGGGGAGTACATCCATAGCTCAACCCCCTCAGTGATGTCATGAAAATTGGTTATAAAATATTGAACCTCAGTTAGAAGGGTGCTTTTGCCTGGGGAGTTAGCTACCAGAGGCTGTGCAGCCTGACTCCATGCATTGGGATGTCTCCTCCTCCACACCACATGGCTTACCATGGTCTGAGATAACTTTAATGTTTATTTTCACCGTTAATCCTTTTTTATTTGTAATTGTCTGTATATATTGTAAATGTCTCATTTTGTAACATCTTTTTACACTTTTGTAAACTCTGCCTATTCTTTTGGATTAAAAATAATAAAATTTACTAGCTTCGTTTTCCTTGCTCTAATATGTATCCCCCTACGTACTCCGTGCTAAATTAAGCCAATGCTACTTATCGGGTGGCTCCTGACCCGATACCAATTAAAACCAGGAGCAGGTGGCAGCGTAGTGTTTTCTGGGCTTTTTGGGAGACCCTGGCAGTGATAGACGTAGTTTGACAAGTGTAAATCCCGCCTGGGACGGGAATATGTTATCGACCTCACTGCAGAGTGCCTAATAGCCAGTTCACATCCTGGCGGCCCTTCTGGTGACTACTTATCCTAGGTGCAGTTTCCTGATTGACCTGAGGTTAAGGGGGGCGCCAGAGAGCTGCAAGTTCCAAACCAGAATTGGAAGGTGGGATAAACAAAAAGCTCCCCCTGTAAATCATGACAGCATTGCATCACCTATTTACAGCTAGAAGCTTCACATGATTATGATCATTTTGTGGTATCTATTGCACTCTTTCTGTTCATAGCCAGCTGATTCATTGTGACCATTTAAAGTGATTAATTGTAATCACAAATTAATTCTTTAGCTATTTTTTTTTATTAGTCTTGCATTCATATCTTTTCATCACTTTGCACATGCACTTTTGAGAGATATTTTTCTGTTCATATACAAGTTTTATATTTTAGTGTTATTCCTTTTTATTGCACACCATTTCACGAATTATTCCTTTTTTCACAATTGGTTTGACACTTTGATATTCATATGTTTGCTCTACTATTTTAGTCACACTATTATTCTTTGTCATACTGACTGTACAAAATAGTCTTTTTGTGAGCCTTTCAGATATTTATGCAGGTATACCTGCATAGCATTATTTTCTTGCATACATTACCTGTTGTGTTGGTTTTCAATCCGTTTTAATATATTTTACTACTTTGTGTAATCATGTTTTATTACTTGTGCTGGCACCTCTTTTGCTTAGAAATATAGCATTGGTAGATCCAACTTTTAGTTATTTTTCAGCAATAGGATAAGACATAAATTTTATTAACCTTAAAATAAAATTTATCAAACAAATCTAAAATGCAAGGTGCTTAAAAAAACAGATGACCAGAATGAAGCTGGTAGTAGATACAAAATCAGTCCATGTAACCTTGTATGGATCCCAAAAGGTATTCAGGACATCGGACTCATTACAAATGCCTGAGTAATAATACCGCCATTAGTGTTGAGCGATACGATACCGCAAGTATCGGGTATCGGCCGATATTAGCTGTATCGGACTTTCGATATTGACTTTCGATATTTCCCATATATCGTATACCGGAATCGGAATTGTCACTGTCACTGTCAGTGTCCGTCGGTCGGGTCTGTCAGGAGTCAGCGGCACTTACCTGGCAGAAGATCTCCGGTGGTCACGGCCTGGACTGGTTGATGGCCGCCATCATCTTTCCCCGGCGGTCACATGCAGTTTCTCGCGATAACTGCAGTGACTGCTGGGTAATCGCGGCCGTAAAGCAGTCAGTCCGATGACGTCACCGCCGGGAAAGCAGGTAATCAGCTGTGCTGCGCCGGGATGACAGCCTCTGCCTGTCATTCCGATGTAGCAGAGCTGGATCGTCGTGGGACAGTCGTTACTATGGACTGCGTCGGACAGGTGGTATACTGTTGGTTTGTTTTTTTCCTTTTTTTACAGGAGATCGATGGCGTCGCAGGAATGAGAGTATAATAAAAGAAATGAAAACTGTGTTGTCTCTTTTATTTCATTAAAATACTTTTTTCTTGCTGTGTCTTTTTTTTTATACATTTAAAAACTTTGGGATTAATAATGGATCGGTGTCTTATTGACACCTCTCCATTATTAACCGGGCTTATTGTCACTGTGCAATCAACGGTGACATTAACCCCTTATTACCCCACTTGCCACCGCTACAGGGCAGTGGGAAGAGCTGGGTAAAGTGCCACAATTGGCACATCTTTTGATGCGCCAAATGTGGGGCTGCTGTAGCCTGGTATTATCAGGCTGTTGAGGGCCAAAATCCATGGGCCTTGACAGTCTTTTAATACCAGGCCGCATCAGTCTGCATTTTACTTGGCTGGTTAACAAAAATAGGGGGACCCCTACGCCGTTTTTTTTTTTCGAGGGGATCCCCTATTTTTGTTAACCAGCCAAGCTAAGCAGTCTGCTGTGGCCTGGTATTATCAGGCTGGCAAGGTCCATGGATATTGGCTCATTACCAGCCTGAAAAACCAGGCCTCAGCAGTCTGCTTCATCTGGCTGGTTAACAAAAATAGGGAGGACCCCACGCCAATTTTTTTTCGAGGGGATCCCCTATTTTTGTTAACCAGCAAAGATAAGCAGACTGCTGTGGCCTGGTACTATCAGGCTGGCAAGCAGGGTCGGACTGAGGCACCGGGACACCGGAGAAACCTACGGTGGGCCCCAGCTCCTGCGTGGTGGGCCCTGATTTGAAAGGATAGGTCACGGGGCAGAGGGGGCGGTGGCCCGGGGCCCGCGCTCTGAGGGGGCCCACCCGGAGCTATGATACAGTTACATTCTGCGGCAGAGCAGGGAGAATCGCTCTCCCTGCTCTGCCGCCCGGAAGCTATGGGGCCTGAACAGGCGTTGGGGGGGCCCGGTGCCAGCAGTGGGCCCCCCACCCGTCATCGGAGGGTCAGCTGTATCGGCATCCAGCCGATAAAGCTGACCGCATAGAGAGAGAAGGAGCGAGCGCTCCTTCTCTCCCATAATCCCCCTCAGCGTATGACAGCGGGCACAATAACATCACCTGCCGGCGCCCGCTGTCAGACGCTGAGAGGGAGAACAGTGAGCAGCACAGGAGCCGGGAGGTGAGTATTTTTTTTATTTTTTTTTTAATGGGGGTGCAGTCGAGTCCTGGCTGGAGAAGTCGTCATGTCGGTGTGGGCCAGATGGAAAAGACATGAAAAGTGAACAATTCCATTAGAAAGAACATCAGCGGTAAGTCATTATCTGTACCTGTGCTGTAATCTATATGTTCTGTAGGACTGGTATTATTTAACACAGACCATATGGCGGTAATATCAATATTGGTCTTTTTATATATAGATTATTTTGGCCAACAGCGCGGTCATTTGCTGAGGTTCTCTGATGATGGGCCCACTCAGAAGTTTTGCCCCACTAAACCAAAACCCTAGCTACGCCTATGGCTCTCTCTCTAGTCTTTCTTTCTCGCTCTCTGTTCTTTCCTTCTCGCTCTCTGTTCTTTTTTCTCTCTGTTCTTTCTTTCTTTCTCTCTTTTCTTTCTTTCCTCTCTTTCTTTCTCTGTTTGTTCTTTCTCTCTCGCTGCTCTTTCTTTCTTTTCCTCAGTACCAGCCACTGTGCCCTCATTACCAGTCAGTGTGATCAGCAGTGCTAAATGGTTACGCTTGGGGCGAGGATATGTGTGTGATTAGCTGTGAAATGGGTGTTGTTGGGGCGTGGGCTAAAATTTTCAGCGGCGCGCAACACGCGCCGCAGCCTTTAATCCTCTTTCCTGTCTTCCAAATTTGGGAGGTATGCTGTATGACCTCCCTACAACTTCTGGCCATGCTCCTGATGAGCGCGACGGATGGTCTCGTGAGGGATCTCCTCCCACACCTGGACTAAAGCATCCACCAACTCCTGGACAGTCTGTGGTGCAACGTGGCATGGCCTAAAATTTTCTGCAGCATGCACAGCGTGCCACAGCCTTTGTCCCTCTTTCCCTTCTTCAAAGGTTGGGAAGTATGATGGTGGGCCCCAAGAATATATTTTCTCTGGTGGGCCCAAGGTACTCCAGTCCGACGCTGCTGGCAAGGTCCATGTATGTTGGCTCCTTAACAGCCTTAAATACCATGCCTCAGCAGCAGGGGCGTACATATAAATCATGGGGCCCCATAGCAAAAGTCTGAATGTTCCCCACCCCCCAAAAAAAAAACCCAGAGGCATTGTAAATGTAAAGTGCCAGCACAGTGAGGGAAGTTGAGTCGCACAGAGACAGGGGTTTTGGGGGTACTCGGCACCGATCACGTCGACTTCTATGGGGGATGTCACGAGTAGCACAGCTCGGTCCGTGACCTGGGCGATCACTGGAATGTGGGATATTTCCAGGGGATGATAGAATGTTCGTGTAGTTTGTCGTGACGCCACCTGTAGTACCTGGTCAGGGTGTCCAGCGCTGCTGTGCAGGTCCTCTGGAAGGGATGGTGTAGTGCAGGTAGGTGATAAGTCTTCTACAGGTAACACGCTATCCTTCCAGGGCAGATAGATGTGAGATAGAGCAATGGTGCAGAGTGATGTAGCAGAGTGGACTATGCGACGTAGTAAGAAAGCAGGAAACACTTAGTTTAAGTTAATTGTTGCATAATAAAATTTTTAATAATAACATTACAAAAGTGCAAATAGCATTACTGCCGAAGTTCGTTGAGACTTCTTAGGACTACCCCCACCGGGGTAACTTCACAGTGTCCTTTACTTGTGCTTGTGGAGGACCCGCTCCAAACCTCCAACTGTGGTCTTGGGTGGGCTGCAAGACTTTCCTTGAGCAGACCTCACTTTCGGCCACACCAAATGGGTTTTTAGTTTCTGAGGTAGTTGAAAATAGTGCACAGTTAAGTTTTTTGTAAAACCAAGATGGAGCACCGAAGTGCCAACTATTTACAGAAAAGTTTGTGAGCCAGTACAGTTCATGGCTTCAAAGTTCAACATTTTGATTACATTGAAACACCATTACCCAACCTGGGTATATAAAGGCAACAATAAACTTGTTCTTCTGAACATTCACCCGTCCGGGTACATCAAACCATTACCCAACATGGGTATATTAAGGCAACAATAAACTTCTTTTTATGAACATTCACCCGTCCGGGTACATCAATAATTTAACGATTTATATACAGAGACCCTGTCCGGGTTATTTAGACTTCTTTGGCTGGCCTCTTACAGGTACCACCTGGTACTCTTCTGGAGCTTGCCAAACATCCGTGACAGGAGGGTCCACCCAGACCTGATGACGTCGTGTGGCCTGTACAGTTACGTCGTGACCCGCTATCTGGGTCTGTGTGGCCACCTCTTTCGTCTCCCTCCGGGTCTGGAACCCTATGTCCCGGACTGTACGAACCCCAGGGGGCCTAACAGGCGCCGGGTACGGGCCAGCTATCATTATCATGTCCATAGCTGGGGCTGCTGAGGAGACCACTGAGGGAGGCTGGGGAGATTTACGGCGTGGGGTGGGCACTTGTGCAGAGGCCTGGTTGGGGGAGGCTGAAGGCTCGGAGGGTCTGTCAGTTTCCTGACACTCTGAGGAGTAGGGGTCGCACCTGGTAACATTTAGGGCGTACCATCCATTGTAACCCCAGTGTCGGGTGTAAGTCACCAAGTCTCCTGGCAACAGGTCCCTCCCCGGGTGTCCTTCTGGGAGGTGAGCCTCCACGTCCCGCTGGGTTACAAAGACTTCTAAATAAAGTCCAGGCTCCTGGATGAAGCCCCAACCACCTTTTAACTTAAAGTTCCGTACTGCACCCTTACGCCGCGGCTCCCTCACCGTACTTTTATCCTTTCTCATACGTGCCTTCTCTGCCAGGTCCTTCTCCAGGTGAGGTTGCCGAAGCTTTTGGGATTCTCGCTGCTCCCTTTGTCACTCTGCTTCCCGCTCCCGACGTCTCCACTCTTCCTCCTGACGCCGGTTGTAATTCTCCTCCACCAGCAGCTCCATGTCTCCACCATCAAATGCCAGCTTACGATGTCCGGTTTGCGGCAGCTCTCCTGGCGCCCGCCAGTCCTGGCGGCGCTCACCTGTGGCGGAAGCAGCCGGCTCTGGAACAGATGACGGTCGGGGCTCCGGTACAGGCAGGTAGAGCTCTGGTGCCTGCGTGGCCTCCTCCATGAGGACGGGTGTCGCTTCTTCTGCCTCAGCGACGGGGGCAGACAGCGGGATCTGGGGTGCTGGTGCGGCGTTTTCTGCAGGAACGGGTGCCTCCAATGTGATACTGGCAACCGGTTCAGATTGCAAGGGCTGGGATGCCCGCACGGCCTCCTCTACTCGAACGGGTGCCTCCACTGAGATACTGTCAACCGGTTCAGATTGCAAGGGCTGGGATGCCCGCACGGCCTCCTCTACTGGAATGGGTGCCTCCACTGAGATACTGTCAACCGGTTCAGATTGCAAGGGCTGGGATGCCCGCACGGCCTCCTTACTGGAACGGGTGCCTCACCTTCCGGTACAGACACTTCAGGGGGTAAGAGGGATTGGCGCCGCTCCAAGTGTAGTTTTAGGGCCCGCCAGCTCGCTTCCATCCTGGCGACCTCCTCCCGGTGCCGGGCCAGGTCTCTCAGGGTATCCTCCGCTTCTTCCAGCGTAGGAGGGTTTCCAGGCCGGGTGCCAAACGGTGGCTCCGTGGCGATCGGGTCGCTTCCGAGGGGGGAGAGCTTTGACTCCTCCATCTGTCATGTATAGTGTACAGTTCCTATAGCGTCTTGTGCTTGGGTGCGAGGAAAACACAGGAGACATAGGTTGAAATGAAATGACTTGTATTACTTCATACAAGCATGCTGAAAAGTTCACACAGTTTGCAGGAACAGCGACAGGAGACACAGCAGGCCAGAGTAACTTCAAGCACTACAATAAATCTCCAAAGCAGGTTCAGGATCTCTTCTCTGTACCGTAATTCCTCTGCAAACATGGATTCACCAAACAGCAGGTTTCCAGAGTCCAAAAGTGTTCCAAGGTTCCTCAGTAGGGAATAGCTGGAGTACAAGTCCAAGGTTTCAGGAGTCAGGTCACAGACTGACTGAGGCTTGATTCAGGAGCACTGATTGTTCAGCTCAGGCTGCTTAAGAAGCAAGAGGGAAGAATCAGGGCGGGAACATGAAAACTGGAAACTCCATATTAACTGAGGGCAAGAGCTGCAGAAAGACAGAAAGCAAAATGGCAGACGGAAAACTGAGTTTCAAGGAACATGTCAACAGAGACAAAGAACCTTACATTACTCCCCCTTAGGGACAACCTCCGGATGACCTCAGACCAGGCTTGTCAGGGTACCTCTGATGAAACTGGCGGAGCAGGCGAGGAGCATTTACATTATTGACTGGTTCCCATGAGTTGTCCTCCACTGGGTAGCCCTGCCATTTAATCAAATATTGCAACTGATTTCTGTACAACCTGGAATCTAGAATCCTTTCCACCATAAATTCTTCCTGACCATCGACCAGCACTGGGTCAGGGCAAGGAGAAGAACGTCCAGGAAACGTATTGGGTGTTGCAGCCTTTAGTAGGGATACATGAAAGACAGGGTGGATTCTCATAGTTCTGGGCAGTTGAAGACGACAAGCAACAGCACTTATAATCTTATTGATCTTATAAGGTCCAATATACTTATGTCCCAATTTAGACGATGGAATCTTTAATTTAAGATTTCTGGTTGACAGCCAGACCAAATCTCCTACCTTGAAAGCTGGTGCAGGTTTACAAAATTTATCTGCTGCTTTCTTGTACCTTTCCTGAGCCAATTCTAGATTTTCCTTTAGAAGATCCATATTCTTTTGTAAAGAAGTGATTCTTTCAGCCACTGCCGGCAAGGGCGTATCTATGGGAAATCGAGGAAGAATGTTAGGATGATAACCTAGATTGGAGTAAAAAGGAGACTGCTTAGTGGAGGCGCTCTGAGAGTTGTTATAAGAGAACTCAGCCAGTGGAAGTAGATCCACCCAATCATTCTGTAGGTGGCAGATAAAACAGCGGAGATACTGCTCCAGGGTCTGATTGGTTCGTTCTGTCTGTCCATTAGTCTGGGGATGAAAAGCAGAAGAAAGGTTTACTTTAATGTCCAATCCTGCACAGAAATTTTGCCAAAACCTTGAAGTGAATTGCACCCCTCGATCCGAAATGACCTCATCCGGTACTCCATGTAAGCGAAACACATTCTTAATCATCAAGTCTGATGTCTGTTTTGCAGTGGGTAAGCCGACACAAGGGATAAAATGAGCTGCCTTTGTTAGACGGTCAACCACCACTAGAATGGTGTTCTTCCCTTGAGAGGTTGGTAACTCCACAATGAAGTCCATAGAAATGGATCCCCACGGGCGGGACGGGGTGGGAAGAGGTTGCAACAGACCAGTTGGTGAGGAGCGAGGTGTTTTGCATCTTGCACAGACTTCACATGAAGTGACATAGTTTAAGACATCTTTCCTGTAAGTGGGCCACCAAAAGAAACGAGAAAGAAATTCTTGTGTCTTTAGAATTCCCCTATGCCCGGCTATCTTGGAATCGTGGATGAGTTGCAATACTCTCAATCTGACTGTTTCAAGTATATACAGACGTTGTCCCTGAATCCACACACCATTCTTAAAGACAAGACTTACGTCCCTTGGGGGTTGAGCCAACAAAGAATCCGCATGGTATGCTTCCTTGATGTCCTTAAGTAGGTCTTGATTATGAATCACTCCCAGGAATCTAGAGTCAGGAAGAATAGTCTTAGGAGGAGTAAGTGGACGTGTCTCTGCTGAATGAATCCTAGAGAGTGCATCAGCCTTTCCATTGCGCGATCCTGGTCTATAAGAAATGACACAATTAAATTGGTTTAGGAAAAGATTCCAGCGAGCCTGGCGAGGAGTCAGGCACTTAGCCGACCTGATAAATTCAAGGTTACGATGGTCTGTCAGGACGACTATTTGCTGTGCAGCTCCCTGAAGAAGGTGTCTCCATTCCTTGAAGGCGGCAATAATGGCCAACAATTCTCTATTGCCCACATCGTAGTTCCTCTCAGCCGAAGACAACTGCTGGGAAAAGAAGGCACAGGGATGCAAAACATTCTTCTCACCTGTTCTCTGAGAGAGTATAGCTCCAACGGCACAGTCTGAAGCATCCACCTCTATTATGAAGGCAAGCTCGGGGTTGGGATGTACTAAGATAGGTGCGGTGGTAAATTTATCCTTTAAACAGGAAAATGCTTCCTGAGCTTGCGGGGTCCAGGAGAACCTAGACTGTTTCCGGGTAAGTTGGGTGATAGGTGACACTACCTCAGAAAAATTCTTAATGAAACGTCTATAGAAGTTGGCAAACCCGATGAAACGCTGCACCTCCTTCACATTTCTAGGAATTGGCCAATCCTTGATGGCTTGGGTCTTGCTTCCATCCATACTAATCCCTTGCGTAGATAGTACATACCCCAGAAATTGAATTTCTTTCCTATGGAATTCACATTTTTCAAGTTTGATGTAGAGATGGTTTTGTCTTAGGCGTTCTAAGACCATTCTCACATGTCCATGATGTTCCTCTGTGGAGTTAGAAAAAATTAGAATATCATCCAGATAAATCACCACAAATGTATCTAGGAGATCCCTGAAGATATCATTCACGAAGTGTTGGAAAGTGGCTGGGGCGGTACTCAGACCAAAAGGCATAACTAGATATTCAAAGTGTCCATAGCGTGACCTGAAAGCAGTCTTCCATTCATCCCCAGGTCTAATACAGACCAAGTTATAGGCCCCACGGAGATCCAGTTTAGAGAAAATTTTGGCATGCCGCACTCTCTCCAACAACTCAGGGATTAAAGGCAATGGATAACGGTTTCTAATAGTAACCTTATTGAGTTCCCTATAGTCTATGCAGGGTCTCAGAGATCCATCTTTCTTCTTCACAAAGAAGATGGGTGCACCTGCGGGAGATGAAGAGGGGCGTATGAAGCCCTTGGCTAAATTTTCGTCTATATAATCCTTCAAAGCTTTTAGCTCGGGCCCCGCTAGGGGGTAGATCTTACCAAAAGGTATCTCGGCTCCATGCAATAATTCAATTGGGCAATCATATGGACGGTGAGGAGGAAGCTGATCAGCGTTCTTCTTGTCACATAAATCCACATAGTCCTGGTATACAGCTGGTAGTTCAGGGACTGACATGGTTCCTTTAGGAACAGAGCAAGCTGAAACTCCTTGACTCATCTGTTTCTCCGGAAAGTGTAATTCCTTGGTCTCCCAGTTAATCGTAGGATTCTGCGCCTGCAGCCATGGTAGCCCTAGAATAATGGGAAAGTGGGGAGAAGAGATAAGCAAAAAATACATTTTCTCCTGATGATCTTTACCCATAAGGACCCTCAAAGGCTCTGTTTCTTGATCCACTGGTTCAGAAGTCAGTAGAGAGCCATCCACAGTCTCCATCTGTACTGGAGTAGCCTTCTTCACTGAACGTATTCCCTGTTTCAGAGCAAAGGAGATATCCATAAAATTTCCACTTGCTCCTGAGTCGATCATAGCAGAGCTAGACACCCAGACTGAGTCAACCCAGAGTTTGATGGAAAGGAAGCAATGAGAATTGTTTCTTTTACAACTCAGCTGGGACACCGCTGAGGAAACTTGAAAAATTGCAGCGTTTATACCGTCATCATCCCCAGAACTAACAGAGTTTAAGTCCGAGAAATCAAGATCTCTTGCAGCAGATCTCTCTGGAGCCTGAGGCTTGGACATGACAGAGCTCCTCTCGCAACATTCACAGTGAATGACTGCTGCAGTAGTCTTACGAGAACGGCTGGGGCAGTTTATAATGAAGTGCCCTGACTTACCACAGTAGAAACATAGATTTTCCTTTATACGATGTTCTTTGCGTGCATCACTAACCCGTCTTTGTAAAGTGTCCACCTGCATGGGTTCAGGTTCTGGTTCCCTTGTGATCCTACTCAAAGGTTCCTTAGCTGAGGAGGGAGGTAGTAAAAGGTTAGTGCGATTATTTTCGAACCATCTCTCTTGTCTGCGTTCAGTCAGACGAGCATCAATACGGATACAATAGTTAATAAAGTCACCTAACGCAGTGGGAGGGTCGGCACGAGCAAGTTCATCCTTAATCAGTGGAGACAACCCTTTCCGAAAAATAGATTTTTTAGCGGAAGTGTCCCAAGTGGTATCAAGAGCCCATCTCCTGAAATCCAGGGCATATTCGGCTACTGAACGCTTACCTTGGCGCAAAGTTAACATGGCTGCTTCAGCTGTTGCACCTCGATTGGGGTCATCAAACACCTGCCCCATGGCTGAAATAAAAGCATCAAGGTGATTCAAACAATCATCCTCAGTCTCAATCAGAGGGTTTGCCCACATCAAAGCCTTATTGGTAAGCAACATGATTATAGTAAGCACTTTGGATCATTCAGTGGGGAATTGTGAAGCATGTGCAGAGAAAAATAAATTGCATTGATTAATAAATCCCCTGAATTTCTCACGTTCACCGCCAAAACGAAAAGGAGGTAATTTGGGGATCCCAGAACTCGGGGTTATGGCAGGAGCCTGGGCTCGTTCCTCTAGAGCCTCAATCCTGGCTCGCAATTCCTGGGTAGTCTGTCCAAACACTTGCAAATTATGATTAGTGAGGTCCTGTAGGCTTGCAAAACGGGTTTTTAAAGTCTGTACATCTGAAAGGATTGTATCAGTCACTCCGCAAAGTTCCTTTATGCGGGCCTCCATCTTCCAGATCTTTTAAGGCAGAAGTGCTGGAAGAGGAAAGGAAAAAAAACAAAAAAAACAATAGTGTTTACCTGTGGTAACACTCCAGAGTAAAATTTTAAGGGAATGCGCTCACCTGGAATGGTTGTGAGAAGTCACAACCACTGTCATCACATAAGGTATTAAACGGACATCTGATATCCACAGTCACAGCAGACACGGCTTTCCCAGACCCAGCAGACACTAAACATTGGCTCCTGAATCTTGTCATGTATAGTGTACAGTTCCTATAGCGTCTTGTGCTTGGGTGCGAGGAAAACACAGGAGACATAGGTTGAAATTAAATGACTTGTATTACTTCATACAAGCATGCTGAAAAGTTCACACAGTTTGCAGGAACAGCGACCGGAGACACAGCAGGCCAGAGTAACTTCAAGCACTACAATAAATCTCCAAAGCAGGTTCAGGATCTCTTCTCTGTACCGTAATTCCTCTGCAAACATGGATTCACCAAACAGCAGGTTTCCAGAGTCCAAAAGTGTTCCAAGGTTCCTCAGTAGGGAATAGCTGGAGTACTAGTCCAAGGTTTCAGGAGTCAGGTCACAGACTGACTGAGGCTTGATTCAGGAGCACTGATTGTTCAGCTGAGGCTGCTTAAGAAGCAAGAGGGAAGAATCAGGGCGGGAACATGAAAACTGGAAACTCCATATTAACTGAGGGCAAGAGCTGCAGAAAGACAGAAAGCAAAATGGCCGACGGAAAACTGAGTTTCAAGGAACATGTCAACAGAGACAAAGAACCTTACACCATCCCTTCCCACTTCTGCTCATGTCCGTTCGCCATCTCTGCCAAGTCACATGTGTCATTAGCATCAGGAGAGGCGCCATCTTTTGTAGGGAGGCGGGACCTTCGCGTTCGTTTCCGCCCACTGAGGAGGATGAGGAGGCGGAACTCCAGAGCTGTGGGGCACGATCTTACATTGCAGTAACATTTAGAGTGGGCGGACATCGTTTTCGTCGCCACGGAGTGAGTGTACGCCCACGAGAGCACGCCCTTATTCTTCACCTGTGCCTCGTGGCGCAGATATGACGGAAAAATGGCAAATACAGTCTATGATGATTTTTGCAATTCTCAAGCAAAAAAACAGTTTAATTAAGGCACACAGGACTCGCTTATAGCGAGCTTCTGAATCCTGTTCGTGACGCCAAAGTTGAGTCGCACAGAGCCACAGGTTTTGGGGGTACTCGGCACCAAGCCCGTCGACTTCTATGTGGGATGTGACGGGTAGCACAGCTATGTCCGTGCCCTGGTCGCTCACTGGAATGTGGGATATTTCCAGGGGATGATAGAATGTTTGTGTAGTTTGTCGTGACTCCACCTGTAGTACCTGGTCAGGGTGTCCAGTGCTGCTGTGCAGGTCCTCTGGCAGGGATGGTGTAGTGCAGCTAGGTGATAAGTCTTCTACAGTTAAGACGGTATCCTTCCAGGGCAGATAGATGTGAGATAGAGCAATGGTGCAGAGTGATGTAGCAGAGTGGAGTATGCGACGTAGTAAGAAAGCAGGAAAGGAAACAATTCTTACTACAAAGACATGCAGCATAAGGCTGCCTCAACCCCTCCCATCCAACTAGCTACACCCTGTTCTAACCAGCCTGAGCTAGACCATCCCATTGGGTCCGCCTACACTCAGCTGGCATAGTGTACTGTTGAATGCAGTGGTTGGAGTCAATGGGGTGTTTCCTCCTTACCTGAGAGTAAGTTGTCACACCGCTGGGTGCGATGCAACATCTCTGTGGCGACTGGACCCTCGGGTGCTTCTGTCTTTTCACAAATGCCGGCTTTACCCGGCAATTGAATCAGAGGCTATTTTACTATGTAGAAGTGAATAAACTATAAATATATGTATATATATATGTCACAATGACATGTATATATATATATATATATATATTATATGTATTCTATGTGTGTATATTTTGTGTTTACAAGGAAAGAAAGTGTTTTTTTAGTTGCAATATTTTGTTCCCATAGACTTACATGGGACTTCCGGTATCGGAATCGGATATCGGCGATATTTAGTGATATCGGCGATACCATTCCGATCCAATATTTTTGGATATCGGAAAGTATCGCTCAACTCTAACCGCCATATATCACACTGGTATACAATATTCACTAGGAATTTCTATGCAACCATTATACACAATTGTGGATATTGCAGCTTACCCAGGGCCAAAGCAGTAGTGCCACACTGTTATGGGTCACATGAAAAAAACTTGCATGTAGTATTGTCACATATATCTGGCTGCTTAACATTATTTAACACATATTTTTTATCTGCCACCCATCACGTTTGTGACACCATAAACAGGAATAATGGAGGTATCAATCAGTGGATCAGATGAATCCTATTAGCAGATATAAGTTTACCTCATAGTTATAAACTTATAGCGCAGCGAATTGCAGTAGTACAAACTGCACTCTCATATATTTGCTAATCAGCGCTAGGTGTGCACTACCAAAGAACTTAAATTGCAAAATAAAGGCAAAGTTCAAGTCCACACAGCCTTATATGAATCCTAGAGGGTATTCAGTACATCGGACTTAATACAAATGCCTGGGTAATTTATATCGCCATTTGACACACTGGTGCATAATGCTCCCTCAGAATTCCTATGCATCCAGTAATGTAAAATGCCGCATATTGCAGCTTACCCAAGGCGTAATCAATAGTAACACACTTTTTGAGTCGCACAAAATTTTTTTTATATAGTATTGTCACTAGTGTTGAGCGATACGATACCGCAAGTATCGGGTATCGGCCGATATTAGCTGTATCGGACTTTCGATACTTAGTTCCGATATTTTCCATATATCGTATACCGGAATCGGAAGTTCCCATAATTCTTTGAGAGGCAATGTGATTTTAGTCAGCCAATGAGGAATCCTAAGAAGTGTGGGCACATCCTGTACTTCTGCGGTCATGTTAACTAATGGCATGGCTGTGATTGGATGCTGAAATGATGTCAGAATGCACTATAAAAGGCGCCGCCACCATTTTAGCGTCACTGTGCTGTGAATTCAGTAAGGGACAGAACGCTGCTGTGCTGACTCTGAGGGACAGTTAGAGATTGTGATTTTGGCTAGTTTTACCAACCGCTGTGTAAAGCTTCCTTTTGCCTGCAGTGTTGTTTTAACAGCTCTGCAAGGTGTGTGTGAGTGCAGGTGACGCTGCAGTTTGCTCTGCATGCAACGCTGTCTGTAGGCATCTGCACGTGTCACTCACAGACTCTTTTTTTTTTCTTCAGTGTAATTCTTGCTGCTCCATGCAATTTAAATTTTAGTGTGACGCGCTTCCATCCGTATCCAATACATTGGTTGCAAACACTATAGAAGTAGACAAAGGAGTAGCCTTTCACAGATTGTGAACAGTTGTGTTTCAGTGTTCACTTCACTCTGTGTTTTTTATTTTTTGAGTGCACATCACGCTCCAGTTATTTGTTCAAGCACTGCTGCTTGTACTCTGCTGAGCGTGTCTCAGTGCCTCATCCTTGTCATTTCTCTCCAATTGGTTCTGCTCCATTCCATTTAAAATAAATATAATCTATTAGTGTGACGCGCTTTCATCCGTATCCAATACATTGGTTGCAAACACTATAGAAGTAGACAAAGGAGTAGCCTTTCACAGATTGTGAACAGTTGTGTTTCAGTGTTCACTTTAGTCTGTGTTTTTTATTTTTTGAGTGCACATCACGCTCCAGTTACTTGTTCAAGCACTGCTGCTTGTACTCTGCTGAGCGTGTCTCAGTGCCTCATCCTTGTCATTTCTCTCCAATTGGTTCTGCTCCATTCCATTTAAAATAAATATAATCTATTAGTGTGACGCGCTTCCATCCGTATCCAATACATTGGTTGCAAACACTATAGAAGTAGACAAAGGAGTAGCCTTTCACAGATTGTGAACAGTTGTGTTTCAGTGTTCACTTCAGTCTGTGTTTTTTATTTTTTGAGTGCACATCACGCTCCAGTTACTTGTTCAAGCACTGCTGCTTGTACTCTGCTGAGCGTGTCTCAGTGCCTCATCCTTGTCATTTCTCTCCAATTGGTTCTGCTCCATTCCATTTAAAATAAATATAATCTATTAGTGTGACGCGCTTCCATCCGTATCCAATACATTGGTTGCAAACACTATAGAAGTAGACAAAGGAGTAGCCTTTCACAGATTGTGAACAGTTGTGTTTCAGTGTTCACTTCAGTCTCTGCGTAATAACCACACTTAGGCCTTATAACTTTTCTGACTTTCTTTATCAATCTACCAAGATGAAGAAGTCAGTGAGTAAGGCACGTGTTCGTGGCCGTGGAGTTTCAGCAGGGAGAGGACGTGGGGATTCTGTGGCTGCTGCCGCCCTCAGTGACACAGCATCCACCACTTTTCCCCGTGAGCGTTCCTTTATGCGCACTTTGGTAGGAGCTCGGCATGCCCCCCTGCTGCGGGAAGAACAAATTGAAGCCGTTGTTGGTTGGATGGCAGCCAATGCATCGACTTCAATTCCTTCCACCTCCTCTCAGGAACACAACACTGTTGAGCAACCATCTGTCTGTTCACCGCCTGTCAAATTGCCCAGGCAGTCAGAGAGTTCTGTACAGGAGCCAGCTGAGTCTCTGCTTCTGTTCTCAGAATCTGTTGGCTCGCAAACACGGGCACAGGCAAGCAGCATTCTGCAATTTGAAGAAGAGGGAGTATGCAGTGATGCGCAACAGCTGTGTCTCTCTCAATCTGAAGAGGCGGGTGAGCCAGTGCCGATGGACAGCACACCGCAGAACGCATCTCATGATGATGATGAGACTCAGGTGCCAGGTTTTGTGGAGCATGGTGCTGCCCAGACCATCCAACAGCAGCAGGTGTTGGAAGAGGGTAGTGGAGATGATGAAGTCCGAGACCCAACATGGCGTGAGCAACAGGAAGGTGGTGGGAGCAGCTCTGAGGAAGAGATTGGCCCAACGGTACAAAGAGGAGGGAGAGGTAGGCTGCAGACTCGCTTGCCTGTAGCCTCCAGTTTGGCACCTGTTGGGAGCAGTTCTCTTACAAATGTCAAAATTGGCGCTCCCATGACTTGCACTGCGTGGTCCTTTTTTGACAGACTTGTAGATGATATTTGCTATATTAAATGCAAGCTGTGTAAGCAAAAAGTTAAAAGAGGTAAAAATATCAGTAACCTGAATACCACAAATATGTGGAAACATGTACGGACAAAGCACGTAGCTGAGTTACAAAGACACACTGGAGATGTAGGCCAACCTACATCAGCACCTACATCTTCAGGTCGTGTTGGAGCCTCTACCTCCAGCTCACACACACCTGGTTCGGCTTCCTCACAGGATCTCCATGGAAGAACCTCGGTCACTGTTGTCCATAGACAAACTGTTATTCCACCCACAGCAGCAAGTTCACAGTCATCGTCACACTCCCAGGCCACAAAACAGCCATCGGTACCACAGGCATGGGATAAAAGACGGCCATACTCGGCAAACCATCCACGAGCACAGGCTCTGAATGCTGGCATTGCAAAACTCCTGTCCCTTGAAATGCTGTCATTCAGGCTGGTGGAGACTGACAGTTTCAGGAACTTAATGGCATTGGCAGTCCCACAATATAATGTGCCAAGTCGATTTTATTTCAGCAGGCAAGCCGTCCCTGCTCTGCAAAAACATGTCGAGGGAAACATTAAACATGCGCTACTAAACGCCGTCAGTAGCAGGGTCCACCTGACCACCGATGCGTGGACCAGTACCCATGGCCAGGGACGATACCTTTCCCTCACTGCCCATTGGGTCAATGTTGTGGAGCCGGGTACAGATCTTGCCAGTGGCGCTGTACGTGTTCTGCCAACTCCAAGGATTGCTGGAATCCAGTCTGTACACATTGATTCCTCCTCCTACTCCAGTTCCTCAGAATCATCGCTGCACGAGCCGTCACGGTATACCTCCACATGGACCCGTGAACGCTTACCTGTTGCGACCGATATGAGCACAGCCGTGGCCAAACGTCAACAGGCCGTCCTGAAAATGATTTCAATGGGGAATCTAAGCCACACAGCGCAGGAGGTCTGGAATGCCATCAAGCAGGAGAGCGACGTGTTGTTTTTGCCAGCGAATCTCCAGCCAGGCTTGGTAGTGTGTGACAATGGCCGAAATCTGGTGGCAGCTCTGGGCCTTAGCAACCTTACTCACATACCATGTCTGGCACATGTGCTCAACTTGGTCGTGCAGAGTTTTTTGAGGGACTATCCGGATCTTGCTGGACTGCTGCAGAAGGTCCGCCTAGAGTGCGCTCACTTGCGACGTTCCAGCATAGCCAGATCGCACATTGCTGCTCTGCAACGCCAATTTCGCCTTCCTGAACATCGCATCATATGTGACGTACCCACCAGGTGGAATTCCACGTTACATATGTTGGAGCGGTTGTGTGAGCAGCAGACAGCAGTAATGGAGTATCAGCTGCATCAGGCGCAATCAAGTCGCTCTTTGCGCCGTCCACACTTCACCACTACTGAGTGGGCCTCTATGAAGGACATCTGCGACGTTTTGCGTGCGTTTGATGTCTCAACGCGGATGGCGAGTGCAGATGATGCACTAGTCAGCATGACTGTCCCCCTTATCTGCCTGCTTCAGAAATCACTGAAAGCACTAAAGGAAGAGGTTTTGGAAGAGGTGGAGGATGAGGAGTCACAAATTCAATTACCTTCAGGACAGTCAGCGCAACGTGGTTCCTCACAAAGGGCTGGGCAGGGCTCACTTTGTGAGGAGGATGAGGAGGAGGAGGAGTCAATGGAGGAGGAAGAAATCCCTACAGAGGGAGGTACACAACGCTCTAGTCAGTATGTAGAGCGAGGGTGGGGTGATGCAGAGGAAGCAGAGATGACGCCTCTTCCAGAGGACAGCTTTTGTTGGCCAGTTGGGAGTCTGCAGCACATGGTTGATTTCATGCTTCAGTGCCTGAGAAACGACCGCCGCATCGCCCACATTCTCACCACGTCAGATTATTGGGTGTACACCCTCCTAGACCCTCGCTACCGGGACAACTTACAAACCCTCATCACACCGGTGAACCGGGACCGTAAAATGCGGGCGTACCAAGACACACTGGTGCAATCCATACTGTTGTACATTCCAGCCGAGAGAGCCGCTGCTACTACTGCTTTACAAAGCAGCTCTGTGCGTCGAGGCAGTGTAGACACCTCTACAACAAGAGGGAGCACAAGCAGCGCCTCTGCACAGGGCAAGAGCTGAATGTTACAAATGTGGCAAAGTTTTGTGACAGCGCCAGCAAGGTCTACACCATCCGAGACGGCTCCAGTCACCAGGAAGCAACGTTTCCGTAAGATGGTGACAGACTACTTGTCTTTCCCTCTAAGTGTACTCCCAGATGCCTCTTCCCCTTTCAAATTTTGGGTCTCTAAGTTGGATACATGGCCAGAGCTTAGCCAGTATGCATTGGAGGTGCTGGCTTGCCCTGCTGCCAGTGTATTATCTGAGCGCGTCTTTAGTGCTGCAGGTGGTGTACTAACAGACCGTCGCATGCGACTATCCTCAGAGAATGTAGACCGGCTTACTTTTCTGAAAATGAACAAGGCATGGATCTCACCTGAATTTGCCTGTCCGTTTTCAGATTAAATAACTGTTTGGCAACGTTTTCCATGTCTCCTGTTATGTTCATCTTTCTACCACCTGAACTCTACTCCCTGGGCTACAACACCGCCATTTGTTGCTCGTAAGTAATTGGCAGGGGTACTGACTCCTGGCCAGCCTGGTTACAGCACGACAGCTGTTTCCTGGCAGTGTGAACGTCAATTATCCTCCAATAAGTTGTGCTGTCGTGTTGCATTCGGGTTAGCCGACTCTATGGTGCCTGCAGTTTAGGTGAATCCTATGTGTGCTGTGGGATATGTAAATAAAGGCTGTTTCCATTGTGACAATAGGACAAGCACCCACTGTAGGACTGTGTGATTCGGTAACTGCGGACGGCTTGCGTCCTGTCAACTTACATTTTCATGGGTGCTACCCGTCCGGGGTCCAGTACCGTCAACTGGTTCTCCCCAGTGCCTTTGGCCTAGGTGCCTCCATCTCCGTATACGAGTTCCAGCAACGTCTGCTGGTCCTTGGTAGTGCTTTGGAGCACAGGTACCTCCTGCTTAGTAACCGTGTCACAGTAACGTCAGCTGGTACTCGGTTGTGACATTGCCTCTTTTCCTTCTGCTACCCGTCCGGGGTCCAGTACCGTCAACTGGTTCTCCCCAGTGCCTTTGGCTAGGTGCCTCCATCTCCGTATACGAGTTCCAGCAACGTCTGCTGGTCCTTGGTAGTGCTTTGGAGCACAGGTACCTCCTGCTTAGTAACCGTGTCACAGTAACGTCAGCTGGTACTCGGTTGTGACATTGCCTCTTTTCCTTCTGCTACCCGTCCGGGTTCCAGTACCGTCAACTGGTTCTCCCCAGTGCCTTTGGCTTAGGTGCCTCCATCTCCGTATACGAGTTCCAGCAACGTCTGCTGGTCCTTGGTAGTGCTTTGGAGCACAGGTACCTCCTGCTTAGTAACCGTGTCACAGTAACGTCAGCTGGTACTCGGTTGTGACATTGCCTCTTTTCCTTCTGCTGCCCCTCCGGGTTCCAGCACAGTTTGCTGGTCCTCGTTACTTCCATTGTCTCTTGTTCCATCTGATACCTGTCCGGGTTCCAGTAACGTCAGCTGGTTCTCGGAAATTAGACGACCTTAAAGACCACCCAGAAGAAGATGACGACAACAAGGACGACGAGCATGAAGCCAACCAGCCTGAACACCATCACAAAGAAAAAATAAAAGATTACCCAGAAGAAGATCACCAACAGGACAAAGAAGGTTAAGACAAACTACAAGATACAGAACAAGAGACAGAAGAACAATAAGCAGAAGATCAAAAAGCAGAAGAACATGAAGTATAAGACCAAAATGAAGAGCAAAATATATGCTCTAAATTCTAAGCAGAAGAAGACTAAGCAGTGTATGGGGTGTGAGTCCGTTCCTCCTCGTGGTGCCCCTGGAAAATGCCTGCTGCTGCAGGCTAAACTGAACACGGACAAATACTGTTGTAATTTAAATCTTTTGTGACAGCAAGAACGGAAGGATGAAAAATTCATACTTTTACAGATTACAAGTACAGGAATCTCTGTCACAAATAAAAATATGATGAAGAAGATGAAGAGGAAGAAGATGAAGAATTTGAATATGAAGAAGATTAATAGTTTAATAATAACAATATGAGTAATGTAAACAAAAACATGAATAGCAAGAAGTTTAAGAAGAAGATTAAGAAGGTGAAGATGAAGAATAATTTGATGAGAAAGATGATGCTGCTGCTGAAGATTATGAAGGAGAAAGTGTGGCACTGGCAAAAGTTAAAAAGGTGAAGAGCATGGAAGTTGTGAAACATACATATTTGCCAAAATAGAAAAAAGGTTAACAACATTGTCAATTTGTTCGTCAATCCAAACGTATTTCCAAAAAAAAATATATTAATGCTATTCCAATGCATTGGGTTAAACATGTATGCCTTTATTGTCTCCTCAACCTCCCCCAATACATTCTACATTACTCTTTGTTGTTTTCCTTCATGTACAATTAACCAACAAGGCAAGAATGGGTTTTTTTAATGTCGATATTTGGTTCCCATAGACTTACATTGGACTTCCGGTATCGGTATCGGGTATCGCCGATATTTTAGTGATATCGGCGATACCATTCCGATCCGATATTTTTAGATATCGAGCAGTATCGCTCAACACTAATTGTCACATATATCTGGTGGCTTACGTATCTTTTTACCAGCCACCTATCATGCTGTGACACCATAAGAAGGACTATAGAGGTATCTATCAGTGACTCAAATATATCCAATTAGTTAGTTTAGACTAAGGGCCCCGTCACACATAGCGACACACCAGCGATCCCGACAACGATATGCACTTGTCAGGATCGCTGGTGTGTCGCTACATGATCGCTGGTGAGCTGCCAAACAGGCAGCTCAGGCAGCGATCAGGACAGCGACACTGCGGGTAACGTCGCTTAGTTACCCGCAGTGTACGTTTGATACCAGCCCGCTGGAGCAGGGAGCTGGTAACCAAGGTACACATCGGGTTTCCAGGCGCTGTGCGGCGCCTGGTAACCCGATGTGTACCTTGGTTACCAGCTCCCCTGCAGCAGTGCGCTGGTATCCTACGTACACATCGGGTTTCCAGGAGCTGCCCGGTGTCTGGAAACTCGATGTGTACCTTGGTTACCAGCTGATCGCTGGTCTCCTGCCTGCCACACGCAGCGATGCGTGCTGGCCAGCGGGAGACCAATGATCAAAAAAATGTCCAGGACATTCAGCGACGATCACGATACCCAGCAGGGGGGCTGATCATCGCTGAATGTCACACACAGCGATATTGCTGGGGAGATCGCTGTTGCATCACAAAACTAGTGTAACAGGGGCTTTATAGCACAGCAAATAAAAATTATCAGGAAATGCACTTGCATGTGTTTGCTAATCGGCGCTAAGTGTGCACCACGGAAAGAAAAAAAAACCTCAATTGCAAAATACAGGCAAACTTCATTAACCAGCTTTTACCATTCCTCTCAAAAACCTCCTTAAAGTGTTGAGGATAGTTTGCATGACCAAAGCAGATTTATGCATCTCAAAGACAGTTTATTACGCAGTGTGTCCCTTTACAAATAATAGGGACATCTCATCTGTCTTGCTAATAGTGGACTTATGTGACATAAACAATGGCACACTTTAAAGAATCAGAATGGTCTCACCAAAAAGTCAGAGGGTGAATCAAAACACCTCTTTCATCCTCATTGAAGCGGTGAGCATTGTGTCCCCTCCTCCCGACGCGTTTCGTTGGTCTCATCAGGGGAGTCACTTGGGGTGAGTATACCTCTTTTGCTTGTAGTGCTACATCTTATTACCCTCACTAATAAAGGTATTTTAGCCTTAATTCTATTTGTCCTATTTTTTTTTGACAATGTTTTCGGTCTTTTTTCTTTGGTTCTACACTAATTCCCAAATGGTCTGCCATTTTTCCTTATACAGCAGATATATTTCACTCACTGTCTATAAGATCTACTATACTATCAACTATGATTTGTGATATACATCTATTGCTGTGTTCAGTACGTGTTTAAATTAGGTTCTTTTGGCAAATTTGCCAGAAAACGTGAGTTGGGTCATCCTTTGCGGTCTCAAAAAGTCTAAGGCTAGGCAACCTGTTGTGAATGTGCTAGAAATGAATTCTGAGCAGAAGCTCCCTCTGGTGGTTACAAACAGTACTGAACTATCCAATGAAGAATGTGAAGATTGGCGATCAGGTGTTACTGACTGGTCTTATATAAGGGAGGTTCCTTCCCATCAGGGTTGCCGGTGATCAATTGTTCTGGTCTCATCTTTGATTCCTGTTCACTTTGTAGCTTGCTGTTTCGTGCCTGCATCTTCTGCTAACAGATAAGACATTTTCTTCTTTTAGTTTTTTGTGCTTGCTTTTTGCATTTTGTCCTGCACTGCTGTGGGGGTCTGCCGGGTCCCCTTCGGGGGCTTGTGCTCCTCTCAGTTTAGTTCAGCCACTGTTGTTTGTTCATTTGCCTTTTCCAGTTTTTTCAGTGGTTGCTGTTTAGTTTTTGTTACACCAGAGAACTAATTTAGGTGGTAGAGGTCGTGTGATCTCAGGTGTTTTTGTAATTAGTAGTGTTGGTACTTTTCAGGGTTTTTTGGGATTGCAGTAAGTGTCCTTCCTGTCCTTTTCTATTTAGGAAGTTTGGGCCCCAACGTTTGCTCATACTATTTTCTGTCTGTGTCAGTATTTCCTCTTGTCTAACCGCCATTACATGTTTGGGGGCTTTCTATGTTCTTTGGGGATCTGCTCCGGGGCAGATAGCTTTCCTCTTTCTATCTTTAGGTGTAGTTAGCTTCTGGCTGTGACGAGGCGTCTAGGACCAACGTAGGTACGCTCCACGGCTGCCTTTAGTTGTGGTGGTTAGTCAGGGTACTGCAATCCCATAGATTCCAACCTCTCTGGTGTATTTCCTTTTTTGCCTGCTCTCCTCAGCTACCAAATCATAACAGTATCACCGGCCCAAACTGAAAATTATATGGTACTCACAGAAGGGAAAAATATTGTGGAAAGAAAAAAGTTGTCAGAGTTGTCAGAGATTTTTTTTTCTGTTTGTTGCATTTTTTTTTTCTTTCTGTATCTCTGGGTGCTGAGGAGGATTTTTTTTTTCTCTCAATGGAGTTTGCACAGTTGTCTGGCCGTGTGGATCAGCTTGCCACTGAAGTTCGGAGTATTACTACCTATCTTGCAGGGTTGCCGGTTGTGGAACCTAGGATTCCCATGCCAGATTTGTTTTTAGGGGATCGAGCTAAATTTCTGAATTTCAAAATAACTGTAAGTTGTTTTTTGCCTTGAAATCTAAGTCCTCAGGGAACGCAGCACAGCAGGTTCAAATTGTTTTCTCTCTCTGCGCGGCGATCCTCAGGATTGGGCTTTTTCCCTGACACCTGGGGATCCTGTTTTGAGTAATGTTGATGCATTTTTTCAGGCTCTGGGGTTATTGTACGATGAGCCTAATGTCACTGATCAAGCTGAAAAAGCCTTGTTGGCATTAAATCAGGGGCTTGAGGACGCTGAGTTATACTGTCAGAGATTCCGTAGGTGGGCAGTCCTGACCAAATGGAATGACGATGCTTTGGCAGCCCTTTTTCGGAAGGGTCTGTCAGAGAATGTAAAGGATGTTATGGTGGGATTCCCTGTCCCCTCTGGTCTCAATGATTCTATGTCATTAGCGATTCAAATTGACTGTAAGGTTCTTTGTCTCTGTTGACATGTTCCTTGAAACTCAGTTTTCCGTCGGCCATTTTGCTTTCTGTCTTTCTGCAGCTCTTGCCCTCAGTTAATATGGAGTTCCAGTTTTCATGTTCCCGCCCTGATTCTTCCCTCTTGCTTCTTAAGCAGCCTCAGCTGAACAATCAGTGCTCCTGAATCAAGCCTCAGTCAGTCTGTGACCTGACTCCTGGAAACCTTGAACTTGTACTCCAGCTATTCCCTACTGAGGAACCTTTGAACACTTTTGGACTCTGGAAACCTGCTGTTTGGTGAATCCATGTTTGCAGAGGAATGACGGTACAGAGAAGAGATCCTGAACCTGCTTTGGAAATTTATTGTAGAGCTTGAAGTTACTCTGGCCTGCTGTGTCTCCTGTTTCTGTTCCTGCAAACTGTGTGAACTTTTCAGCATGCTTGTATGAAGTAATACAAGTCATTTCATTTCAACCTATGTCTCCTGTGTTTTCCTCGCACCCAAGCACAAGACGCTATAGGAACTGTACACTATACATGACAAGATTCAGGAGCCAATGTTTAGTGTCTGCTGGGTCTGGGAAAGCCGTGTCTGCTGTGACTGTGGATATCAGATGTCCGTTTAAATACCTTATGTGATGACAGTGGTTGTGACTTCTCACAACCATTCCAGGTGAGCGCATTCCCTTAAAATTTTACTCTGCAGTGTTACCACAGGTAAACACTATTGTTTTTTTTTTTTTTTTCCTTTCCTCTTCTCCTTCCAGCACTTCTGCCTTAAAAGATCTGGAAGATGGAGGCCCGCATAAAGGAACTTTGCGGAGTGACTGATACAATCCTTTCAGATGTACAGACTTTAAAAACCCGTTTTGCAAGCCTACAGGACCTCACTAATCATAATTTGCAAGTGTTTGGACAGACTACCCAGGAATTGCGAGCCAGGATTGAGGCTCTAGAGGAACGAGCCCAGGCTCCTGCCATAACCCCGAGTTCTGGGATCCCCAAATTACCTCCTTTTCGTTTTGGCGGTGAACGTGAGAAATTCAGGGGATTTATTAATCAATGCAATTTATTTTTCTCTGCACATGCTTCACAATTTCCCACTGAACGATCCAAAGTGCTTACTATAATCATGTTGCTTACCAATAAGGCTTTGATGTGGGCAAACCCTCTGATTGAGACTGAGGATGATTGTTTGAATCACCTTGATGCTTTTATTTCAGCCATGGGCAGGTGTTTGATGACCCCAATCGAGGTGCAACAGCTGAAGCAGCCATGTTAACTTTGCGCCAAGGTAAGCGTTCAGTAGCCGAATATGCCCTGGATTTCAGGAGATGGGCTCTTAATACCACTTGGGACACTTCCGCTAAGAAATCTATTTTTCGAAAGGGTTGTCTCCACTGATTAAGGATGAACTTGCTCGTACCGACCCTCCCACTGCGTTAGGTGACTTTATTAACTATTGTATTCGTATTGATGCTCGTCTGACTGAACGCAGACAAGAGAGATGGTTCGAAAATAATCGCACTAACCTTTTACTACCTCCCTCCTCAGCTAAGGAACCTTTGAGTAGGATCACAAGGGAACCAGAACCTGAACCCATGCAGGTGGACTCTTTACAAAGACGGGTTAGTGATGCACGCAAAGAACATCGTATAAAGGAAAATCTATGTTTCTACTGTGGTAAGTCAGGGCACTTCATTATAAACTGCCCCAGCCGTTCTCGTAAGACTACTGCAGCAGTCATTCACTGTGAGTGTTGCGAGAGGAGCTCTGTCATGTCCGAGCCTCAGGCTCCAGAGAGATCTGCTGCAAGAGATCTTGATTTCTCGGACTTAAACTCTGTTAGTTCTGGGGACGATGACGGTATAAACGCTGCAATTTTTCAAGTTTCCTCAGCGATGTCCCAGCTGAGTTGTAAAAGAAACAATTCTCATTGCTTCCTTTCCATCAAACTCTGGGTTGACTCAGTCTGGGTGTCTAGTCTGCTATGATCGACTCAGGAGCAAGTGGAAATTTTATGGATATCTCCTTTGCTCTGAAACAGGGGATACGTTCAGTGAAGAAGGCTACTCCAGTACAGATGGAGACTGTGGATGGCTCTCCACTGACTTCTGGACCAGTGGATCAAGAAACAGAGCCTTTGAGGGTCCTTATGGGTAAAGATCATCAGGAGAAAATGTCTTTTATGCTTATCTCTTCTCCCCACTTTCCCATTATTCTAGGGCTACCATGGCTGCAGGCGCAGAATCCTACGATTAACTGGGAGACCAAGGAATTACATTTTCCGGAGAAACAGATGAGTCAAGGAGTTTCAGCTTGCTCTGTTCCTAAAGGAACCATGTCAGTCCCTGAACTACCAGCTGTATACCAGGACTATGTGGATTTATGTGACAAGAAGAACGCTGATCAGCTTCCTCCTCACCGTCCATATGATTGTCCAATTGAATTATTGAATTGAATTATTACCTTTTGGTAAGATCTACCCCCTAGCGGGGCCCGAGCTAAAAGCTTTGAAGGATTATATAGACGAAAATTTAGCCAAGGGCTTCATACGCCCCTCTTCATCTCCCGCAGGTGCACCCATCTTCTTTGTGAAGAAGAAAGATGGATCTCTGAGACCCTGCATAGACTATAGGGAACTCAATAAGGTTACTATTAGAAACCGTTATCCATTGCCTTTAATCCCTGAGTTGTTGGAGAGAGTGCGGCATGCCAAAATTTTCTCTAAACTGGATCTCCGTGGGGCCTATAACTTGGTCCGTATTAGACCTGGGGATGAATGGAAGACTGCTTTCAGGTCATGCTATGGACACTTTGAATATCTAGTTATGCCTTTTGGTCTGAGTACCGCCCCAGCCACTTTCCAACACTTCGTGAATGATATCTTCAGGGATCTCCTAGATACATTTGTGGTGATTTATCTGGATGATATTCTAATTTTTTCTAACTCCACAGAGGAACATCATGGACATGTGAGAATGGTCTTAGAACGCCTAAGACAAAACCATCTCTACATCAAACTTGAAAAGTGTGAATTCCATAGGACCGAAATTCAATTTCTGGGGTATGTACTATCTACGCAAGGGATTAGTATGGATGGAAGCAAGACCCAAACCATCAAGGATTGGCCAATTCCTAGAAATGTGAAGGAGGTGCAGCGCTTCATCGGGTTTGCCAACTTCTATAGACGTTTCATTAAAAATTTTTCTGAGGTAGTGTCACCTATCACCCAACTTACCCAGAAACAGTCTAGGTTCTCCTGGACCCCGCAAGCTCAGGAAGCATTTTCCTGTTTAAAGGATAAATTTACCACCGCACCTATCTTAGTACATCCCAACCCCGAGCTTGCCTTCATAATAGAGGTGGATGCTTCAGACTGTGCCGTTGGAGCTATACTCTCTCAGAGAACAGGTGAGAAGAATGTCTTGCATCCCTGTGCCTTCTTTTCCCAGCAGTTGTCTTCGGCTGAGAGGAACTACGATGTGGGCAATAGAGAATTGTTGGCCATTATTGCCGCCTTCAAGGAATGGAGACACTTTCTTCAGGGAACTGCACAGCAAATAGTCGTCCTGACAGACCATCGTAACCTTGAATTTATCAGGTCGGCTAAGTGCCTGACTCCTCGCCAGGCTCGCTGGAATCTTTTCCTAAACCAATTTAATTTTGTCATTTCTTATAGACCAGGATCGCGCAATGGAAAGGCTGATGCACTCTCTAGGATTCATTCAGCAGAGACACGTCCACTTACTCCTCCTAAGACTATTCTTCCTGACTCTAGATTCCTGGGAGTGATTCATAATCAAGACCTACTTAAGGACATCAAGGAAGCATACCATGCGGATTCTTTGTTGGCTCAACCCCCAAGGGACGTAAGTCTTGTCTTTAAGAATGGTGTGTGGATTCAGGGACAACGTCTGTATATACCTGAAACAGTCAGATTGAGAGTATTGCAACTCATCCACGATTCCAAGATAGCCGGGCATAGGGGAATTCTAAAGACACAAGAATTTCTTTCTCGTTTCTTTTGGTGGCCCACTTACAGGAAAGATGTTTTAAACTATGTCACTTCATATGAAGTCTGTGCAAGATGCAAAACACCTCGCTCCTCACCAACTGGTCTGTTGCAACCTCTTCCCACCACGTCCCGCCCGTGGAGATCCATTTCTATGGACTTCATTGTGGAGTTACCAACCTCTCAAGGGAAGAACACCATTCTAGTGGTGGTTGACCGTCTAACAAAGGCAGCTCATTTTATCCCTTGTGTCGGCTTACTCACTGCAAAACAGACATCAGACTTGATGATTAAGAATGTGTTTCGCTTACATGGAGTACCGGATGAGGTCATTTCGAATCGAGGGGTGCAATTCACTTCAAGGTTTTGGCAAAATTTCTGTGCAGCATTGGACATTAAAGTAAACCTTTCTTCTGCTTTTCATCCTCAGACTAATGGACAGACAGAACGAACCAATCAGATCCTGGAGCAGTATCTCCGCTGCTTTATCTGCCACCTACAAGATGATTGGGTGGATCTACTTCCACTGGCTGAGTTCTCTTATAACAATTCTCAGAGCGCCTCCACTAAGCAGTCTCCTTTTTACTCCAATCTAGGTTATCATCCTAACATTCTTCCTCGATTTCCCATAGATACGCCCTTGCCGGCAGTGGCTGAAAGAATCACTTCTTTACAAAAGAATATGGATCTTCTAAAGGAAAATCTAGAATTGGCTCAGGAAAGGTACAAGAAAGCAGCAGATACATTTTGTAAACCTGCACCAGCTTTCAAGGTAGGAGATTTGGTCTGGCTGTCAACCAGAAATCTTAAATTAAAGATTCCATCGTCTAAATTGGGACAGAAGTACATTGGACCTTATAAGATCAGTAAGATTATAAGTGCTGTTGCTTGTCGTCTTCAACTGCCCAGAACTATGAGAATCCACCCTGTCTTTCATGTATCCCTACTAAAGGCTGCAACACCCAATACGTTTCCTGGACGTTCTTCTCCTTGCCCTGACCCAGTGCTGGTCGATGGTCAGGAAGAATTTATGGTGGAAAGGATTCTAGATTCCAGGTTGTACAGAAATCAGTTGCAATATTTGATTAAATGGCAGGGCTACCCAGTGGAGGACAACTCATGGGAACCAGTCAACAATGTAAATGCTCCCGTCTGCTCCGCCAGTTTCATCAGAGGTACCCTGACAAGCCTGGTCTGAGGTCATCCGGAGGTTGTCCCTAAGGGGGGAGTAATGTAAGGTTCTTTGTCTCTGTTGACATGTTCCTTGAAACTCAGTTTTCCGTCGGCCATTTTGCTTTCTGTCTTTCTGCAGCTCTTGCCCTCAGTTAATATGGAGTTCCAGTTTTCATGTTCCCGCCCTGATTCTTCCCTCTTGCTTCTTAAGCAGCCTCAGCTGAACAATCAGTGCTCCTGAAGCAAGCCTCAGTCAGTCTGTGACCTGACTCCTGGAAACCTTGAACTTGTACTCCAGCTATTCCCTACTGAGGAACCTTTGAACACTTTTGGACTCTGGAAACCTGCTGTTTGGTGAATCCATGTTTGCAGAGGAATGACGGTACAGAGAAGAGATCCTGAACCTGCTTTGGAGATTTATTGTAGAGCTTGAAGTTACTCTGGCCTGCTGTGTCTCCTGTCTCTGTTCCTGCAAACTGTGTGAACTTTTCAGCATGCTTGTATGAAGTAATACAAGTCATTTCATTTCAACCTATGTCTCCTGTGTTTTCCTCGCACCCAAGCACAAGACGCTATAGGAACTGTACACTATACATGACATTGACAGACGTTTGCGTGAGCGTAGAGGTATGCGTGGAATAGTGTTGCCTTGTGAACCAGCTTCTGAACCCATGCAGTGTGATAGAGTGGCTTCTGGGGCACAGCGTCATGAGTTTCGAAAACGCAATGGGTTATGTTTCTACTGTGGTGATGCCTCTCATGCTATTTCAGTCTGCCCTAAACGGGGAAGACGTTTTGCACGCTCAATTGTCTTGGGTAGTGTTCAGACTAAATTTTTGTTGACTGTTACCCTGATTTGCTCCCTGTCCACATTTTCTGCTCAGGATTTCGTTGATTCGGGAGCAGCTATTAACCTGATGGATTTTGATTTTGCTAAACGTTGTGGGTTTACCTTGATACCCCTACGGAAGTCTATTCCCCTACTGGGGATCGATTCTACCCCTTTGGCTGAGAATAAACCTCAGTTCTCTACTCAGGTGATAATGAGGGTTGAACCTGATCATCAGGAGAGTTGCAAATTTTTGATGCTGTATAATCTGCATGACATTATCGTACTGGGTTTCCCTTGGTTACAGTCTCATAATCCTGTTTTGGATTGGAAATCTGTGTCTGTAACCAGTTGGGGCTGCCAATGTGTTAATACCAACACTCCTGTTTTTTCTGCCTCCCCCCAGGCTCAGGATGTTCCTGACTTTTTGACTGATTTTTCTGATGTGTTTAGTGAAAGTAAATCTGCATCCTTGCCCCCCCCATAGGAGCTATGACTGCGCTATTGAATTAGTGCCTGGTAGTAAATTCCCTAAAAGTCGCCTTTTAACTTGTCTGTACCTGAACATGACGCTATGCGGTCTTATATCAAGGAGTCATTGGAGAAGGGTCATATCAGACCATCCTCTTCACCCTTGGGTGCCGGTTTTTTCTTTGTGGCCAAAAAGGATGGTTCATTAAGGTCGTGTATTGATTATCGTCTCTTGAACAATATCACTGTGAAATATCAATATCCGTTACCCTTGATTTCTGACCTGTTTTCCAGGGTGAAAAGTGCTACTTGGTTTACCAAGCTTGACCTCAGGGGGCATATAACCTTATTCGCATTAAGCACGGGGATGAATGGAAGATGGCATTTAATACCCCAGAGGGGCATTTTGAGTACCTAGTGATGCCCTTAGGGCTCACTAATGCTCCTTCTGTCTTCCAGTACTTCATGAATGACATTTTCAGGGATTTTGTGGATAAATTTCTGATTGTTTATTTGGATGATATCTTGATTTTTTCCAATGACTGGGACTCTCATGTGAAACATGTTCGGACTGTGTTCCAGATTTTGAGAGAGAATGCTCTGTATGTGAAGGGATCAAAGTGTCTTTTTGGCATACAGAGGATCTCATTTCTGGGATTCATTTTGTCCCCATCTGTTATTGAAATGGACCCGGTCAAGGTTCAGGCCATCTGTGATTGGGTCCAACCTACTTCATTAAAGGCTCTTCAAAGATTCTTGGGTTTTGCCAATTTTTATCGTAAATTTATTGGTAACTTCTCTGTTATTGTTAAACCATTGACTGATTTGACCAAAAAGGGTTCTGATGTGGTGAATTGGCCTCCTGAAGCAGTCTCTGCATTTCAGGAACTTAAGCAGAGATTCACTTCTGCTCCTGTTCTACGGC
The DNA here is from genome assembly GCA_033576555.1 of Oophaga sylvatica. Taxonomy (NCBI): domain Eukaryota; kingdom Metazoa; phylum Chordata; class Amphibia; order Anura; family Dendrobatidae; genus Oophaga; species Oophaga sylvatica. The sequence goes on along the minus strand of JARQOD010000004.1, from coordinate 335,759,616 downwards.
AGCCTGATGTTTCTCTGCCATTTCAGGTGGAGGTTGATGCCTCTGAAATTGGGGCAGGTGCCGTTTTGTCCCAAAGAGATCCAAAGACCTCTAAAAGTAACCCTTGTGCCTTTTTCTCTCGAAAATTTTCTCCAACTGAACGTAATTATGACGTGGGTAATCGGGAGTTATTGGCCATGAAGTGGGCTTTTGAAGAGTGGAGACATTGGCTGGAGGGAGCCAAACATCAGGTGGTGGTCCTCACGGACCATAAGAATCTGGTTTATCTGGAATCAGCCAAGCGACTTAATCCTAGACAGGCCAGGTGGGCCTTGTTTTTCACACGTTTTAATTTTGTGGTTTCCTTTCTTCCTGGCACTAAGAATGTTAAGGCGGATGCCCTCTCGAGGAGTTTCCTTGCGGACTCTCCTGAGTTATCTGATCCTGCTGTTATTTTGAAAGAGGGTGTAGTTCTTTCCGCCATCTCACCCAATTTGAGACTGGCTCTGGAAGGGTGTCAGGAGGATAAACCCGAGCGCTGCCCTATTGGGAAATTGTTTGTCCCAGACCGGTGGAAAAAGAGTGTGATGTCTGAGATTCATTGTTCCGCGTTGGCCGGTCATCCCGGAATTTTTGGTACCAGAGACTTGGTTAGTCGGTCCTTTTGGTGGCCTACTTTGTCTCGTGATGTCAGGGAATTTGTGCAGTCCTGCAGGACTTGCTCTCGCTCCAAGCCTTGCTCTCGCTCTAGTGGTTTGTTGATGCCATTGCCTGTGCCCAAGAGACCATGGACCCATATCTCTATGGATTTCATTTCCGACCTCCCTGTTTCTCAGAGAATGACCGTTATCTGGGTGATTTGTGATAGGTTTTCCAAAATGATACATCTTGTGCCATTACCTAAGTTGCCTTCCTCCTCCGAATTGGTGCCTTTGTTCCTTCAGCACGTGGTTCGGTTACACGGCATTCCTGAGAACATTGTGTCTGACAGAGGAGTCCAGTTTGTTTCCAGATTTTGGAGGACTTTTTGTTCTAAACTTGGTGTTCAATTGTCTTTCTCCTCGGCTTTTCATCCTCAGACCAATGGACAAACTGAGAGAACAAACCAGACATTGGAGACTTATCTAAGATGCTTTGTGTCTGCTGATCAGAATGACTGGGTCTCTTTTTTGCCTTTGGCTGAGTTTACTCTTAATAATAGGGCTAGCTCTGCCACTTTGATGTCTCCATTTTTCTGCAATTTTGGGTTTCACCCTCGATTTTCTTCAGGACAGACGGAGGCTTCTGTCTGTCCAGGTGTTGACTCTGTTGTGGAGCGTATGCAGCAGATTTGGGACCAGGTAGTGGAGAGGTTGTCCCTCTCTCAGGAGAGGGCCCAGTGGTTTGCCAACCGGCATAGGACTGATGGTCCTCGGTTTAAAGTGGGGGACTTGGTCTGGTTGTCCTCAAGAAATATCCCTATGAGAGTTGCATCTCCTAAGTTTAAGCCTAGGTTCATTGGACCTTATAAGATCATGGAGATTCTTAATCCTGTTTCCTTTCGTTTACATCCTCCAGGGACATTTAAGATCCATAACGTGTTCCACAAGTCCTTATTGAAGAGGTTTGTCGAGCCAGTGGTTCCTATGGCTGTGCCTCCTGACCCTGTTTTGGTTGAGGGCAATCTGGAGTATGTGGTTGAGAAAATATTGAATTCTCGTTTTTCTAGACGGAAACTCCAGTATTTGGTTAAGTGGAGAGGTTATGGTCAGGAGGACAATTCTTGGGTGTTTGCTTCGGACATCCATGCTAGGAGACTCATCCGTGCGTATCACAGAGCTCATTCGCTGGTTGCTCAAATGAGGGTTCAGTGACCCCTCCTCAAGGGGGGGGTACTGTTGTGAATGTGCTAGAAATTAATTCTGAGCAGAAGCTCCCTCTGGTGGTTACAAACAGTACTGAACTATCCAATGAAGATTATGAAGATTGGCTATCAGGTATTACTGACTGGTCTTATATAAGGGAGGTTCCCTCCCATCAGGGTTGCCGGTGATCAATTGTTCTGGTCTCATCTTTGATTCCTGTTCACTTTGTAGCTTGCTGTTTCGTGCCTGCATCTTCTGCTAACAGATAAGACATTTTCTTCTTTTAGTTTTTTGTGCTTGCTTTTTGCATTTTGTCCTGCACTTCTGTGGGGGTCTGCCGGGTCCCCTTCGGGGGCTTGTGCTCCTCTCAGTTTAGTTCAGCCACTGTTGTTTGTTCATTTGCCTTTTCCAGTTTTTTCAGTGGTTGCTGTTTAGTTTTTGTTACACCAGAGAACTAATTTAGGTGGTAGAGGTCGTGTGATCTCAGGTGTTTTTGTAATTAGTAGTGTTGGTACTTTTCAGGGTTTTTTGGGATTGCAGTAAGTGTCCTTCCTATCCTTTTCTATTTAGGAAGTTTGGGCCCCAACGTTTGCTCATACTATTTTCTGTCTGTGTCAGTATTTCCTCTTGTCTAACCGCCATTACATGTTTGGGGGCTTTCTATGTTCTTTGGGGATCTGCTCCGGGGCAGATAGCTTTCCTCTTTCTATCTTTAGGTGTAGTTAGCTTCTGGCTGTGACGAGGCGTCTAGGACCAACGTAGGTACGCTCCACGGCTGCCTTTAGTTGTGGTGGTTAGTCAGGGTACTGCAATCCCATAGATTCCAACCTCTCTGGTGTATTTCCTTTTTTGCCTGCTCTCCTCAGCTACCAAATCATAACAGCAACCCTTACTGCCCTTGTGAACTGTACACTCGCCACCGGTTCTTGCCACAGCTAGAGTTGTAGCTGAGGAGCCAGTGCTTTTCGTGGTTGCATCACTCCATGTCTGTGTGGGAAGTGGCAATGTAACCTCAACTTCCTCCTTCTCCACTTCCTCTGCTGAGCTACTCAGCTGCGTACCTCTGGTTTCACACCCAGTGGAATCTACAACCTCATCGTCATCCTCTCTGTTCTCCCACACCTCACCCTGAGAGTTACCCACCTTCTCTTCCTTCCGTGACACCACAGTATAGTCCATGAGCACCTCTGATGTCTGAGTCCCATCAGGATCACCTCCACCCCTGGTGGTCAATGTATGGTGATGAGGGACTGGATTCTGCTAGGACTGTACTTCGTCCGGCCCCGGATCCAACATGAAACATTTTTGGCCATCGGTGCAGATTCTTTCCACCTCTGAATTCTGTGAATCTTTGTAACAGACCTCTGATGCCCATGGAATAGAATGTGTGAACATCTCTGCAGAATTACACATCGGTGGTTCCCCACAGTCAATTGGGCATTTGGAAATTTGTGATGTGAGGGGAAACAAGGGTAATTGGGATGCCACCTCTGAGGATTGTACTGTTATACTGTGTGTGATGTTAAGGTGGAGGAAGAGGAGAGTCCGTTTGATGCAGCGCTTGCCATCCACTGGAGCACATGCTCTTTCTGGCCCTCATGTGCAAAGCGTACTGCTGTGCAGCTGCCAAAGAAAGGAAGTGGAGTAGCTAATCCAGCAACAGATGTTGTCAGTAATCTTTAGATAGGATGAGATGGTGTTTGCTTAGTTGAGGTTTCATTAACATTAACACCTAACCCACATACACGTCAAACATCAAGTCTATTCCCCCTTCACTATGACCTCACTTTTTCCCACTCATGTTATATGTACCCTTCCTATCATTTAACCTGCTGTTTAACAAACCTAGGCCTATACCTGTCAGTCACCTGTCGCAAAATTATTAATCAGTATTTATTGACTGATATAGTGTGGCTAGATCATAGAATTAACACAAAAGATTAATATGTTGAAATGTGGACTGGTGATGGGACTACACAATTAGCACAAAGGATTTAAATGCTGAAATGAAGCCTGCTGCTTGCACCAGAGATTATCCCAAGCGTTATTGATTATGAAATGAGATCTGGTGCCTGCACAAGACTATTATCCCAAATGATTTCAACTATGAAATTATGTCTGTTGCCTATAGCATAGTATTATCCGAAATGATTTTGATTATGAAATGAGGTCTGGTGCCTGCAACACATTATTAGCACAAAGGATTTATATTTTGAAAGGAGGTCTGGTGCCTGCAACAGAGTATTTTCTAAATTGATTTCAATTATGAAATGAGGCCTGGTGCCTTAACCAGACTATTATGTCAAACGATTTGTATTATGAAATGAGGTGTGTGGCCTTCTGATTCCTCACTACAACACAGTTTCCTCACTAACAATTTGGAATAGCAAAGACGGCCTCCTGGCTGAACCCCTGTATTAGACCTAACGATTTTTAATAGGATATGTTGCCTTCTGATTCTTCATTGCAACACAGTTTTATCACAAACAATTTGATTGAACAAATATGGCTTCCTGGCTGAAGCCCTATGTTAGGCTTGATGATTTTAAGAGGAAATGTAGCCTTCTGATTCCTCACTGCAACACAGTTTAATCACAAAATATTTGGATTAGCAAGTACGGTCTCCCGTTTGAACTCCTATATTAGGCACAGTTTTATCACAAAAGATTTGGATTAGCAAATAGGCACTCCTGGCTGCACCCCAATATTAGGCCTAACGATTTTTAAGAGGAAATGTGGCCTTCTGATTCCTCATTTCCTCACTGCAACACAGTGTTATCACAAATTATTTGGATTAGCGAGTACGGTCTCCCGTTTGAACTCCTAAATTAGGCACAATTTTATCACAAAAGATTTGGATTAGCAAATAGGTACTCCTGGCTGAACCCCTATATTAGGCCTAATGATTTTTAAGAGGAAATGTGGCCTTCTTATTTCCATTGCAACAGTGTTTTATCACAAACGATTTGGATTAGCAAATAGGAACTCCTGGCTGCACCCCAATATTAGGCCTAACGATTTTTAAGAGGAAATGTGGCCTTCTGATTCCTCACTTCCTCACTGCAACACAGTTTTATCACAAATTATTTGGATTAGCAAATAGGGACTCCTGGCTGAACCCCCATATTAAGCCTAATGATTTTTAAGAGGATGTGGCCTTCTGATTCCTCATTCCAACAGTTTTATCACAAACGATTTGGATTAGCAAATACAACCTCTTGGCTGAACCCCTATATTAAGCCTAACAATTGTTAATAGGAAATGTGGCCTTCTGATTCCTCACTGCAACACAGTTTTATCACAAGTGATTTGGATTAGTAAATAGGCTTATTACTGACTATGGTGGACTAATAAATAAAAAAATAACATTTATTAGGATATTAGCTTTCCATTCTGACTTTCCCTACCTCTGCTTCTTGCATTCACTAGGTATGTTTTTCAACTAACCCCTGCTATACCCCCCAGTGTTATTTATGATGTCCTTTACTTTGCCTTGATCATTCTAAATCTGGCTCACTCTTAATTATCTGACCAAGAGAAGTACAGACCACCCCCTTCTGCTCCACATCTGAATGCGCTTTCTAGCAAATATACTGCAAACCATACGTCTGCAAGGCGTCTGTCTGCCCAGTGCATCACATAAGTGCATCATAGAAGTGTGTGGAGCTATGAATTAATCCAGAAATAAACCATAAGGGGACTGAAGGTAACTGGATACAGTCACAGTAAACAATGTTTCTGTTTGTTTTCACTCTCACCCCTATAATCCTTCAAAATATCCAAAGAGGAGGAAGATTCGGCACACCAAAGTAAAATAAAACAAACTTTTATTCGGCTTTCAAGCCATGATTAAAACATGCAGGAGACTGACGCGTTTCGGGTGCCTTAGAAGCACCCTTACTCATAGGTATGTTAAGACAAAATTCATGGAAGATATATATAAAAGCCTGTGGCCAATCAGAAGTTGACACTAATCAATACAATTAAAGACAAGTGATAACAGAGTATCAGCATGACCTGGAAAAGAAAAACATGCAGTAAACTAATAAATATAAAATAAATCATTCCTGAAATTCATACCCCTAAGAAATTTTGTATCTAATTTTAATATCCAAAATGCTTCACGCATAGTTAAACATTTATGTCTGTTTCCACCTCTAATAGGAGTTTGGACTCTCTCCATACCGAAATAAGAAAATGAACTGATATCTCCTTGGTGGGCATTAATAAAATGTTTCACCGCTCCAGAATGTACTGAGTTTTTAATTTCAAAATTTTTGAGGTGTTCCGCTATTCTTTTTTTCCTTATAGTACAGCCGATATATTGGATTTTGCATGTGGTGCAACATATACAATATACAGCATGCTGGGTATCACAACTGATAAACAAAGTGATATTCTGAGAAAAACCTCTATACGAAAAAATGGATTTGGTTCTATCCAACGCATAGGCACATACATTTCATCTTGCACCTGCACATTTAAAAAAACCTGTCGTGGTCAACCAAAATGTAGTGGGAGGCTTTTGAACGAAAAACGCTTGGAGAAAGTAAATTGGCTAAACTCATTCCTCGACGAGCTACATACCGACAGCCCTTCTGAATGATGCTTTTACACTTATCATCTTGGTTTATAACGGGCAAATATTTCCTAACAATCTCTCTAATTTGATTAAACTGTGGACTGAAAGGGGTGGGAAAGGTAATAATGGAATTGTCAGCAGATCGAGACAATTTGTTTGAATCTGAAATTCTAGATTTTTTTGAGATTTTGTGAAAAGCTTGATAGATATTACGTTGAGTGTATCCCCTTGCAGATAGCCTATGGCTAATAGTTTTACTTTCTTTGAGAAACAAGCTGTCATTTGAGCATAATCGTTTGGCACGATTAAATTCCTCATAAGGGATAGCTTTAATTATGTGTTGTGGATGACATGATGTAGCTAACAGTAATGAGTTGCCTGCGGTTTCTTTTCTAAAGATAGTTGTGTGTACCTTCCCCAACACGTAATCTCCCATCAGAAAAATATCCAAAAAGGGAATACACGGTCCAATGTGACTGATGGTAAAGGCTAAATTCAGATTGTTCAAATTCAAATAGGAATGAAATCGGGACAAATCTGAAATATCACCCTGCCAAATAAAAATCAGATCGTCCACATACCTGGCAAACCAAAAGATGTAATTAAAAAAAGGATTAGAATCATGAAAAAGAAATTGCTCCTCCCACCAAGCCATAGATAATATGGCGAGAGAAAAAAAAGAATAGCGGAACACCTCAAAAATATTGAAATTAAAAACCCAGTACATTCTGGATCAGTGAAACATTTTATTAATGCCCACCAAGGAGATATCAATTCATTTTCTTTTTTTGGTATGGAGAGAGTCCAAACTCCTATTAGAGGAGGAAACAGACATAAATGTTTAACTATGCGTGAAGCAATTTGGATATTAAAATTAGATACAAAATTTCCTAGGGGTATGAATTTCAGGAATGATTTATTTTATATTTATTAGTTTACTGCATGTTTTTCTTTTCCAGGTCATGCTGATACTCTGTTTTCACTTGTCTTTAATTGTATTGATTAGTTGCAACTTCTGATTGGCCACAGGCTTTTATATATATCTTCCATGAATTTTGTTTTAACATACCTATGAGTAAGGGTGCTTCTAATGCACCAGAAACGCGTCAGGTCTCCTGCATGTTTTAATCATGGCTTGAAAGCCGAATAAAAGTTTGTTTTATTTTACTTTGGTGTGCCGAATCTTCCTCCTCTTTGGATATTTTTTTACTTTCCCCGCACACCTCCTCTCCTATAATCCTTCAATTTCTACTAACCCCGCTAGTCCCTACACCTAGTAATGAACTGGTCATCTCTCCCTCCATCCTCCCTATCCATCTCACCTCCACCTCAGAACTGTTCTTCAACATACAATACTCTATCTCCAAATACAGACAGCCCCCTCAAGTCCTCTCCTGCTCCCACCTACTAACACTCTCTCTGCTCCTCATCACTGCCTGTGATATCTCTCCAAATCCTGGTCCTCCTCACCACATCCCCACAGTCATTTCTACCTCCCATCCACGCTCTATAACAAATTTCCATAACCTCTCCAATCTTATATTCACCCAGCCCCCCACTTTTCCAGTCCAATTAACAGCAGCTCTATGGAACGCTTTCTCTGTCTCCTACAAACTTTCCTATATCCATGATCTTTTCATTACTAACAAACTTTCCTTCCTCGCGATCACGGAAACCTGGCTCACCCTCTCTGACACAGCTTCTCCAGCTGCACTTTCGTATGGTGAATTTCACCTCTCCCACACCCTCTGCCACAGCAGCAAGCATGGCGCATGAGTTTGTTTTCTCCTGTCAGATAACTGCTCCTTCACCCAAATCCCACTGAAACCTACTGTTACCCTCCCTTCCTTTGAGGTGCATTTTATGTGCATCTATTCCACTTCCATCCTCCAACTGGCTGTCATTTACCACTCCCCAAGGACAGCCACCACCTTCTTCGACCACTTCACCACATGGCTACTTCATTTCCTCTCTGTAGATATCCCCACTATCGTCATGGGCAATTTCAACATCCCCCTTGACACTTCCCTCTCAGCTGCCACTAAACTTCTATCTCTCACTTCCTCCTTCGGCCTCACTCAATGGTCTTCTGCAGCCACTCACGAAGATGGCCACACATTAGACCTCATCTTCACCCACCTCTGCTCCCTATCTAACCTCTCTAACTCCCAGCTCCCTCTTTCTGACCACAACCTACTTACATTCTCTTCCCTCTCCTCTCCTTGTCCACAATCCCCACTCCACAAACTTGCACACCCTCGCAGAAATCTTAAACACCTTGATTTACACTCAGTTTCTGAATCCCTTCTCCCTCTAACAGACTTAAGTTCCTTACACAATGCGGACACTGCTTCCGCTTTATATAACACCACAATAGCTGCAGCTCTGGAATCGGTTGCCCCTCTCACACATTCTAAAGCTCGAAAATCAACAGACTGCCCTGGCACACCAGCCTGACCAAAGAACTGAGACGGGCTACCAGGGTTGCTGAGCAGAGATGGAAAAGATCCCACTCCAACTAACACTTCATTGCATTCAAACAGTACCTCACTACTTTCAAGGCCACACTCACTGCAGAAAACAAACCTACTTCTCATCTCTCATATACTCCCTGTCTCACAACCCTAAAGAGCTATTCAACACTTTCAATTCTCTCTTCCATCCCTCAGCACCTCCTCCCTCTCCACTCATCTCAGCCAAAGACTTTGCCTCATTCTTCAAGCAGAAGATTGATAACATCAGAGAAAGTTTTGGCCTACAACCCCCAGAGCCCCTCATCCTAACTGCTCTCCTCCTCCATAACCAACTTCTCCACCATTACAGAAGATCGACTCTCCACTGTACTCTCAATATCACATCTCACCACCTGTGCACTTGACCTGATTCCATCCCACTTCATCCAAACCTCATCACATTCTTCATCCCAACCCTAATGACAACTGCTCGCTGGGTAGGGTCCCAGTAATTCCTCACTGCCTACATCAAATTCATATCTACTATGCCTCTCAACTAGTGTTGAGCATTCCGATAACGCAAGTATCGGGTATCGGCCGATATTCGCTGTATCGGAATTCCGATACTTAGTTCCGATATTTTTCCAATATCGTATACCGGAATCGGAAGTTCCCATAATTCTTTGAGAGGCAATGTGATTTTAGTCAGCCAATGAGGAATCTTATGAAGTGTGGGCACATCCTGTAATGCTGCGGTCATCTTAACTAATGGCATGGCTGTGATTGGCTGCTGAAATGATGTCAGAATGCACTATAAAAGGCGCCGCCGCCATTTTAGCGTCACTGTGCTGTGAACTCAGTTAGGGACAGAACGCTGCTGTGCTGACTCTGAGGGACAGTTAGAGATTGCGATTTAGTGTACTGTGCTGTAGGCAGGCTAGCACCAACCGCTGTGTAAAGCTTCCTTTTGCCTTGCAGTGTTGTTTTAACAGCTCTGTGCAAGGTGTGTGTGAGAGTGCAGGTGACGCTGCAGTTTGCTCTGCATCCACCGCTGTTTGTAGGCATCTGCACGTGTCACTCACTGACTCTTTTTTATTTTATTTTGTGGAATTGGTGCAGCTCCATTATATTTGAAAAAAATCTAATCTATTAGTGTGACGCGCTTCCATCCGTATACAATACATTGGTTGCAAACACTATAGAAGTACAGAAAGGAGCCTTTCACAGATAGTGAATAGTTATGTTTCAGTGTTCACTGCAGTCTGTGAGGTTTTGATTTTTTGAGTGCAGATCACGCTCCAGTTAGTTCTTCAACCACTGCTGGTTGTAGTCTGCTGAGCGTGTGTCACTGCCTCATCCTTCACATTTTTCTCTAATTGGTGCTGCTCCATTATATTTGAAAAAAATCTAATCTATTAGTGTGACGCGCTTCCATCCGTATACAATACATTGGTTGCAAACACTATAGAAGTACAGAAAGGAGCCTTTCACAGATAGTGAACAGTTGTGTTTCAGTGTTCACTGCAGTCTGTGAGGTTTTGATTTTTTGAGTGCAGATCACGCTCCAGTTAGTTCTTCAACCACTGCTGGTTGTAGTCTGCTGAGCGTGTGTCACTGCCTCATCCTTCACATTTTTCTCTAATTGGTGCTGCTCCATTATATTTGAAAAAAATCTAATCTATTAGTGTGACGCGCTTCCATCCGTATACAATACATTGGTTGCAAACACTATAGAAGTACAGAAAGGAGCCTTTCACAGATAGTGAACAGTTGTGTTTCAATGTTCACTGCAGTCTGTGAGGTTTTGATTTTTTGAGTGCAGATCACGCTCCAGTTAGTTCTTCAACCACTGCTGGTTGTAGTCTGCTGAGCGTGTGTCACTGCCTCATCCTTCACATTTTTCTCTAATTGGTGCTGCTCCATTATATTTGAAAAAAATCTAATCTATTAGTGTGACGCGCTTCCATCCGTATACAGTACATTGGTTGCAAACACTATAGAAGTACACAAAGGGGCCTTTCACAGCTACTGAACAGTTGTCTGCAGTGTTCACTGTAGTCTGTGAGCTTTTCATTTTTTGAGTGCAGATTACGCTCCAGTTAGTTCTTCAACCAATGCTGGTTGTAGTCTGCTGAGCGTGTGTCACTGCCTCATCCTTCACATTTTTCTCTAATTGGTGCTGCTCCATTATATTTGAAAAAAATCTAATCTATTAGTGTGACGCGCTTCCATCCGTATACAATACATTGGTTGCAAACACTATAGAAGTACACAAAGGGGCCTTTCACAGATAGTGAACAGTTTGTGTTTCAGTGTTCACTGCAGTCTGTGAGGTTTTGATTTTTTGAGTGCAGATCACGCTCCAGTTAGTTCTTCAACCACTGCTGGTTGTAGTCTGCTGAGCGTGTGTCACTGCCTCATCCTTCACATTTTTCTCTAATTGGTGCTGCTCCATTATATTTGAAAAAAATCTAATCTATTAGTGTGACGCGCTTCCATCCGTATACAATACATTGGTTGCAAACACTATAGAAGTACACAAAGGGGCCTTTCACAGCTACTGAACAGTTGTCTGCAGTGTTCACTGCAGTCTCTGAGGAATAACCACACTTAGGCCTTATAACTTTTCTGACTTTCTTTATCAGTCTACCAAGATGAAGAAGGCAGGGAGTAAGGCACGTGGTCGTGGCCGTGGAGTTTCAGCAGGGAGAGGACGTGGGGATTCTGTGGCTGCTGCCGCACCCAGTGATACAGCATCCACCAGTTTTCCCCGTGAGCGTTCCTTTATGCGCACTTTTGTAGGAGCTCAGCGTACCCCCCTGCTGCGGGAAGAACAAATTGAAGCCGTTGTTGGTTGGATGGCAGCCAATGCATCGACTTCAATTGCTTCCACCTCCTCTCAGGACCACAGCACTGTTGAACAACCATCTGTCTCTTCACCGCCTGCCAAATTGCCCAGGCAGTCAGAGAGTTCTGAACTGGAGCCAGCTGAGTCTCTGCTTCTGTTCTCAGAATCTGTTGGCTTGCAAACAGGGGCCCAGCCAAGCAGCATTCTGGAATGTGAAGAAGAGGCAGTATGCAGTGATGCACAACAGCTGTGTCTCTCTGAATGTGAAGAGGCGGGTGAGCCAGTGCCGATGGTCAGCACACCGCAGAACGCATCTGATGATGATGAGACTCAGGTGCCAGTTTCTGTTGAGCATGGTGCTGGCCAGACCACCCAACAGCAGCAGGTGTTGGAAGAGGGTAGTGGAGATGATGAGGTCCAAGACCCAACATGGCGTGAGGAACAGGAAGGTGGTGGTAGCAGCTCTGAGGAAGAGATTGCCCCAACGGTCCAAACAGTAGGGAGAGGTAGGCTGCAGACTCGGTTGCCTGTAGCCTCCAGTTTGGCACCCGTTCGTAGCATTTCTCTTCCAACAGCCAAAACGGGCGCTCCCAGGACTTGCACTGCGTGGTCCTTTTTTGACACACTTGCAGATGATATTTGCTATGTCAAATGCAAGCTGTGTAATCAAAAAGTAAAAAGAGGTAAAAGTGTCAGTAACCTTAATACCACAAATATGTGGAAACATGTGCGGTCAAAGCACGTGGTTGAGTTACAAAGACACACTGGAGATGTAGGCCAACCTACAGCAGCACCTACATCTTCAGCTCGTGTTGGAGCCTCTTCCTCCAGCTCACACACAGCTGGTTCGGCTTCCTCACAGGATCGCCATGGAAGAACCTCTGTCACTGTTGTCCAGAGACCCAGTGTTATTCCACCCACAGCTGCAAGTTCCCTGTCATCCTCACACTCCCAGGCCACAAAACAGCCATCGGTAGCACAGGCATGGGATAAAAGACGGCCATACTCGGCAAACCATCCACGAGCACAGGCTCTGAATGCTGGCATTGCAAAACTCCTGTCCCTTGAAATGCTGTCATTCAGGCTGGTGGAGACTAACAGTTTCCGTAACTTAATGGCATTGGCAGTCCCACAATACAATGTGCCCAGCCGATTTTATTTCAGCAGGCAAGCCGTCCCTGGTCTGCAAAAGCATGTTGAGGGAAAAATTAAACATGCGCTACTAAACGCCGTCAGTAGCAAGGTCCACCTGACCACCATGCGTGGACCAGTACCCATGGCCAGGGACGATACCTTTCCCTCACTGCCCATTGGGTCAATGTTGTGGAGCCGGGTACAGATCTTGCGAGTGGCGCTGTACGTGTTCTGCCAACTCCAAGGATTGCAGGAATCAAGTCTGTCCACATTGACTCCTCCTCCTACTCCAGTTCCTCAGAATCATCGCTGCAGGAGCCGTCACGGTCTACCTCCACATGGACCCGTGAACGCTTACCTGATGCGACCGATATGAGCACAGCCGTGGCCAAACGTCAACAGGCCGTCCTGAAATTAATTTCCATGGGGAATCGAAGCCACACAACGCAGGAGCTCTGGAATGCCATCAAGCAGGAGAGCGACGTGTGGTTTTTGCCAGCGAATCTCCAGCCAGGCTTGGTAGTGAGTGACAATGGCCGAAATCTGGTGGCAGCTCTGGGCCTTGGCAACCTCACTCACATACCATGTCTGGCACATGTGCTCAACTTGGTCGTGCAGAATTTTTTGAGGGACTATCCGGATCTTGATGCACTGCTGCACAAGGTCCGCCTAGAGTGCGCTCACTTGCGACGTTCCAGCATCGCCAGATCGCGCATTGCAGCTCTGCAATGCAGATTTCGCCTTCCTGAACATCGCATCATATGTGACGTACCCACCAGGTGGAATTCCACGTTACATATGTTGGAGCGGTTGTGTGAGCAGCAACCAGCAGTAATGGAGTATCAGCTGCATCAGGCGCAATCAACTTGCAATTTGCGCCGTTCACACTTCACCACTACTGAGTGGGCCTCTATGAAGGACATCTGCCACGTTTTGCGTGCGTTTGATGAGTTAACGTGGATGGCGAGTGCAGATGATGCACTAGTCAGCCTGACTGTCCCCCTTATCTGCCTGCTTCAAAAAACACTGCAAGCACTAAGGGATGAGGTTTTGGAAGAGGTGGAGGATGAGGAGTCACAAATTCCATCACCTTCTGGACAGTTAGCGCAACGTGGTTCCTCACAAAGGGCTGGGCAGGGCTCACTTTGTGAGGAGGATGAGGAGGAGTCAATGGAGGAGGAAGACATCGCTCCAGAGGGAGGTACACAACGCTCTAGTCAGTATGTAGAGCGAGGGTGGGTGATGCAGAGCAGGCAGAGATTACGCCTCTTGCAGGGGACAGCGTTTCTTGGCCAGTTGGGAGTCTGCAGCACATGGTTGATTTCATGCTGCAGTGCCTGAGAAACGACCGCCGCATCGCCCACATTCTCACCACGTCTGATTATTGGGTGTACACCCTCCTAGACCCTCGCTACCGGGACAACTTACAAAGTCTCATCACACCGTTGAACCGGGAGCGTAAAATGCGGGAGTACCAAGACACACTGGTGCAATCCATAATGTTCTCCATTCCAGCCGAGAGCACTGCTGCTGCTGCTACTGCTTTACAAAGCAGCTCTGTGCGTCGAGGCAGTGGAGACAGCTCTGCAACAAGAGGGAGCACAAGCAGCGCCTCTTCAAAAGGCAAGACCAGTATGTTCCAAATGTGGCGAAGTTTTGTGGCAGTGCCACAAATGTCTACACCATCCGAGACGGCTCCAGTCAGCAGGAGGCAACGTTTCCGTAAGATGGTGACAGACTACATGTCTTTCCCTCTCAGTGTACTCCCAGATGGCTCTTCCCCATTCAAGTTTTGGGTCTCTAAGCTGGATACATGGCCAGAGCTTAGCCAGTATGCATTGGAGGTGCTGGCTTGCCCTGCTGCAGTGTATTATCGGAGCGCGTCTTTAGTGCTGCAGGTGGTGTACTAACAGACCATCGCATGCGACTATCCGATAATGTAGACCGGCTTACTTTTCTGAAAATGAACAAGGCATGGATCTCGCCAGAATTTGTCTGTCCGTTTTCAGATTAAATAACTGGTTCGCAACGTTATCCATGTCTCCTGTTATGTTCATCTTTCTACCACCTGAACTCTACTCCCTGGGCTACAACACTGCCAGTTGCTGCTCAGAAGTGTCGTGTCCACAGACCAATACACAAGCTATAGTGTTAGTGGGGTTCAGTAACGCCAGCTGTTCCCCTGCTGTGTGTCCGGCAAGAAGTCTCCTGTTCCCTACACATGCACAGAAAAACCCATGTCGAACATGCTCCAAATAGGGAAGAGCCGTCACCCTGATTGTTATGCTTAAAACATGAAATTGTGAAGTTTTCCAGGCCTAGAATGATAAATTTTTATGACAAATATGGACAAATAATAATTTGTCATCACAGCGCATATCTGCACATGTCTATTAGAAATGGTAACAAAAACTAAAACATAGTGTTCACTTTTTGAAATTAATGCATAAAAGTACATTTCATACTTATCAATTAATGCTTTTTAAGGAACTTTATCTGTACCTGTAAGATAATGCAGTCAATGGATGTACGAATCATAAAATCCTCATCATCATCATCACGAGTTTTATTTATGACAGACATTATAAAATACACATACTGATGCCAACTGTAACTTCAAACACCATATATGAAATGGCCAGCATGTAAACATGGTAATAATGTCCAATAATAAATTATTACATCTAGAAAGTGCATCATGCATACTGACAATAGGTAGTTATACCTGCAAGTGCTGTTGAAACAACCACAACAGATATAAATTAATAATGGTATATAGGTATCACAGTGCATAGTTACTCATGGACAATGTCGATGTAATACTGTACCTCAATAAAGTCAGTGTCAACCATTATGCTTGTTAGTCTTGTAGATTGTTAAAGAGGGAACGTTCTTTTTTGGTGGTCATAGGTGGAGTATTAGACAGTAAATGATTACTGCTGTCGTATTTTTGGCGTCCCTAGGGCGCAATAACGCTGCGTAACGTCACATTTTATAGAGTCATCTAATTGACACACGCTACCCTACCCTACGCGTGACAGTAGGAAGGTAGTGTTGACGGATAAAGCCTTGCGCAACCAGACATGCTTTTACCCTCTTCAACACTGTACAAGCAAAAAATGCATGATTGCAGCCGCAGACTTTATTGACGTACAGTATAACATCGCCATTACCCATCAGAGGCTGTCCACTGTCTGATACAGACATAGAATATACCTTTGCTATCCGTAGCCTTTGTTTCACCTACACTTGCAGGCACACACTTAAATTGTGACAATGCATTATGTTTTTTTAAATGGTTATTTTTTATCGTACATTATTGTGTCATCACATTGATGAGTCCATGCTGGACATGTCATACATGCTGTACAAAGTAACGATTTTATTAACTTAAATAATTGAAATGTCTGTGACTGTCACATCTAAATTGCAATGATGATGATGATGAGTGACTATTACAAAATCCATTGTCTTCACTATGTTATGGTTTAACATAGCGTTCCTTAAGCATTATTCATAAATACAAAAATGGACTTTTATTCTTAAATTTACAACACTATATTTTGTAACCAATTTTTTGGGTGGTGTGTTGTTCCATTTCTTGTTGGCATGTGCATATATGCGTTTATATTTGCAGTGTCTTTATTTTTATTCTTGAAGTTAGGAAACATGTGTATCTTCGTACCGTGTTAGCCAGTAGATAGAAAAATATTTAGACTTGAGAGTCCGCAGGTTGTTACCTTTTAATGGATAACTGAAAAGATGGTAACAAATTGCAAGCTTTCGAGGCTACTCACGTCTCTTCATCAGGCAAAGACTAAAACAAAAATGAAGCATCACATATTTCTATACACAACAGGACACAGGAATAGTGAAATAGGTAAGACAAGTAAGTGACGTGTAGCAGAACTCTCATTATCACAGAGGGATGAACATAAATATTGTAACAGTTCCTAGATATGGATATAGGAAAGATGTGTATCTTCGTACCGTGTTAGCCAGTAGATAGAAAAATATTTAGACTTGAGAGTCCTCAGTGGTTGATACCTTTTAATGGCTAACTGAAAAGATGGTAACAAATTGCAAGCTTTCGAGACTACTCAGGTCTCTTCATCAGGCATAGACTAATACAACATCTGAAGAATCACATATTTATACACAAAATAGCACAGAAAAAATGCAATAGGTAGGACAAGTGACGTGAAGCAGAACTGTCATTATGGCAGAGGGATTAACATAAATATGACTAGTTCATAGATAAGGAGTGAAGGTTTTATTACCCTCTGATTGGGGTCTGGTATTGTGTTGTGATGACCCTAAAAGGTCAGGGAGGCAGATTCCTTAATTGTTGTAGAACGACATAAAACTCTGGGATATATTCATCCCAGCACTAATGGTACTGCCACACTAAACAATCCCGCTAGCGATCACGATAACGACGCATACTAATGCGATCGCTAGCGGGATTGTTTCTATATCGCTAAATGCGGCCACATTTAGCGATATAGTTAACGACGCTATCGCCGTTAGCGATCTTCTTAACGACTTTAGCGGTACAAAAGTACCGCTAAATCGCTAAGAAAAGGTGCCACACAGCGATTAGATACTTACCCAGCGGGAGCGCCGACGAGAAAATAGGGTCCGGAGCGATTCCAGCGACGAGCGAGATCACAGCAGGAAGCTCGTCGCTGGAAGCTGCCGCACTGAACAACATCGCTAACAGGATCGCTAAATAGTGACGTTTTTTAGCGATCCCGTTAGCGATATTGTTTAGTGTGGCATACCCTTAAGAGTGTCAAAGGTCATCATAAGTTTATATTCCCAGACTTTTCTATCCTTCTCAGATTTGAAGTTAGATTTTAATACAAGTAATTCCATATCCGTCATGCTATGACCGGGCATACAAAAGTGTTTTGCCACAGGTAAATCCATTCTCCTTTCTCTTATTGTGTGGCGATGAGAATTCATCCTTGTTCTCAGTTTTTGCCCGGTCTCCCCCACATACAGACCCCCAGTTGGACATTTAGTACATATAATTAGGTACACCACATTAGATGTGATGCAGCTGAAAGTACCTGGTATCTTGTAGTCCTGATGGGAGTTGGGGATCTTTATCCTGTCCGTGGTCATTATAGATGTACAGGTTTTGCATTTTTTTTGTTTGCAAGGAAAGGTACCTGCAGCTGTTGGGGAGGACAGGGAGCTTCTGACAATGATGCTTCTTAGATTTGGGGGCTGCCTAAAACATAGTAGTGGGGGGTCTGGAAATATGGATTGTAATCGGGCATCTTTTTGTAGTAAAGGTTGTAGTTTCCGTGCAGCTCCCCTTAGCATCTCCAGACTTGGATTGTAGGTGACCACTAGAGGCACCCGGTTATTTTCTTCTTTAGCTTTGTAATGTAGCAGGTGATTCCTTGATATTCTGGTGGCTCTTGTAATTTGGTTTTCAATTGTTCTTGGATGGTAGCCCTGGTTCAAAAAAGTCTTTCTGAGGCGACCAAGGTGTTCATCTCTATCCATGGGGTTGGAACATATACGGTTGTATCTGATGGCTTGGCTGTAGACAATAGAGTTTTTTATGTGTTTTGGATGGAAACTGTCCCATTTAAGATATGTTGGACGGTCGATTGGCTTCTGATACAGGGATGTCTCTATTTCATTGTTCTTTAGCTTAATGGTGGTGTCTAAAAAGTTAATTTCAGTGCTGGAGTAGTTAAGTGTTAAGTTGATGGTGGGATGAAATTGATTGAACTGTTCATGGAACGTCTTTAGCTGTTGTTCAGACTCCGTCCAGATGATTAAAATGTCATCAATGTAGCGGTAGTAGGCCCGAGGCCTGATGGGGCAGGAGGACAAAAATTCGCTTTCAAGCTTGGCCATGAAAAGATTTGCATACTGTGGAGCCATTTTACTTCCCATAGCTGTGCCAGTCTCCTGAAGATAGATCTTGTTGTCAAATTCAAAGTAATTGTGGGTGAGGATGAATTTTGTGAGTTTCACCACAGAATCAGCATCATTCCCGGTGTTTCCCATGAAGACTTTGCAGGCATTTAATCCATCCTGGTGTGGGATATTAGAGTACAAAGATTCCACATCCATGGTGGCCAGGATGGTTCCTTCTGGTAGAGAACCTATTGCTGCTAGTTTATTCAGTAGGTCAGTTGTGTCCTGAATGTAGCTGGGTGTATCCTTTACCAGGGGTTTAAGAACACCCTCTACCCATCCAGATACTTGCTCAGTAAGGGTGTCCACACATGAAATAATCGGCCTCCCTGGATTTCCGGCTTTGTGGATTTTGGGAAGCATGTAGAACACAGGACTATTACAAGGAACTAAGCAAGTTGGTATCTTGTCTGTCTGACAAATCCATAAGAGCTGATGACCTGATACCAGAAAGTCCAAGAACAGGGACATTCTACATGCTTCCCATTATTTTTTCTCTTATTGTGTGGCGCTGATAATTCATCCTTGTTCTCATTTTTTGGCCGGTCTCCCCTCACTTGTCCCTCCCTCACTTGTCTTACCTATTCCTGTGTCCTGTTGTGTGTAGAAATATGTGATTCTTCATTTTTTGTTTTAGTCTTAGCCTGATGAAGAGACCTGAGTAGTCTCGAAAGCTTTGAATTTGTTACCATATTTTCAGTTAGCCATTAAACGGTATCAACCACAGAGGACTCTCAAGTATAAATATTTTTCTATTCTTGGAATTGAAATTCATCATTTTATTGTCCTAGTAAAACTTCATTTATTCTTGTTTGAAGTACATACATTTGCAATGGCCACGTAACAAGGCAATAACTCAATATTTTATGCTTACACCCTCCTTGACCCTGGGCTTCAGCACCGCCAGTTGCTGCTCAGAAGTGTTAGATGCACAGATGAAAACAATCGCTGATGTGTTTGTGGGGTTCAGTAACGCCTGCTGTTTCCTGCTGTGTGTCTGGCAAAAATTACTGCTGCTAACTACAACTTCAACTTCAAACATCTCATACTAGGCCTCTGCCTACACCCTCCTTGACCCTGGGCTTCAACACCGCCAGTTGCTGCTCAGAAGTGTTAGATGCACAGATGAAAACAATCGCTGATGTGTTTGTGGGGTTCAGTAACGCCTGCTGTTCCCCTGCTGTGTGTCCGGCAAAAATTACTGCTAGCTACCTAATCATGGTGAAAAAAACATGATATGTCAAAGTGTCTAGTGCTACACATAGATATGAGGCTACACCCTGATTTCTAAGCTGTAAACATTTGAAACGTCAACTTTAAAACCATAAAATGATTAGTCTTTGTCACAAATATGTTACAAAATAATTGTGACATATTATTACAGATATGCACATGTCGAAAACAAATGCAAAACACAAAAGCCTACTTATGCTATAGGATACTGATGGTCAACCTTGTCACTCCATAGCTTAGACAAATCCAACTCACATCATGACTCAAATTCTGCAATGTTGGAAGTGCATAATGTGGGTTGAACTTTGACAACTGCTGCAGTGCGAAGGTTATACTTCAGTGTTCTTGCCTTTTAAATAAAAGCATACAAGTAAATATAATAATCCAATGTTGATTAAGGGACGTGATGTACACCTGTAATATTGTGCAAACAATGCATGTAGGAATAGTCCTCTTCAACATTACTTATATTTGTGTCATTTTAAAAAATACATATTTAATTAGAAAGTTAACAGCCCATATCATAAAGGTCCTTCATGTAAACATGATAATCGCTAACAAAAATCATGCATTACCTTGGTAAAGTCAATAGTGCATAGTCACAATAGCAAAATATATACCTGTAAGTGGTGCTGAAAGAACGACAACTGATAGAATAGGTGAATGATATCTATTTATCAGACTGAATAGCGACACCTGTACAATGTCGATATAATACTGTACCTTAACAAAACAGCTGTGCTTGTTATGTAATAGGGCACATGCGTGTATGTTTCATCATAGGTGCATGTTTACTGAGTAAAGCAGTCATGACAACGCCTTTGTGTTGTCGGTACGCTTGCGATGATGAACGATGCGCACCGTGAATGTTAGTCTGCGTCATAAGACGTACAGACGCTCCAATACCAAACGCGTCACAGCAGGAAGCCAGTCTGTGCGTCCAAACAAAGGCGCAACCATACATGCACGTAACCTTTTATAAAGCTATATAAAAAAAAGGATGTAGTAGTAACGCACACTTTATTGAGGTACAGTATTACATCGCCATTCACCATCTGTGGCTATGCAGTCTCATCTATATATACCTTATCTATCCGTTGTCATGCTTGCAAGTCCACAGTCAGGCATAAATATCTGTTTTCACTCTGCACTATGCACTTTTTAAATTTTTTGTTTGTTAATATAAATGATTGGCACATATTATCAGTATTACATGATGGAAATTTTAGATATTTTTTAAAAAATTTTAGTGATATTATTCACCAAATGTAAAGTTTTATGAATGTCAAAGATAACTTGTAATGCTGATTATGTTTTTAAGTCAGCCATTCATTGTCTACACAATAAAAATGGTGTACATACTGTTACTTAGCCATCATTAATGGATTCTGATATGTACTTGTATACTTTTATTTGAAACCGTATAGCAGATTATTTAACCTATTTTAATTGTGGTTTGCATTGCTTTTCAACATGTTAATGTATGCGTTTATGTTTGTAAATTATTAATTTACATATATTTTTTTAAGTAAAATCATCATCTTATGGTACTAAAGGTTATATTTCTCTTGTTTGGAGTATAGACATTTTTAATTGACACGTAACAAGGAAAATACTTCATATAGTATTTAAACATCCTCCTTGACCCTGGGCTCCAACACCGCCAGTTGTTGCTCGGAAGTGCTGTTAGCACAGTGAACACTTGCTCCTGTGTTACTGGGGTTCAGTAATGTCAGCTGTTCCCCTGCTGTGTGAACGGCAAAAAGTCCTGCTGCCTCCACCATGTTCTCTTCTCATCCGTGGGCTACAACACCGCCAGTTGTTGCTCGGAAGTGCTGTTAGCACAGTCAACACTTACTCCTGTGTTACTGGGGTTCAGTAATGTCAGCTGTTCCCCTGCTGTGTGAACGGCAAAAAGTCCTGCTGCCTCCACCATGTTCTCTTCTCATCCTGGGCTACAACACGCCAGTTGTTGCTCGGAAATGCTGTTAGCACAGTCTACACTTGCTCCTGTGTTACTAGGGTTCAGTAATGTCAGCTGTTCCCCTGCTGTGTGAACGGCAAAAAGTCCTGCTGCCTCCACCATGTTCTCTTCTCATCCCTGGGCTACAACACCGCCAGTTGTTGCTCGGAAGTGCTGTTAGCACAGGTCAACACTTGCTCCTGTGTTACTGGGGTTCAGTAATGTCAGCTGTTCCCCTGCTGTGTGAACAGCAAAAAGTCCTGCTGCCTCCACCATGTTCTCTTCTCATCCCTGGGCTACAACACCGCCAGTTGTTGCTCGGAAGTGCTGTTAGCACAGTCAACACTTGCTCCTGTGTTACTGGGGTTCAGTAATGTCAGCTGTTCCCCTGCTGTGTGAACAGCAAAAAGTCCTGCTGCCTCCACCATGTTCTCTTCTCATCCCTGGGCTACAACACCGCCAGTTGTTGCTCGGAAGTGCTGTTAGCACAGTCAACACTTGCTCCTGTGTTACTGGGGTTCAGTAATGTCAGCTTTCCCCTGCTGTGTGAACGCAAAAAGTCCTGCTGCCTCCAACATGTTCTCTTCTCATCCCTGGGCTACAACACCGCCAGTTGTTGCTCGGAAGTGCTGTTAGCACAGTCAACACTTGCTCCTGTGTTACTGGGTTCAGTAATGTCAGCTGTTCCCCTGCTGTGTGAACGCAAAAAGTCCTGCTGCCTCCACCATGTTCTCTTCTCATCCCTGGGCTACAACACCGCCAGTTGTTGCTCGGAAGTGCTGTTAGCACAGTCAACACTTGCTCCTGTGTTACTGGGGTTCAGTAATGTCAGCTGTTCCCCTGCTGTGTGAACGGCAAAAAGTCCTGCTGCCTCCACCATGTTCTCTTCTCATCCCTGGGCTACAACACCGCCAGTTGTTGCTCGGAAGTGCTGTTAGCACAGTCAACACTTGCTCCTGTGTTACTGGGGTTCAGTAATGACAGCTGTTCCCCTGCTGTGTGAACAGCAAAAAGTCCTGCTGCCTCCACCATGTTCTCTTCTCATCCCTGGGCTACAACACCGCCAGTTGTTGCTCGGAAGTGCTGTTAGCACAGTCAACACTTGCTCCTGTGTTACTGGGGTTCAGTAATGTCAGCTGTTCCCCTGCTGTGTGAACAGCAAAAAGTCCTGCTGCCTCCACCATGTTCTCTTCTCATCCCTGGGCTACAACACCGCCAGTTGTTGCTCGGAAGTGCTGTTAGCACAGTCAACACTTGCTCCTGTGTTACTGGGGTTCAGTAATGACAGCTGTTCCCCTGCTGTGTGAACAGCAAAAAGTCCTGCTGCCTCCACCATGTTCTCTTCTCATCCCTGGGCTACAACACCGCCAGTTGTTGCTCAGAAGTGCTGTTAGCACAGTCTACACTTGCTCCTGTGTTACTGGGGTTCAGTAATGTCAGCTGTTCCCCTGCTGTGTGAACGGCAAAAAGTCCTGCTGCCTCCACCATGTTCTCTTCTCATCCCTGGGCTACAGCACCACCAGTTGTTGCTCGGAAGTGCTGTTAGCACAGTCAACACTTGCTCCTGTGTTACTGGGGTTCAGTAATGTCAGCTGTTCCCCTGCTGTGTGAACGGCAAAAAGTCCTGCTGCCTCCACCATGTTCTCTTCTCATCCTGGGCTACAACACCGCCAGTTGTTGCTCGGAAGTGCTGTTAGCACAGTCAACACTTGCTCCTGTGTTACTGGGGTTCAGTAATGTCAGCTGTTCCCCTGCTGTGTGAACGGCAAAAAGTCCTACTGCCTCCACCATGTTCTCTTCTCATCCCTGGGCTACAACACCGCCAGTTGTTGCTCGGAAGTGCTGTTAGCACAGTCAACACTTGCTCCTGTGTTACTGGGGTTCAGTAATGTCAGCTGTTCCCCTGCTGTGTGAACGGCAAAAAGTCCTGCTGCCTCCACCATGTTCTCTTCTGATCCCTGGGCTACAACACCGCCAGTTGTTGCTCGGAAGTGCTGTTAGCACAGTGAACACTTGCTCCTGTGTTACTGGGGTTCAGTAATGTCAGCTGTTCCCCTGCTGTGTGAACGGCAAAAAGTCCTGCTGCCTCCACCATGTTCTCTTCTCATCCCTGGGCTACAACACCGCCAGTTGTTGCTCGGAAGTGCTGTTAGCACAGTCAACACTTGCTCCTGTGTTACTGGGGTTCAGTAATGTCAGCTGTTCCCCTGCTGTGTGAACGGCAAAAAGTCCTGCTGCCTCCACCATGTTCTCTTCTCATCCCTGGGCTACAACACCGCCAGTTGTTGCTCGGAAGTGCTGTTAGCACAGTCAACACTTGCTCCTGTGTTACTGGGGTTCAGTAATGTCAGCTGTTCCCCTGCTGTGTGAACAGCAAAAAGTCCTGCTGCCTCCACCATGTTCTCTTCTCATCCCTGGGCTACAACACCGCCAGTTGTTGCTCGGAAGTGCTGTTAGCACAGTGAACACTTGCTCCTGTGTTACTGGGGTTCAGTAATGTCAGCTGTTCCCCTGCTGTGTGAACGGCAAAAAGTCCTGCTGCCTCCACCATGTTCTCTTCTCATCCCTGGGCTACAACACCGCCAGTTGTTGCTCGGAAGTGTCATTGGCACGGGTACTCACTCCTGCCCAGACTGGTTACAGCACGCCATCTGTTTCCTGTCAGTGTAAACGTCACTTAGCCTCCAATAAGTTGTCCTGTCGTGTTGCGGTCGGGTTAGCCGACTCTATGGTGCTTGGAGTTTAGGTGCTTCCTATGTGTGCTGCGGGATATGCAAATAAAGGCTGTTTCCGTTGTGACAATAGGACAATCACCCACTGTAGTACTGTGGGATTCTGTAACTGCGGCCGGCTCGCGGCCTGTCAACTTAAATTTCCATGGGTACCTTATGCTACCCGTCCGGGTTCCAGTACCGTCAGCTGGTTCTCCGCAGTGCCTTTAGCCTAGGTGCCTCCATCTCGGTATCCGAGTTCCAGCAACGTCTGCTGGTCCTTGGTAGTGCTTTGGAGCACAGGTACCTCCTGCTTAGTAACCGTGTCCCAGTAACGTCAGCTGGTCCTCGGTTGTGCCATTGGCTCTTTTCCTTCTGCTGCCCCTCCGGGTTCCAGCACAGTCAGCTGGTCCTCGTTACTTGCATTGGCTCTTGTACCTTCTGCTACCCGTCCGGGTTCCAGTACCGTCAGCTGGTTCTCCGAAGTGCCTTTGGCCTAGGTGCCTCCATCTCGGTATCCGAATTCCAGCAACGTCTGCTGGTCCTTGGTAGTGCTTTGGAGCACAGGTACCTCCTGCTTAGTAACCGTGTCCCAGTAACGTCAGCTGGTCCTCGGTTGTGCCATTGGCTCTTTTCCTTCTGCTGCCCCTCCGGGTTCCAGCACAGTCAGCTGGTCCTCGTTACTTGCATTGGCTCTTGTACCTTCTGCTACCCGTCCGGGTTCCAGTACCGTCAGCTGGTTCTCCGAAGTGCCTTTGGCCTAGGTGCCTCCATCTCGGTATCCGAGTTCCAGCAACGTCTGCTGGTCCTTGGTAGTGCTTTGGAGCACAGGTACCTCCTGCTTAGTAACCGTGTCCCAGTAACGTCAGCTGGTCCTCGGTTGTGCCATTGGCTCTTTTCCTTCTGCTGCCCCTCCGGGTTCCAGCACAGTCAGCTGGTCCTCGTTACTTGCATTGGCTCTTGTACCTTCTGCTACCCGTCCGGGTTCCAGTACCGTCAGCTGGTTCTCCGAAGTGCCTTTGGCCTAGGTGCCTCCATCTCGGTATCCGAGTTCCAGCAACGTCTGCTGGTCCTTGGTAGTGCTTTGGAGCACAGGTACCTCCTGCTTAGTAACCGTGTCCCAGTAACGTCAGCTGGTCCTCGGTTGTGCCATTGGCTCTTTTCCTTCTGCTGCCCCTCCGGGTTCCAGCACAGTCAGCTGGTCCTCATTACTTGCATTGGCTCTTGTACCTTCTGCTACCCGTCCGGGTTCCAGTACCGTCAGCTGGTTCTCCGCAGTGCCTTTGGCCTAGGTGCCTCCATCTCGGTATCCGAGTTCCAGCAACGTCTGCTGGTCCTTGGTAGTGCTTTGGAGCACAGGTACCTCCTGCTTATAACCGTGTCCCAGTAACGTCAGCTGGTCCTCGGTTGTGCCATTGGCTCTTTTCCTTCTGCTGCCCCTCCGGGTTCCAGCACAGTCAGCTGGTCCTCGTTACTTGCATTGACTCTTGTACCTTCTGCTACATTTACAAATTGAAGATTTTTTCAATGCTTTTTTGGGTAATCACTCTGGATCTCCAACAATTAAGACGACGACCCTGATGACGACCCCGAAGAAGATGACGACCACAAGGACGACGAGCATCAAGCCAACCAGCCTATACACCATCACAAAGAAGAAATAAAAGATTACCAAACAGGACTAAGAAGGTTAA
Organism: Oophaga sylvatica; assembly: GCA_033576555.1. Classification (NCBI taxonomy): domain Eukaryota; kingdom Metazoa; phylum Chordata; class Amphibia; order Anura; family Dendrobatidae; genus Oophaga; species Oophaga sylvatica. The sequence goes on along the minus strand of JARQOD010000004.1, from coordinate 335,733,232 downwards.
GACAAACTACAAGATACAGAACAAGAGACTTAAGAACAGTAAGCAGAAGATCAAAAAGCAGAAGAACATGAAGTATAAGACCAAAATGAAGAGCAAAATATATGCTCTAAATTATAAGCAGAAGAAGAATAAGCAGTGTATGGGGGTGAGTCCGTTCCTCCTCGTGGTGCCCCTGGAAAATGCCTGCTGCTGCAGGCTAAACTGAACACGGACAAATACTGTTGTAATTTAAATCTTTTGTGACAGCAAGAACGGAAGGATGAAAAATTCATACTTTGACAGATTACAAGTACAGGATTCTCTGTCACAAATAAGAATATGATGAAGAAGATGAAGTACAATATGAATAAGAATAATAGTTTAATAACAAGAATATGAGTAATGTTAACAAAAAGATGAATAGCAAGAAGTTTAAGAAGAAGATAAAGAAGGTGAAGATGAAGAATAATTTGATGAAAAAGATGATGCTGCTGAAGATTATGAAGGAGAAAGTGTGTCAAAAGTTAAAAAGGTGAAGAGCATGGAAGTTGTGAAATATACATATTTGCCAAAATAGAAAAAACGTTAACAACATTGTCAATTTCTTCGTCAATCCGAACATCTTTAAAAAAAAAATATTTATGCTATTCCATTTGATTGGGTTAAACATCTATGCCTTTAATGTCTCCTCAACCTTCCCCAATACATTCTACATTACTCTTTGTTGTTTTCCTTCATGTACAATTAACCAACAAGGCAAGAATGGGGTTTTTTTAATTCCGATATTTTGTTCCCATAGACTTACATTGGATTTCCGGTATCGGTATTGGGTATCGCCGATATTTTTTGGGTATCGGCGATACCATTCCGATTCCGATACTTTTGGATATCGGAAAGTGTCGCTCAACTCTACTCTCAACGTGTTTCACTCATTTTACTTATCAATACATCACAGGAGTTGTATCTCCTGGCCTCGATGCCTGCTGCTGTCGGCTGCATGTCCGTGTCACTGACCGCGATATACGGCTCCTATGCGTGATGAGTTGAAAGTGCAGGATAATATGCTTGACATACTGTATAAACAATCCTCATGATGTACCCATAAGGTAAATAAGTGTATTTTAAGAAGCTGACTGTTAGGGGTCGAGTTCCCGCTTCTGCACAAGGGGAATCTCGAGCCATCCCGGCTGCGGTCTCCCATCCGTCTCCGGCCGCAGTGGACTCTGCTCAGCTTAGACGTCGGTCCCAGCGTCTCGCCCAGTCTAACAGTGTGCAGAGGATTACTGCTGCCTCTCCAGGCTCTGCTATTGTGGCCAGTACTGGTTAGCGGCGAGCAGACGTCTTTAGGACAAAGTCCTTGTTTTCCCCTTCTGAGCATGCCCAGGGTGAGATCTCTCATTGGAGATCAGGGGTCACATGCTCAGGTACTGCAACAGCTCCTATTGGTCCACCAGTAAGGTCCTGTGACTACTGGTGTTCTGGAACAGTTTCATTGGTCCTTGTTTCTGGCAGGTCCTGTAGCTGTTACTATAAAAGGGTGGCATGGCTGGGCCGCCATGCGCTAGTATCAATTGCATTATGTGCTTTGTGCCAGTGTGATCATGCACGCATGTGATTAGGGCTCGGCTGAAATAAGCCCCTAGAATACCGGCACCTCCGGTGAGGAGATTTGAGTGCAAGTAGTTAGGGCTTGGCTGAAATAAACCCCTAGAATACCGGCTTCTCCGGTGAGGAGATTGCTTGAATGCGTTGCTGTCTGCATGATCACTTACTGCTATCCGCACAGCAGTTATCTGTGTATCCCTGTGAGTCTAACAGGACACAGTCTTTTTCTCAGCGGCTCTGTGACGCAACAGGGTTCGCTTTATAACGCTGGTTCAGCGCCCTAGCGTTTTACTTTGCGGCTCACTGAAGCTAAGTGAGTTCGCACCTATCGCCATATAGCGCTGTGGCATTCCGTTAGCGGCTCTGGGGATTAATAGAGTTCGCACTTACTTTCTTTCCCTAACTTTATGTGTGCATATTGCGGCTAGCCAATTGAGGTGCAGGAAACATCCAGAATGTTCTGATACAATGGCTTGTGTCATTGCCTGCTGAAATCACTGTCCCTCTCTATATAAAAAGCGGACATCTTGTTTTAGCACCATTTTGACACTGTAACAACTCAGAGAGACTACTCCTGATGCAAGCAGTGTTAGAATCTAGATTTTTGTTAGCTAGCTAGGCGGTTGTTTTTTACTCAGATAGTTTGGCTAGGTAATGTCCTGTGTGGCTCTGAAATCATCTTTCCAGCAATTTTTTTTACATTACTGAGGTACTCAGACAAAGACAGCAGTGCACATGTCATACAAATGTGTTGTGCACTACTTCTATTGTGCTCCATGCACGAGTATAGCATTCTAAATCTTAGCTTAATGTGAAACAGCATGCCATAGTCCACTTTATCACTTTGCCATTTAGTGCTGTGGTGACATAGTTCTGTGATTTGAGCTGTTGCACATGAAGAAATATTTTTTAGGGGCAGATGCTAGTGTGAATGACCATGCCATATCTCAACTTGTTATTTAGTGGCAGCGAAATTCCTCAGTGTGTATTGCTCATGCACATTATAAAAATACATACCGTATATACTCGTGTATAAGCCGAGATTTTCAGCACCTCTTTTCGTGCTGAAAATGCCCCTCGGCTTATACACGAGTCATAGGGCAGAAACCAGCGGGGGAGGGGATGCCGCGGCAGGAGCCGGTGGCTGGGATCATACTCACCCCTCCCCGTGCCATCGCTGAGCGTCCCTGCAATCCTGCGTTCTCCCCAGCTTCCTGCAGCTCTCCAGCACTGAGCGGTGATGTAATACCCGCTCATTAAGGTCATGTAATATGGACGCGACGCCACTCCCATGGGCGTGGCTTCCATATTCATGGCCTTAATGAGCGGTATTACGTCACCGCTCAGCGCCGGAGAGCTGCAGGAAGCAGGTGAGAATGCAGGATTGCAGGGACGCTCAAGCGATGGCACGGGGAGGGGTGAGTATGATGGAGGAGAGGACAAGGAGCACAGAGCTGGACGGGGGAAGCATGGAGGAGGACCGGGGGGAGAACGGAGGACGGGGGAAGCATGGAGGAGGACGGGGAAGCATGGAGCAGGACGGGGTGGGAGGAGAACGGTGGACGGGGGAAGCATGGAGGAGGACCGGGGGGAGAACGGAGGACGGGGGAAGCATGGAGGAGGATGGGGAAGCATGGAGCAGGACGGGGGAGGACGGGGGAAGCATGGAGGAGGACGGGGGGGAGAACGGAGGACGGGAGAAGCATGGAGGAGGACAATGAGCAAGGAGCAGGACGGGGGGAGGATGGAGGGCACAGAGGAGCACCGAGCAGGATGGGGGGAGAGGATGGAGGGCACAGAGGAGCACGGAGCAGGACGGGGGGCACAGGAGGACGGAGAAGGAATGGGGGAGCACAGCGGAGGATGGAGCAGGAGGGGGGGAGTACAGAGGAGAATGGGGGAGCACAGTGCTGGATGGGGAGCAAGGAGCAGGACGGGGGCAGCACAGAGCAGGAGGGCAGTTTATACACCCGGCTTATACACGAGTCAATAAGTTTTCCCAGTTTATTGTGGCAAAATTAGGGGGGTCGGCTTATACACGGGTCGGCTTATACACGAGTATAAACGGTAATTTTTTTCTGCTGCTTAATGTGATACAACTCGCGATATTCCACTTTGTCATTCTGTGGTGTTGATATGAAACTGTCTGCAGACCTACAGTCATGGCCAAAAGTTTTGAGAATGACACAAATATTAATTTTTACAAAGTCTACTGCTTCACTTTTTCTAATGGCAATTTGCATATACTCCAGAATGTTATAAAGAGTGATCAGCTTAACTGCAATTACTTGCAAAGTCAATATTTGGCTAGAAAATGAACTTTATCCCCCAAAACACATTTCAACATCATTGCAGCCCTGCCTTAAAAGGACCAGCTAACCTCTTTTCAGTGATTGCTCCATTAACACAGGTGTGGGTGTTGATGAGGACATGGCTGGAGATCAATCTGTCATGATTAAGTAAGAATGACACCACTGGACACTTTAAAAGGAGGCTGGTACTTGGCATCAATGTTTCTCTTCTGTTAACCATGGTTATCTCTAAAGAAACACGTGCAGTCATCATTGCAATGCACAAAAATGGCCTAACAGGGAAAAGTATCGCAGCTAGAAAGATTGCACCTCAGTCAACAATCTATCGCATCATCAAGAACTTCAAAGAGAGAGGTTCCATTGTTGCCAAAAAGGCTCCAGGGCGCCCAAGAAAGACCAGCAAGCGCCAGGACCGTCTCTTAAAAGTGTTTCAGCTGCGGGATCGGGCTACCAGCAGTGCAGAGCTTGCTCAGGAATGGCAGCAGGCAGGTGTGAGTGCATCTGCACGCACTGTGAGGCGGAGACTCTTGGAGCAAGGCCTGGTCTCAAGGAGGGCAGCAAAGAAGCCACTTCTCTCCAGAAAAAACATCATGGACAGACTGATATTCTGCAAAAGGTACAGGCAGTGGACTGCTGAGGACTGGGGTAAAGTTATTTTCTCTGATGAATCCCCTTTTCGATTGTTTGGGACTTCAGGAAAACGCCTCATTCGGAGAAGACAAGGTGAGCGCTACCACCAGTCTTGTCTCATGCCAACTGTTAAGCATCCTGAAACCATTCATGTGTGGGGTTGCTTCTCAGCCAAGGGAATCGGCTCTCTCACAGTCTTGCCTAAAAACACAGCCATGAATAAAGAATGGTACCAGAATGTCCTCCAAGAGCAACTTCTCCCAACCCTCCAAGAGCAGTTTGGCGATCAACAATGCCTTTTCCAGCATGATGGAGCACCTTGCCATAAAGCAAAGGTGATAACTAAATGGATCAGGGAACAAAACATAGAGATTTTGGGTCCATGGCCTGGAAACTCCCCAGATCTTAATCCCATTGAGAACTTGTGGTCAATCATCAAGAGACGGGTGGACAAACAAAAACCTAAAAATTCTGACAAAATGAAAGCATTGATTGTGCAAGAATGGACTGCTATCAGTCAGGATTTGGTCCAGAAGTTGATTGAAAGCATGCCAGGGAGAATTGCAGAGGTCCTGAAGAAGAAGGGTCAACACTGCAAATATTGACTTGCTGCATTAACTCATTCTAACTGTCAATATAAGCTTTTGTTACTCATATGTTTGCAATTATTATATTTCTGTCTGTGATAAAAAACATCTATCAAACACACATAAAAACCAGAGGGCAGCTGATCATGTGAAAATATAATATTTGTGTCATTCTCAAAACTTTTGGCCATGACTGTAATGCACATTAAAAAAAATTCTAATTTTTCTGTTGCAAAATGTGATACAGCCCGCCGTATCCCATGTTATCATTTTGTTGGGTTGAAATTAAGCTGTCTGCAGACCTCACGCACATAAAAAAAAATTCTGTTGCTAAATGTGATAGAGGCTGCCATATCCCACATTGTCATTTTGGGGCAGTTACATTGTTGTGTGTGCAGAGCTGTTGCACATAGTAAAAAAAAACATTTTGGGGGGATTTTACAAACTGAATACGGCAGGCTAAATCCGAATTTGAAATTTTTTAGAACATATCTTCTAGTTTATACAGGCATCACCCACACTAAAAAAAAATTCTTCTGTCACTAGTGCCGTACAGTAGGGGTCATCTCACTTTGCTGAGTTTGAGCAATGTCTGTCTCCGCTGAACCTGCATCTAGGGAAGTCCGTATCTGACAACAGTGTAAACCTGGTGGTGGCCCTATGGCAAGGCAAGCTTACACATGTGCTTTGCATGTCTCACATCCTCAACCTGGTGGTACAGAATTTTCTCAGCCACTATCCTGGTCTGGGTGAGCTGCTGCAGGAAGCACGGAAGCTGTGTGCTCAGTTCCGCTGTTTGCACCCCTCAGGTCATCGACTTGCTTCGCTACAGAGGTGTTTGTCCATGCCAATTAACAGGTTGATATGCAATGTGCCGACATGGTGGAATTCGACTCTGCACATGTTGCAGCGACTATGGAAGCAGCAACGAGCCCTGACGCAGTATGTCATGTCGTATAGCCTGGGCCAACGCAGTACGGACATGGCGCATATCACGTTTACCGGTTAGGCACAGATTAAGGACCTCTGCATCCTTCTGCACAGTTTAGAAATGGCTACTAAGATGGCTACAGCTCATGATGCTGTCATCAGCATCACTATTTCTGTCATCTATATGCTGGAGCAGACTTTGACTAGCTGCAGGAGGAGATGGTCGACCCAGAAGAAGAGGAGGAAGCAGAGGAGGCTGCAGAAGGGATAACACTGTCTCAAAGTTCCAGACTGTCGTCACATAGGCGGGTGTCAGGTGAGGGGGGATTACTGCAATCGCAGGGGGGGGCTGGTGATAACAGACAAACTGTTATTCATGGTTGGCTAGAGGGGATGGAGGAAACAAGCATCAGTGTTACCCAGCCACCAACACCCCATGGGCTTGGACTTCATGGTCCGACATATGAGTGCCTTCTTGCTGCACTGTCTGCAAGATGATCACCATAGAAGCAAATACTCAAAAGCCACATTATATTCTTAATAGGGCCAAGTACTGACTCACAATAAGCAAATTTCCCCCCATAGTAAAACAAAACAAATTTCTATGTATGTGGAGTACTCTCAATAACATAGAAACAGAAGGAGAACCAGAGTAGCCATAAACCACGAAAAAAAGTGATAAAATAACCATGAACAAATTTTATTTATACAAAATCAATAAAACATTGTTAGGGTCTGCGGAACGCACCTAATAGATATTGTAGAGAGGTGCGTTCGCAACCCGGGGTCCACCGTGCAGGCGAAGCCCGCTACTAGTAAGATGGCGAAAGTAGCGAACTCTGTTATCCCGCAGAGTCGCTAAAATAAACGCCGTAGCGCGCTGTGGCAGTTAGTGCGAACTCTGTTAATCCCTAGAGCCGCTAACGGGAATGCCACAGCGCTATATGGCGATAAGTACGAACTCACTTAAAGGGAATCTGTCACCCTAAATTGGCGGGATATTTAAATGATGGCAGTCAGGTCAGATGGGCGGTGTTTTGGGTACTTGCCTTAACATGTTGTTCGCCGCTGTCTCCATTATTTCTGGGAATTGTAGTTGTTGCCCTCCATATAACGCGCCTGCACATTGCAATCTTGAATTGAGCACGCACAGTATGCTTTGCCCGAAGATTGCAATGCACAGGCGCGTTATATGAAGGGCAACGACTACAATTCCCAGAAATAATGGAGACAGCGGCGAACAACATGTTAAGGCAAGTACCCAAAACACCGCCCATCTGACCTGACTGCCATCATTTAAATATCCCGCCAATTTAGGGTGACAAATTCCCTTTAACTTCAGTGAGCCGCAAAGTAAAACGGTAGGGCGCTGAACCAGCGTTATAAAGCGAACCCTGTTGCGACACAGAGCCGCTGAGAAAAAGACTGTGTCCTGTTAGACTCACAGGGATACACAGATAACTGCTGTGCGGATAGCAGTCCGTAATCATACAGACAACAACGCAATCAAGCAATCTCCTCACCGGAGAAGCTGGTGTTCTAGGGGCTTATTTCAGCCAAGCCCTAACCACGTGCACCCAAATCTCCTCACCGGAGAAGCCTTTATTCTAGGGGCTTATTTCAGCCGAGCCCTAACCACATGCGTACATGATCACACTGGCGCAAAGCACATAATGCAATTGATATTAGCGCATGGCGGCCCAGCCATGCCACCCTTTTATAGTGTCACTGCGCATGTGTGGACACATGACATGCATTCCACATAAGCAAACATCACACACTTACGTCAGCTGAGCTATCGATGAATAACAAAGGATCAGATTGGTAATTCTGGTGGATAAGCAAACATCACACACTTACATCATGAATGACAAAGGATCAGATAAGTAATCCCAGTGGATAATAGACATGCATGAGTGCAATATTGTATATTATGTACTGTGTTATAACCCGACAGGAAAAGACACACCTGCGTATAAAACACAGGAAAAAAAGTCGATCCCCATACAGGGTAATTGTTACATATATGTGACCCCCTCCACTGTGAATAACAAGGTCTTTAGTATGCTAAGTAGGTCAGGCCAAAACACGACTTCAAAGCTTTAGTACGGAGCTACGCCAGCATGGGGCCTGGAGATGCCTGGGGGATTCAATTAGATTACACCTGTCAGCTAGACAGAGAAAACACATTCATTGTCTCTCCCAGCCATTACGACTCCGTTCTAGGATTATGAATTATGAGCACATCTTTCAAGGTACAGACTCATAAAAAATATCTGCGTGATCCTGTGGACCTCAGGCATCTGACAGTGCGACTCCCGAGTCGGTTATGGCTCGGGGACCTGAGATATAGAGATTGGGTTGTGGTGGAGGGCCAATCGGGCCATGTTTGATCTCCACGCGACAGGCAAAACAAACTGCATTCGCTGGTACCTCTCGTGTCCTGATCCGATCGTCCTGGAGAAAGTTTACCCCTTTCTTAGATATTGGGAATAAATTCTGCAGGGAGCTAAGGATGGAGATTATTAGCCCACCCTCTGACACCGAGGGGAGGGACCTAGCAGGTTTAAGAACAGTGAGCGGATGGTAGATACTCGCTATTCACACAGAAGAACAAGACGATGAAGATCTAAGAAGGAACAAGGGACAGATCTGCCAAGGGAGCAGCGGCACACGTTTTGGGAACTGTCCGGCAACTAAGATTCGTACCTGTGGACCGCAGAGCTCCCGGCATCCACATGCAACCTACAGCCTGGTAACATTGACCTTTAGCTAATACCTCTAAGCCTTGTACCTGTCATGTGTGCATCGCCACGAAGATCGTCGCGGTTGCACATTCTGGCTTCTCACAGCTGAGTTGCTGTTTCTTTGTGTTTGGCAGTTAGGGAGTTAATTCTGTCTGTGCTCAGTTCTGGGACTGGGTGCAGTTTCTTCCGGCTGCAATTAATTATTTGTTGATTGGTTTCCTTTAAATCTCTGGTTGTCTGTGTTGGGAGTTGCCAGTGAAATTCTTCATGCAGACCACAGATAGGATTGTATCTGTATAGACTTAAGTTAAAGAGCTCCTTAGTTGTTTTAAGCTCACCTTGCTTAGAGTTTAATATCCCAGATCATTTATGTTCCTTCTGTGTTTGAGTGTGTATGCAAGTCTGTGTTTTCTCCAGTCTGTCTTATATGTCTAATCTGTGTATTTAGCAGAGATCAGCCCATATCCCTTTGGTGGTAATCAGAATCCTTCTTAGGACTGATTACAGGGTTCAGGGACTGATAGGAGACAGGGTTAGGCTGGAGACTTGGACCTCTGAACCATTATCAGTACCTCCAAGGTGAGGGATTAGTTAGGACCCCAGTTTAGGGTCAGGTTAGACCCCCGGTCCTCCTCTCTCCTGTGACAGTGTATCAAGTTCTCAAGATTAACCCTGAGTTCAACGGATATCGTGTCAGGTAAATCTATTCTATATTTACATGCTGATGTTGCTAATCTATATGTTGTATAGAGTGTTGTTCTTTTAAGAATAGTTTACTGACATCGTACACATATCATAAGACCGCGTGACATTTTCACTGGCCCTAAAATTATTCCCAGTTGCCATGGATCCAGTAGCCCAGCTGGCTCTGCAGTTGCAGGGATTATCCATGGAGCTGACGGACATTAAGTCCAAAGTTTTGTCTCCCTCGGAGCAAACCAGATTTGAACCTAAAGTAGCTCTCCCGGACAGGTTCACTGGTGGGCGAGACAAATTTTTTACCTTCAGGGAAGCATGTAAATTGTATTTTCGGCTTCGGCCTCGATCATCAGGGAGTGAAGAGCAGAGAGTGGGAATTGTTATCTCGCTCCTACAAGGGGACCCTCAATCCTGGGCCTTCTCCCTTCCTCCGGGATCCCCGGCTCTACAGTCAGTAGATCGATTTTTTACTGCCCTGGGTTTGGTATATGATGACCCAGATCGGGTCTCTCTTGCTGAGACAAAATTACGTAAGATACAGCAGGGAGATCGTCCGGCGGAGGAATTTGCTTCTGAGTTCCGTAGATGGGCCACAGATACTCAGTGGAATGACCCAGCTCTTAGGAGCCAGTTTTGTCATGGGCTTTCTGACAAATTAAAGGACGTTTTGGCTCAGTATGATTCTCCTCCATCACTGGAGGCTGCTATGGCCCTAGCTATCCGTACTGATAGACGGCTCCGGGAGAGGTGCGAGGTAACTCCGCCCCCTGTTGTTACTCCACCTACTACTAAAGTCCCTTATGTTGAGGTTCCCCTTGTCTGTTCGGAGGAGCCTATGCAGTTGGGAGGGACATCATTTCGTAGGAGGGGATTGGCGGTACGCCGCAGGACTAGAAGGTGTTTCTTCTGCGGGAAAGAGGGACATTTTGTTGGGGGATGTCCATCCCGTGCCTTGTTGAGCAAAAAGTCGCCGGAAAACTGTTAATCCCAGGTTGTGTGGTGGACGACAACCTGGGAGTATGTATTTCGTCCGCTAGTTCTTCTCAGTTCCTTGTACCAGTGGAGGTGGTGGTTGGTACGAGAGTGGAGAGATTTTCTGTTCTTCTTGATAGTGGGTCCGGGGCTAATCTGGTTGACGCTCAGTTTGCTCAGGCTCAAGGTATGCATCTGAGTGTATTGGTCAAACCGATCCCTATATTCTCCATTGACGCCAGGCCTCTCGGCCAAGGTAGCTTTGTTCATGAGGTTCATAACATTGACCTTCGGGTAGGGGCAATACATAGGGAACTATTATCTTGTTATGTGTTGGAGGGTCTACCTACTCCTATTGTGTTGGGACTTCCTTGGTTGGTTAAACATAACCCTGTGATTAATTGGCAGTCCAGAGATATAAGCCAATGGGGGAGTTTTGCAAAAGTAACTGCATGAACACAGTCATCAGTGCGGTCGTGCCTAGTACTTTGCCTCCTTTTTTGGAGGACTTTGGGGATGTGTTCTCTGAGGAGGGGTGTCAGGAGTTGCCTCCTCATCGCGTGTATGACTGCTCTATTAATTTACTTCCTGATGCTAAGTTACCTAAAGCTAGGTTATATAACCTTTCTGGTCCTGAGAGGCAGGCTATGAAAGATTATATTTCGGAAAGTCTGGCCAAAGGGCATATTAGACCTTCATCTTCCCCAGTGGCCGCGGGGTTCTTCTTTGTGAAGAAAAAAGATGGAGGCCTACGCCCTTGCTTGGATTTCCGCGAACTTAATCGGATTACTGTTCGAGATCCGTATCCACTCCCTCTGATTCCTGATCTCTTCAATCAAATTGTTGGCGCCAAATGGTTCTCTAAATTGGATCTCAGGGGGCGTATAATCTGATTAGGATAAAAGAGGGGATGAGTGGAAAACGGCGTTTAACACGCCGGAGGGACATTATGAGAACCTTGTCATGCCTTTTGGTCTGACTACTGCACCAGCAGTATTCCAACATTTTGTTAATGACATTTTTCGTCATCTGGTGGGGCTGTTTGTGGTCGTATATTTGGATGACATTTTAATTTACTCACCAGATCTTGTGTCTCACCAGGAGCATGTGAGACAGGTGTTGCAGATCTTGCGAGACAATAAACTATACGCCAAACTGGAAAAGTGTGTATTCGCCGTACAGGAACTTCAGTTTTTGGGTTTCTTGGTGTCAGCCTCCGGTTTCCGTATGGACCCTGAAAAGGTGAGAGCAGTGCTTGAATGGGATCAGCCAGAGGATCTTAAGGCTCTGCAGCGTTTTCTGGGGTTTGCTAAATACTACCGGAAATGTATTTGTAATTTCTCATCTGTTGTCAAACCTCTCACTGACATGACAAGAAAAGGGACGGATTTTTCTAAATGGTCGGACAAAGCTTGCCAAGCTTTTTCCTCTTTGAAAAAATGTTTTGCTTCGGCACCCGTTCTCATCCAACCAGATGCATCACAGCCGTTCGTTGTGGAGGTGGACGCGTCTGACGTAGGGGTGGGTGCAATATTGTCCCAGGGTCCGTCCCCTGGTAAATGGCATCCGTGCGCTTTCTTTTCTAAAAAATTGTCGTCCGCCGAAAGGAATTATGATATCGGCAATAGGGAACTTTTGGCCATTAAGTTGGCTTTTGAAGAATGGCGTCACTTTTTGGAGGGGGCAGTCCACCCGGTCACCGTCATTACTGATCACAAGAACCTGCTGTATTTGGAATCTGCTAAGCGTCTGAATTCCAGACAAGCTCGATGGTCGTTGTTTTTTACCAGGTTTAATTTTGTTGTCACTTATCGCCCTGGATCTAAGAATGTTAAGGCGGATGCCTTGTCTCGCAGTTTCCCAGGGGCCGGGAAAATGGATGACCCGATTCCTATCCTTCAGGAGGGGGTGGTAGTGTCGGCTGTATGTTCTGAGCTTGAGGAGGAGGTGTTAGAGGCTCAGGGGGACGCCCCTGCAGGACCTCCAGGGAGACTGTTTGTCCCAAATCAGTTGAGACAAAAGGTTATTGAGGCACATCATAATTCTGCTTTAGCAGGACATCCAGGGAGTAAGGCTACTTTAGATCTCCTTTCTCGCCGGTTTTGGTGGCCTAACGTTAATAAAGATGTTTTAACTTTTGTCGCGTCCTGTGGGGTTTGTGCTCGCTCTAAGACCCCTCATACCCGTCCGTCTGGGACCCTCTTACCCTTGAAACTTCCGGAGCGTCCATGGACTCATTTGTCTATGGACTTCATCACGGACCTTCCTCAGTCGTCAGGGAAGACTGTCATACTGGTGGTTGTTGACAGGTTCAGTAAGATGGCACATTTCATTGCTCTTCCTGCCCTCCCTAATGCTAAAACTCTGGCGCAGGTGTTCATTGGGGAGATTGTGAGACTTCATGGGTTGCCTTCTGATGTGGTGTCAGATAGGGGGTCTCAGTTTGTGTCCAAGTTTTGGAGGGCATTTTGTTTACGTCGGGGGATGCAATTGTCATTTTCCTCGGCTTTTCATCCGCAGACCAATGGTCAGACAGAGCGTCTGAATCAAAGCCTAGAGACTTATCTTCGGTGTTTTGTCTCAGAGAACCAGGAGGACTGGTCTTCTTTCTTGCCTCTGGCAGAGTTCGCTCTTAACAACAGGCGGAGCGAGTCCACTGGTAAGTCCCTGTTTTTTGGGGCATATGGTTTTCATCCCCAGTTTTGTACATTCAATGGGGGGGGCCCTTCTGGGGTTCCTGAGGAGGAGCGTTTCTCGTCGTCACTTGCTTCAGTGTGGAGAGGTGTATTGAATAATCTGAGTGCTATGGGGAACCGTTATTAACGTATGGCTGATAGGAGGAGAGTTTCTGGTCCAGATCTTAATGTGAACGATCTGGTATGGTTGTCTACCAGGAATATAAAACTTAAAGTTCCCTCCTGGAAGCTGGGCCCCAGATTCATCGGGCCGTACAGGATCAGTTCCATAATTAATCCTGTGGCATTTCGTCTGGACCTCCCTCCTACGTTTAAAATTCATAATGTGTTCCACAAGTCATTACTTAAGAGGTACGTGGCACCAGTCATACCATCACCTCTACCTCCTCCTCCAGTGGTGGTCAATGGTAACTTGGAGTTTCAAGTGTCAAAGATCATTGACTCACGTCTGAATCGCCGGTCCCTTCAGTACTTGGTGCATTGGAAGGGGTATGGTCCAGAGGAGAGGACGTGGGTTCCTGCGTCTGACATTAATGCAGATCGTTTGGTGCGGACCTTCCACAGAACTCACCCGGGCAAACCTGGCCCTGAGGGTCCGGCGGCCCCTCGTAGAAGGGGGGGTACTGTCATGTGTGCATCGCCACGAAGATCGTCGCGGTTGCACATTCTGGCTTCTCACAGCTGAGTTGCTGTTTCTTTGTGTTTGGCAGTTAGGGAGTTAATTCTGTCTGTGCTCAGTTCTGGGACTGGGTGCAGTTTCTTCCAGCTGCAATTAATTATTTGTTGATTGGTTTCCTTTAAATCTCTGGTTGTCTGTGTTGGGAGTTGCCAGTGAAATTCTTCATGCAGACCACAGATAGGATTGTATCTGTATAGACTTAAGTTAAAGAGCTCCTTAGTTGTTTTAAGCTCACCTTGCTTAGAGTTTAATATCCCAGATCATTTATGTTCCTTCTGTGTTTGAGTGTGTATGCAAGTCTGTGTTTTCTCCAGTCTGTCTTATATGTCTAATCTGTGTATTTAGCAGAGATCAGCCCATATCCCTTTGGTGGTAATCAGAATCCTTCTTAGGACTGATTACAGGGTTCAGGGACTGATAGGAGACAGGGTTAGGCTGGAGACTTGGACCTCTGAACAATTATCAGTACCTCCAAGGTGAGGGATTAGTTAGGACCCCAGTTTAGGGTCAGGTTAGACCCCCGGTCCTCCTCTCTCCTGTGACAGTGTATCAAGTCCTCAAGATTAACCCTGAGTTCAACGGATATCGTGTCAGGTAAATCTATTCTATATTTACATGCTGATGTTGCTAATCTATATGTTGTATAGAGTGTTGTTCTTTTAAGAATAGTTTACTGACATCGTACACATATCATAAGACCGCGTGACAGTACCTTATTGTAATATTTTACTCTGACTGCAAATCCACTGTATTTCCATTGTATATCTTACTGTATGTTTCTGTAATTATCTAGTGTGCCCTTAACCCCTTAACGACCAAGCCATTTTGTAGGTTAAAGACCAGGCCAATTTTTACAATTCTGACCACTGTCTCTTTATGAGGTTATAACTCTGGAACGCTTCAACGGATCTTGGCGATTCTGAGATTGTTTTCTCGTGACATATTGTACTTCATGATAGTGGTAAAAAATTCTTCAATATAACTTGCGTTTATTTATGAAAAAAACGGAAATATGGCAAAAATTTTGAAAATTTTGCAATTTTCAAACTTTTAATTTTTATGCCATTAAATCAGAGAGATATGTCACAAAAATTAGTTAATAAATAACATTTCCCACATGTCTGCTTTACATCAGCACAATTTTGGAACCAAAATTTTTTTTTGTTAGGAAGTTATAAGTGTTAAAAGTTGACCAGCAATTTCTCATTTTTCCAACAAAATTTACAAAACCATTTTTTTTAGGGGCCACCTCACATTTGAAGTGAATTTGAGGGGTCAATATGACAGAAAATACCCAAAAGTGACATCATTCTAAAAACTGCATCCCTCAACGTGTTCAAAGCCACATTCAAGAAGTTTATTAACCCTTTAGGTACTTCACAAGAATTGAAGCAATGTGGAAGGAAAAAATGAACATTTAACTTTTTTTCCCAAAATTTTTCTTCGACACAATTTTTTAAAATTTTGTCAAGGGTATCAGTAGAAAATGAATCACAATATTTGTTGTACAATTTCTCATGAGTACAACGATACACCATGTGTGGGGGTAAACCACTATTTGGGCACATGGCAGAGCTCGGAAGGGAAGCAGCGCCATTTGACTTTTTTGGCTGGAATTGAGATTGGACGCCATGTCGCATTTGGAGAGTCCCTGTGTGCCTAAACAGTGGAAACCCCCACAAACTGACCCCATTTTGGAAACTAGACCCCCCAAGGAACTTATCTAAATGTGTTGTGAGAGCTTTTAACCCCCAAGGGCTTCACAGAAGGTTATAACGTAGAGCCGTTAAATTAAAAAATCATATTTTTTCCACAAAAATGATCTTTTCATCCCAATTTTTATTTTGCAAAGGATAAAAGGACCCCAAAAGTTATTGTGCAATTAGTCCTGAGTACGCTGATACCCCATATGTGGGGGTAAACCACTATTTGGGTGCATGGCAGAGCTCGGAAGGGAAGCAGCGCCATTTGACTTTTTTGGCTGGAATTGAGATTGGACGCCATGTCGCATTTGGAGAGTCCCTGTGTGCCTAAACAGTGGAAACCCCCCACAAGTGACCCCATTTTGGAAACTAGACCCCCCAAGGAACTTATCTAGATGTGTGGTGAGAGCTTTGAACCCCCAAGGGCTTCACAGAAGGTTATAACGTAGAGCAGTAAAATTAAAAAATCATATCTTTTCCACAAAAATGATCTTTCCACCCCCAATTGTTATTTTCCAAAGGGTAACAGGACCCCAAAAGTTATTGTGCAATTTGTCCTGAGTACGCTGATACCCCATATGTGGGGGTAAACCACTATTTTGACGCATGGCAGAGCTCGAAAGGGAAGGAGCGCCTTTTTCAAATGCAGACTTTGATGGAATGGTCTGGGAGTGTCATGTCACGTTTGGAGAGCCCCTGATGTGCCTAAACAGTAGAAACCCCCCACAAGTGACTCCATTTTGGAAACTAGACCCCCCAAGGAACTTATCTAGATGTGTGGTGAGCACTTTGAACCCCCAAGTGCTTCACAGAAGTTTATAACGTAGAGCCGTGAAAATAAAAAAATCATATTTTTTTCCACAAAAATAATCTTTTTGCCCCCAAATTTTTATTTTTATAAGGGTAACAGGAGAAATAGGACCCCAAAAGCTATTGTGCAATTTGTCCTCAGTACGCTGATATCCCAATGTGGGGGGGGGACCACTATTTTGATGCATGGCAGAGCTCGGAAGGGAAGGAGCACCGTTTTTAAATGCAGACTTTGATGGAATGGTCTGCGGGTGTCATGTCGCGCTTGGAGAGCCCCTGATGTGCCTATACAGTAGAAACCCCCCACAAATGACCCCATTTTGCAAACTAGACCCCCCAAGGAACTTATCTAGATGTGTGGTCAGCACTTTGAACCCCCAAGGGCTTCACAGAAGTTTATAACGTAGAGCCGTGAAAATAAAAAAATCATATTTTTTTCCACATAAATGACCTTTTTGCCCCCAATTTTTTATTTTTATAAGGGTAACAGGAGAAATTGGGCCCCAAAAGTTGATGTGCAATTTGTCCTGAGTACGCTGATATCCCATATGTGGGGGGAACCACTATTTTGACGCATGGCAGAGCTCGGAAGGGAAGGAGCACCGTTTTTAAATGCAGACTTTGATGGAATGGTCTGCGGGTGTCATGTCGTGCTTGGAGAGCCCCTGATGTGCCTAAACAGTAGAAACTCCCCACAAATGACCCCATTTTGCAAAGTAGACCCCCCAAGGAACTTATCTAGATGTGTGGTCAGCACTTTGAACCCCCAAGGGCTTCACAGAAGTTTATAACGTAGAGCCGTGAAAATAAAAAAATCATATTTTTTTCCACAAAAATGACCTTTTTGCCCCCAAATTTTTATTTTTATAAGGGTAACAGGAGAAATAGGGCCCCAAAAGTTGATGTGCAATTTTTCCTGAGTACGCTGACATCCCATATGTGGGGGTAACCACTATTTTGACGCATGGCAGAGCTCGGAAGGGAAGGAGCACCGTTTTTAAATGCAGACTTTGATGGAATGGTCTGCGGGTGTCATGTCGCGCTTGGAGAGCCCCTGATGTGCCTAAACAGTAGAAACCCCCCACACATGACCCCATTTTGCAAACTAGACCCCCCCAAGGAACTTATCTAGATGTGTGGTCAGCACTTTGAACCCCCAAGGGCTTCACAGAAGTTTATAACGTAGAGCCGTGAAAATAAAAAAATCATATTTTTTTCCACAAAAAGGACCTTTTGCCCCCAAATTTTTATTTTTATAAGGGTAACAGGAGAAATAGGGCCCCAAAAGTTGATGTGCATTTTGTCCTGAGTACGCTGATATCCCATATGTGGGGGGGAACCACTGTGATCGCCTTACTGCGATCTTTGGGAGGCACAATGAACAAATCCACAAAAGGTGAAGAATTGGTTTTCTTTTTGACGTCGTTCCTCGTGCGGTATTAGTGATTAGGCGACTTTATTCCTCGGATCGGTGCGATTACAGCAATACCAGATTTATACCCTTTTTTCATGTTTAGCTTCTGTCACACACTAAAAGATGCTTTTTTTTTGGAATAATTTTTTGTAAGAAATTTTTGCATCGCCGTATTTTGAGAGCTATAATTTTTCCATATTTCGGCCGACAGAGTTATCTGTGGGCTTATTTTTTGCGGGACGAGCTGACGTTTTTATTGGTACCATATTCGGGCACATAACGTTTTTTGATCGCTTCCTATTCCGATTTTTGTGGAAGCAGAATGAACAAAAACCAGCAATTCAGGAATTGTTTTTTTTTTTTTCCCTCCGTTCCGTGTGTGGTAAAATTGATAAAGCATCTTTATTCTTCGGGTCACTGCGATTACAGCGATACCTCATTTATATATTTTTTTATGTTTTGGCGTTTTTTACACAATAAAAAATTTTATAGAAAAAATAATTATTTTTGCATCAGTTTATTCCGCGAGCTATAACTTTTTATTTTTTCGCTGATGATGCTGTATAGCAGCTTGTTTTTTGCGGGACAAGATGACGTTTTCAGCGGTACCATGATTATTTATATCTGACTTTTTGATCACGTGTTATTGCACTTTTTCCAAGCGGTATGATGATACCGCTTGGAAAAAGTATAATTTACTACTTTTTTGTGTTTTTTTTTACGGCTTTCACTGAAGGGGTTAACTAGGGTTACGCTTTTATAGATGGGATTTTTACGGACGTGGCGATACCAAACGTGTATTTTTTTTGTTTTTTATTTTTTTTATTACATAAAAATGTGTATTTTTTAGGGGATTTTTTTAAAATTATTTTTTAATATTTTTTTTACAATTTTTTGTAAAAAATGATTTTTTTAACTTGTCCCTTTATGGGACTTTCACTGTTTTTACTTTTTATTGCAGTTACAATGCATTGCAATGCTCCAGCATTGCAATGCATTGTACCTATGATGAAAGCTGCTGTGAGCATGATCACAGCAGCTTTCCGTAGCTAGATGACCCAGAGGTTGTCATGACAACCCCCGGGTCATCAAGGCAGAGATCGGGCCCTGCAAATACATTGCAGGGCGCCGATCTGAGGCAGAGGGAGCTCCCGACCCTCTGCCTCCCCCCCTGAGCGCTGCGATCGCGCTCGATCGCAGCAGTCAGGGGGTTAACAGCCAGGGGCGTTGGGGGCTCCGCTCCTGGCTGTCAGTGCAGGAAGCCTGGCCACTGCAGCGCCGGCTCCTGCACTGATCGCGCTGGGGAAGCTGAAATTTCAACTTCTCCTGCGCGATCGCTGCTGTGTTTGGTCAGTCAGATTGACTGACCAAGCACAGCGCTGTAGGTGCAGGGACCGACAGCAAAGGTCCCCGCACCGCTTGCCGTGCCTGTCAGCTGTCTGTGACAGCTGTCGGCACTGATCTACCACTGCGTGTTTACACGCAGTGGTAGATCAAAGGGATGACGTGCACAGTCCGTCCTGGTGCCGGAACTGAAACCCGGCCATGACGGACTGTGCACATCATTGGACATTAAGGGGTTAAGGCATTAAAACCATAAAATTAATTTTGTGCTGATGCTTTTACTCTGATCACGAATCTTAGAACACCCTGTGGGTAACAGGACATCCTCCCCGGCGGCCATTTGCTCTAGGTGCAGTTCCCTTACTGACCTGAGAGACAAAGGGGGCGCCGGAGAGCTGTACCTGTGTAGTTACATCACATTGGTGACGTGGGAGGAACCGGATTCTCTTGCCTGACTGTATGTATTGGTGACCCTTAACATTGGGCTGTGGGTTCCTTTTATGGGGCTGTGATTTTTTGCCTCTAGAGACTGCTTGCACTGCGGCTTTCAGGAGAAATTGGGTTGCTTGATACCGTTTTTGATAAACATGCATATTTGATATATGTATCTGTAATTATCATTTGGACATCTGTAACCAGCTTTTATAATGTTATATTTAATTATTAATGAGTATACATCTTGTTACAAAATATCTTTATGCTCCATATTTCTCCTGTCAGCGCTGATTTGATTGTGATATACCAGTAGTGTGTCTATTTATATGTATTGATCATTATTTAAGACATGTGGAATCGTTTTTCTTTCATATGACTGCTCACCTATGTCCTTGTCTTTTTTGCACATGATTTTAATGGTGTTTTAATTGTGTATTTTCTGTTTGCCTGGCATTTTTGTTTTAATAAAGCCTCTTTCTACTTTGGTATAGGCTGTGTGTGCACTATTTTCTTGCGTTTTTTTTTCTTGGTCTTGTTTCATTATGTATTAAACGCATGAGCTGCACCCGGCTTCAATATCACATTTTCTTCTACTCTGGTGGTGCCCACCTTTCCATGATCATGGCAATCGGTGAATGGCAATTCGTCAATGCCAAAAACATTAGCAGCGGCAGCAACAGTAGCAGTAGTATAAGTGGAAGAAGCAATTTCTGTGAGTCCTTTGACTCTTTTTTTAAACCAGCTCATGCACCAGCAGAACAGAATCCAAGTTTTACCCATGATGAACGAATGGAGAGGATGGTGCAGGAGTATCTAGAACTGAATATCAATCCCATCAGGTAGGGATTGAACCCTTTCACATTTTGGTCTTCCAAAATGGATGAGTGTCCTGACCTCGCCTCGCACACCTTGGAAGTTTTATCATGCCCGGCAGCCAGCGCTCTCTCAGAACGTGTCTTCAGCACTGCTGGTGGTATCCTGCCGGATAAGCGCAGCCGACTGTTGCCTGAAAGTGTAGACTGCAGAACTTTCATCAAGATGAACAAGTCATGGATCTCCAAGGACTTTTGCACCCCAAACACAGACTGTACAGACTAGTTGATATTGCATTTCTTAGTATGCTGCATTAATGTTGCGTAACTACACTCTGTGATATCTTTAGTGTGGCTTCTGTGCCTGCTGTTGCTGCTGCAGATGTTAACACAAATTTATGGAAATGTGAACAGTCATGGTTGGTCTACAGTACATCTGCTGGGTTGACTGTAGTGGAAGACGTGTCGGTCCCAATTATACTATTTCTACTCTCGTGAAATTTATGCCACTTCGGTGGTGTAAGGAACTCATTTTTTTAAATGTGAAAACTCCTGTTTGTGTGTCCATCTGCTTGGTTGGGTGTATTGGAAGACCGGTAGGTCCTTATTGTACTATTTCTACTGGGGTAAAATTGATGCCACTTTGATAGTGTCTGCCAATAATTTTTGAAAATGTGAACACTACTGGTTGGGTGTCTATCTGCTGGATTGGGCATAGTGGAAGGCCTGTCATTCACTGTTATACAATTTCTACTCTTTTATAATTTATGCCACTTCTGTGGTGTCAGGTCCTCATTTCTTAAATTTGAAAACTCCTGGTTGGTGTCCATCTGCTGGATTGTGCATAGTGGAAGACCTTTCAGTCCCTATGATACTATTTCTACTGTGGTGAAATTGATGCCACTTTGGAAGTGTCTGCCAATAATTTTTGGAAATGTGAACAATACTGGTTGGGTGTACATCTGCTGGGTTGGATGTAGTGGAAGACCTACCAGTCCCTATTATACTGTTTCTTCTGTGGTGAAATTGATGCCACTTTTGTAAGTATCTGCCAATAATTTTTGGAAATGTGAACACTCCTGGTAATTAGTGATGAGCGAGTATATTTTTACTATTTGCTGTTCGCACGGATAATACGGTATTCAGGTTACTCATTACATTGCGAGTATTTGTGTATTTCCTCGCTATATTCTGATGTCTCGCCCTGCAGTTTTGGCGCCTCCTTTGCAGCCACTAAACATGTTGGGCTTCTTAACCAATCACAGTAATACTGCAGACATCTTGGTTGTGGCATTACTGTTATTGGCTAGCCACCCAGCGTCATAGGGTCTATTTAAGACTTGCCGCAGCCATTTTGCGCACATTGCATCCAGAGCCTGCATTCTACAAACATAGGGAGAGATCACTCAGCTGCTAGGGAGAGTCTTTTGGCCTCTTGATAACCCAAAAACACTTTTCAGGGTTACCTGCAGTGTATACTAGGTCAGTGTAGAGTAGCGAGAGAGAGATACTCGAGCAGGGACAGTTTAAAGGAGCCGGTCACTAGCTCCATAGTACCACCAAAAAATAGCTCTTTTCAGAGCTGAAGACGCACAACAAAGTCAGAGTACAGGGAGGGAGAGATTGTGTATTAGGTAGGAAGAGGTTAAAGTGTTCTTCCAGTGTCCATCTTAAAACAGCTCTTGCTAGATGCAAAGTAATATTTTTCCATCACATAGAGTACTAGCATTTTGTGCTGCCTCTTTTTTTAAAGCACTGGTCTATTTTCCCTGCTGGTTTTGGGGTCAGAGCCTGTCTTCTGCTGTCCACATTAGTCCACTTAAAAAGGCGTTTAGTGCCCTACACAAAGCAGTAGTCCAAACATTTCCTACTGCCTGCTACCAAGCATGCACCAGGCCATTTTCCCCGCTGTTTTTGTGGTCATAGCCTGCCTTCTGCTGTCCACATTAGTCCACACTGTGGAACTCAACCTATCATATGTTGGCAAGGATTAGTGAGCAGCAGAGCGCAGTAGCTGAATACCAGCTTCAACATGCCCGTCAGACTGAGAGTCAGCCACCATACATAACAACTGTCGAGTGGGTGTGGATCGCTGACATTTGTGAGGTTCTTGAGAACTTTGAGTACTGTATCAACCTCGTGAACGATGATCAGACTATTATCAGCGTAACCATCCCGCTGTTGTGTCTCTTGAAACAATCACTGCATAATCTCAAAGAGGAAGCTTTGAGTGCACAGCATGTTGTTATGGAGCCAGATTTCACAATTGGTGATACTACCCAGCCCAGTCAATATTCTGAGGCAACATTGAGTCATGAGGAGGATGAAGAAGGAGAGGACTTGTTTTTCTGTGCTACCGAGGGGACTCCTAATGCTATAGAGGGGACACCCAACCCAAGTTTCATGTCTGTGCAACCTGGGTGGGCTTGAGAGGAGGAGGTGGAGAAGAAGGAGGAGGCGAGTCAGTGTGAGGAGAGGATGGGTACTGTTCTTACTGTTGGGGACACAGAACATTTGCCTTTTTGCAGCTTGGCTCACATAGCACAGTTCATGTGTAAGTGTCTGCGGCAAGACCCTCGCGTGATACACTTTTTATCCAACAACCAATTCTGTTTGGCTGCCTTTCTCGATCCAAGGTACAAGAAGAAATTTCCTTCTCTCCTTTTGAAGTCACCAAAGAGTTTTACAATGGAATCGTTCAAGAGGGCCGTTGTAGATCAGTTGCTGAAAACATCACCCTCAGACAATGCTGGTGGCAGAGGTAGCGGCTATTTTCAACACCAAGGGATTATGGGGAGAGACACAAACACCAGATCCAACAGAGGTGGGGGAAAATGTGCACAAATTGAGCAATTTTCAATAAACCTACACAACAGCAAGGGCTATCTGTGCCTGTAACAATGCCAAGGAGGGGGAAGTTGAAGAATATGGTCAAGGAGTACTTAAGTGACCATATTGGCATCCTTTCTGATGCTTCAGTTCCCTTTAATTATTGGGTGTCCAAGCTGACTGAACACTTGGCCCAACCTCTCCTCATATGCCTTGGAGGTGCTAACCTGCCTGGCTGCTAGTGTGATGACAGAGTGTGTTTTCAGTTCTGATGGGTCAATCATCCCTAATAGGCGCACACTCCTCTTCATGGAAAATGCAGATGACAGCAAGCCAACCTAAATTCATCAAAAATGCTGATTCATGCTACTGCTGTTAACGTCAACCTCTTCCCATAAAAACCTGTTTACTTCCTTTGTCAACCATGACTCAGCCATATTGCTAATGTTTACAAACCCTATGCACATTGTGCAGTGGACAAACCAGGACAGTATTCCTACTCCAGCCTAACTACTATTTCTGATTGGAGGCCCTTAGGATGGTGGCTTCCTGCGTCAACCAGGACTCAGTCCATAGGGCTAATTTTTTCAAACCCTATACACATTGTGCAGTGGAAAAATCTTGAATGTAGAGTGGTCCTATCAAACTAATATTTGTCATTGGAGGCCCTTGTGACAGGTTGTCCCACATTGTGACTGAGATAGGGGATACATATTCAATAGAAATCTAGGTTTGGTAGTTGTTCCTGTGTATCTGTAAAAGTGGCATAATACTATGACAAACTTATTCCCAGAAACCATATGTGAGTCAGAAATGCATGCAGGCATATTCTCCAGGCTCTTCCCATTCTGTTTCATCACTTTTCCATCCATTTCAGCCTTTTCCACAGGCACTCAGACCCCTTTGTAGAGCAGAAAATTACTCGCATTTCCCATTGACTTGCATTGTACTCACTATTTGGAACGAATACGTGATTTTTACAAAGTACTCATTACGAGTATAGCGCTTACGAATATTACAGTACTCGCGCATCACTACTGGTAATGTGTCCATCTGCTGGTTTGGGTGTAGTGGAAGATCTGTTGGTCCCTATTATACTATTTCTACTCTTGTGAATTTTATGCCACGTCTGTGGTGTCAGGCACTCATTTTTTTAAATGTGAACACTCCTGTTTGGGTGTCCATCTGCTTGGTTGGGTGTAGTGGAAGACCGGTCCCTCCCAATTGTACTATTTCTACTGTGCTGAAATTGATGCCACTTTGATAGTGTCTGACAATAATTTTTGGAAATGTGAACTCTACTGGTTGGGTGTCCATCTGCTGGTTTGGATGTAGTGGAAGACCTGTCGGTCTCTATTATACTATTTATACTGTGGTGAAATTGATGGCACTTTGTTGGTGTCTGCCACTAAGTTTTGAAAATGTGTAGACTCCTGGTTGGATCTCCTTCATGTGTGTTGCCTGTAGAATTAGGCCTCCGAGACCGTCAGATTTCCACTTCATTGTAGTCAACTACTCGTGTTACTACTATCCTTAGATTTTTCTGACAATGGTAGTCTGCAAAACTGATATTTTTGTCATCTGAGTGTGGCTCATCATGAAAGCAGGTTGGACTGTTTGTTGTATGTAGTATCAGGGCTCCCAGCACAGCAGGCCTACACGGATCCCTCACCCACCTCATTTTACTTTGATGTTCAATTGAAAGCTGTAAATGCTGGCCCAGACCACGATACCTCATGCATGGCTGATTGCTGCAGTGTCATGCTACAATTTGCACTGTGGGTGAATTGAGGCCACTTTCCTGGTTTCTGTCCATCATTTGATGTGTTTTGGCAGCTTTTGGGGCCGTTAGACGGTGTTGTGCATGCGTTTATTTTTGCCTCCCATTTACTGTAATGACATTTGGTTATATATGGCGAATATTGCAAATTCGGTGATCATAACCCGAACCGAACATTGAAATATTCGCTCATCTCTACTGACATCACTTTACAAAGACTACATACAGGGACTGAAGAATTTTTTGAAACATAAGATTGACCCAAGGGGATTTAGAATACCTATAGTCCGTAATCAGAGATGGAGCTCAGCAAGTTTAGTGGGAAAAGGAGGCCACAGAAAGTTCCCTTAGATTTATTTCCATACTATTGGAGGAAGAATAGATAATTTTAGAGCAAAGTGGAAATATTCTTAAAGAAATAATACAACAAACAGAAAAAATTTCTGCTCATGTGGAATTTGAGAAAAAAAGAGAAAGTTCTACAGCTGAATATAGAGAAATGTCCCGCCTTTTTAAAAGGGAGAAAACATCAATTTTTAAGGGACTTGGCAAACTTCAAATAAAGCAAGACATACAAGCACCAAAACCTTTAAGAGGAGGGGTAGATTTTGTTGCCTGACAAAACAACTTAGAATCATAGAATCATAGAATGGTAGAGTTGGAAGGGACCTCCTGGGTCATCTGGTCCAACCCCCTGCTCAAAGCAGGATTCACTAAATCTTCCCAGACAGATGTCTGTCCAGCCTCTGTTTGAAGACTTCCATTGAAGAAGAACTCACCACCTCTTGTGGCAGCCTGTTCCACTCATTGATCACTCTACAACTGTCAAAAAGATTTTTCTAATATCTAATCAGTGTCTCCTCCCATTCAGTTTCATCCCATTGCTTCTAGTCTTTCCTTGTGCAAATGAGAAAAAAGATAATCGTTCTACAATGTGACAGCCCTTGAGATATTTGTAGACAGCTATTAAGTCTCCTCTCAGTCTTCTTTTTTGCAAGCTAAACATTCCCAAATCCTGTAACCGTTGCTCATAGAACATGGTTTGCAGACCGGACACCATTCTGGTCGCTCTTCTCTGAACTTGCTCCAGTTTGTTGATGTCTTTTTTAAAATGTGGTGCCCAAAACTGGACACAGTATTCCAGATGAGGTCTGACCAAAGAGGAGTAGAGGGCAATAATGACTTCATGTGATCTAGACTGTATGCTTCTGTTAATACATTCCAGAATTGTATTTGCCTTTTTTGCTGCAGCATCACACTGTTGACTCATGTGCAGTCTGTGATCAATTAGTATACCAAGTCTTTTTCACATGTGCTGTTGCTTAGCCCTATTCCTCACATTCTGTATACGCTCTTTTCATTTTTATTTCCCAGATGTAGTACTTTGCATTTTTCCCTGTTAAAAAACATTCTGTTAATTGCTGCCCACTGCTCCCGTTTATTATATCTTTTTGGATCCTCTCTCTTCTTATCACCTGATGAATTTGTTCATCCCTTACAGTGAAGGATGGGGTTAGATTGTTCCATATTGGGTCCTTATTAGTGTTGAGCGATACGATACCGCAAGTATCGGGTATCGGCCGATATTAGCTGTATCGGACTTTCGATATTGACTTTCGATATTTCCCATATATCGTATACCGGAATCGGAATTGTCACTGTCACTGTGAGTGTCCGTCGGTCGGGTCTGTCAGGAGTCAGCGGCACTTACCTGGCAGAAGATCTCCGGTGGTCACGGCCTGGACTGGTTGATGGCCGCCATCATCTTTCCCCGGCGGTCACATGCAGTTTCTCGCGATAACTGCAGTGACTGCTGGGTAATCCCGGCCGTAAAGCAGTCAGTCCGATGACGTTACCGCCGGGGAAGCAGGTAATCAGCTGTGCTGCGCCGGGATGACAGCCTCTGCCTGTCATTCCGATGTAGCAGAGCTGGATCGTCGTAGGACAGTCGTTACTATGGACTGCGTCGGACAGGTGGTATACTGTTGGTTTGTTTTTTTCCTTTTTTTACAGGAGATCGATGGCGTCGCAGGAATGAGAGTATAATAAAAGAAATGAAAACTGTGTTGTCTCTTTTATTTCATTAAAATACTTTTTTCTTGCTGTGTCTTTTTTTTTATACATTTAAAAACTTTGGGATTAATAATGGATCGGTGTCTTATTGACACCTCTCCATTATTAACCGGGCTTATTGTCACCGTGCAATCAACGGTGACATTAACCCCTTATTACCCCACTTGCCACCGCTACAGGGCAGTGGGAAGAGCCGGGTAAAGTGCCACAATTGGCACATCTTTTGATGCGCCAAATGTGGGGCTGCTGTAGCCTGGTATTATCAGGCTGTTGAGGGCCAAAATCCATGGGCCTTGACAGTCTTTTAATACCAGGCCGCAGCAGTCTGCATTTTACTTGGCTGGTTAACAAAAATAGGGGGACCCCTACGCCGTTTTTTTTTTCGAGGGGATCCCCTATTTTTGTTAACCAGCCAAGCTAAGCAGACTGCTGTGGCCTGGTATTATCAGGCTGGCAAGGTCCATGGATATTGGCTCATTACCAGCCTGAAAAACCAGGCCTCAGCAGTCTGCTTCATCTGGCTGGTTAACAAAAATAGGGTGGACCCCACGCCAATTTTTTTTCGAGGGGATCCCCTATTTTTGTTAACCAGCAAAGATAAGCAGACTGATGTGGCCTGGTATTATCAGGCTGGCAAGCAGGGTCGAACTGAGGCACCGGGACACCGGAGAAACCTACGGTGGGCCCCAGCTCCTGCGTGGTGGGCCCTGATTTGAAAGGATAGGTCGCGGGGCAGAGGGGGCGGTGGCCCCGGGGCCCGCGCTCTGAGGGGGCCCACCCGGAGCTACGATACAGTTACATTCTGCGGCAGAGCAGGGAGAATCGCTCTCCCTGCTCTGCCGCCCGGAAGCTATGGGGCCTGAACAGGCTTGGGGGGGCCCGGTGCCAGCAGTGGGCCCCCCACCCATCATCGGAGGGTCAGCTGTATCGGCATCCAGCCGATAAAGCTGACCGCATAGAGAGAGAAGGAGCGAGCGCTCCTTCTCTCCCATAATCCCCCTCAGCGTATGACAGCAGGCGCAATAACATCACCTGCCGGCGCCCGCTGTCAGACGCTGAGAGGGAGAACAGTGAGCAGCACAGGAGCCGGGAGGTGAGTATTTTTTTTATTTTTTTTTTAATGGGGGTGCAGTCGAGTCCTGGCTGGAGAAGTCGTCATGTCGGTGTGGGCCAGATGGAAAAGACATGAAAAGTGAACAATTCCATTAGAAAGAACATCAGCGGTAAGTCATTATCTGTACCTGTGCTGTAATCTATATGTTCTGTAGGACTGGTATTATTTAACACAGACCATATGGCGGTAATATCAATATTGGTCTTTTTATATATAGATTATTTTGGCCAACAGCGCGGTCATTTGCTGAGGTTCTCTGATGATGGGCCCACTCAGAAGTTTTGCCCCCACTAAACCAAAACCCTAGCTACGCCTATGGCTCTCTCTCTAGTCTTTCTTTCTCGCTCTCTGTTCTTTTTTCTCTCTGTTCTTTCTTTCTCTCTTTTCTTTCTTTCCTCTCTTTCTTTCTCTGTTTGTTCTTTCTCTCTCGCTGCTCTTTCTTTCTTTTCCTCAGTACCAGCCACTGTGCCCTCATTACCAGTCAGTGTGATCAGCAGTGCTAAATGGTTACGCTTGGGGCGAGGATATGGGTGTGATTAGCTGTGAAATGGGTGTTGTCGGGGCGTGGGCTAAAGTTTTCAGCGGTGCGCAACACGCGCCGCAGCCTTTAATCCTCTTTCCTGTCTTCCAAATTTGGGAGGTATGCTGTATGACCTCCCTACAACTTCTGGCCATGCTCCTGATGAGGCGACGGATGGTCTCGTGAGGGATCTCCTCCCACACCTGGACTAAAGCATCCACCAACTCCTGGACAGTCTGTGGTGCAACGTGGCATGGCCTAAAATTTTCTGCAGCATGCACAGCCTGCCACAACCTTTGTCCCTCTTTCCCTTATTCAAAGGTTGGGAAGTATGATGGTGGGCCCCAAGAATATATTTTCTCTGGTGGGCCCAAGGTACTCCAGTCCGACGCTGCTGGCAAGGTCCATGTATGTTGGCTCCTTAACAGCCTTAAATACTATGCCTCAGCAGCAGGGGCGTACATATAAATCATGGGGCCCCATAGCAAAAGTCTGAATGTTCCCCACCCCCCCAAAAAAAAAACCCAGAGGCATTGTAAATGTAAAGTGCCAGCACAGTGAGGGAAGTTGAGTCGCCCAGAGACAGGGGTTTTGGGGGTACTCGGCACCGATCACGTCGACTTCTATGGGGGATGTCACGAGTAGCACAGCTCGGTCCGTGACCTGGGCGATCACTGGAATGTGGGATATTTCCAGGGGATGATAGAATGTTCGTGTAGTTTGTCGTGACGCCACCTGTAGTACCTGGTCAGGGTGTCCAGCGCTGCTGTGCAGGTCCTCTGGAAGGGATGGTGTAGTGCAGGTAGGTGATAAGTCTTCTACAGGTAACACGCTATCCTTCCAGGGCAGATAGATGTGAGATAGAGCAATGGTGCAGAGTGATGTAGCAGAGTGGACTATGCGACGTAGTAAGAAAGCAGGAAACACTTCAAGTTAAACGTTGCATAATAAAATTTTTAATAATAACATTACAAAAGTGCAAATAGCATTACTGCCGAAGTTCGTTGAGACTTCTTAGGACTACCCCCACCGGGGTAACTTCACAGTGTCCTTTACTTGTGCTTGAGGAGGACCCGCTCCAAACCTCCAACTGTGGTCTTGGGTGGGCTGCAAGACTTTCCTTGAGCAGACCTCACTTTCGGCCACACCAAACGGGTTTTTAGTTTCTGAGGTAGTTGAAAATAGTGCACAGTTAAGTTTTTTTGTAAAACCAAGATGGAGCACCGAAGTGCCAACTATTTACAGAAAAGTTTGTGAGCCAGTATAGTTCATGGCTTCAAAGTTCAACATTTTGATTACATTGAAACACCATTACCCAACCTGGGTATATAAAGGCAACAATAAACTTGTTCTTCTGAACATTCACCCGTCCGGGTACATCAAACCATTACCCAACATGGGTATATTAAGGCAACAATAAACTTCTTTTTATGAACATTCACCTGTCCGGGTACATCAATAATTTAACGATTTACATACAGAGACCCTGTCCGGGTTATTTAGACTTCTTTGGCTGGCCTCTTACAGGTACCACCTGGTACTCTTCTGGAGCTTGCCAAACATCCGTGACAGGAGGGTCCACCCAGACCTGATGACGTCGTGTGGCCTGTACAGTTACGTCGTGACCCGCTATCTGGGTCTGTGTGGCCACCTCTTTCGTCTCCCTCCGGGTCTGGAACCCTATGTCCCGGACTGTACGAACCCCAGGGGGCCTAACAGGCGCCGGGTACGGGCCAGCTATCATTATCATGTCCATAGCTGGGGCTGCTGAGGAGACCACTGAGGGAGGCTGGGGAGATTTACGGCGTGGGGTGGGCACTTGTGCAGAGACCTGGTTGGGGGAGGCTGAAGGCTCGGAGGGTCTGTCGGTTTCCTGACACTCTGGGGAGTAGGGGTCGCACCTGGTAACATTTAGGGCGTACCATCCATTGTAACCCCAGTGTCGGGTGTAAGTCACCAAGTCTCCTGCCAACAGGTCCCTCCCCGGGTGTCCTTCTGGGTGGTGAGCCTCCACGTCCCGCCGGGTTACAAAGACTTCTAAATAAAGTCCAGGCTCCTAGATGAAGCCCCAACCACCTTTTAACTTAAAGTTCCGTACTGCACCCTTACGCCGCGACTCCCTCAGCGTACTTTTATCATTTCTCATACGTGCCTTCTCTGCCAGGTCCTTGTCCAGGTGACGTTGCCGAAGCTTTTGGGATTCTCGCTGCTCCCTTTGTCGCTCTGCTTCCCGCTCCCGACGTCTCCACTCTTCCTCCTGAAGCCGGTTGTAATTCTCCTTCACCAGCAGCTCCATGTCTCCACCATCAAATGCCAGCTTACGATGTCCGGTTTGCGGCAGCTCTCCTGGCGCCCGCCAGTCCTGGCGGCGCTCACCTGTGGCGGAAGCAGCCGGCTCTGGAACAGATGACGGTCGGGGCTCCGGTACAGGCAGGTAGAGCTCTGGTGCCTGCGCGGCCTCCTCCATGAGGACGGGTGTCGCTTCTTCTGCCTCAGCGACGGGGGCAGACAGCGGGATCTGGGGTGCTGGTGCGGCGTTTTCTGCAGGAACGGGTGCCTCCACTGTGATACTGGCAACCGGTTCAGATTGCAAGGGCTGGGATGCCCGCACGGCCTCCTCTACTGGAACGGGTGCCTCACCTTCCGGTACAGACACTTCAGGGGGTAAGAGGGATTGGCGCCGCTCCAAGTGTAGTTTTAGGGCCCGCCAGCTCGCTTCCATCCTGGCGACCTCCTCCCGGTGCCGGGCCAGGTCTCTCAGGGTATCCTCGCTTCTTCCAGCGTAGGAGGGTTTCCAGGCCAGGTGCCAAACGGTGGCTCCGTGGCGATCGGGTCGCTTCCGTGGGGGAGAGCTCTGACTCCTCCATCCCTTCCCACTTCTGCTCACGTCCGTTCGCCATCTCTGCCAAGTCACATGTGTCATTAGCATCAGGAGAGGCGCCATCTTTTGTAGGGAGGCGGGACCTTCGCGTTTGTTTCCGCCCACTGAGGAGGATGAGGAGGCGGAACTCCAGAGCTGTGGGGCACGATCTTACATTGCAGTAACATTTAGAGTGGGCGGACATCGTTTTCGCGCCACGGAGTGAGTGTACTCCCACGAGAGCACGCCCTTATTCTTCACCTGTGCCTCGTGGCGCAGATATGACGGAAAAATGGCAAATACAGTCTATGATGATTTTTGCAATTCTCAAGCAAAAAAACAGTTCAATTAAGGCACACAGGACTCGCTTATAGCGAGCTTCTGAATCCTGTTTGTGACGCCAAAGTTGAGTCGCACAGAGCCACAGGTTTTGGGGGTACTCGGCACCAAGCCCGTCGA
This sequence comes from Oophaga sylvatica, assembly GCA_033576555.1. Taxonomy (NCBI): domain Eukaryota; kingdom Metazoa; phylum Chordata; class Amphibia; order Anura; family Dendrobatidae; genus Oophaga; species Oophaga sylvatica. The sequence continues at coordinate 335,701,243 of JARQOD010000004.1, read as the reverse complement.
CTTCTATGGGGGATGTGACGGGTAGCACAGCTATGTCCGTGCCCTGGTCGCTCACTGGAATGTGGGATATTTCCAGGGGATGATAGAATGTTTGTGTAGTTTGTCGTGACGCCACCTGTAGTACCTTGTCAGGGTGACCAGCGCTGCTGTGCAGGTCCTCTGGCAGGGATGGTGTAGTGCAGCTAGGTGATAAGTCTTCTACAGGTAAGACGGTATCCTTCCAGGGCAGATAGATGTGAGATAGAGCAATGGTGCAGAGTGATGTAGCAGAGTGTAGTATGCGACGTAGTAAGAAAGCAGGAAAGGAAACAATTCTTACTACAAAGACATGCAGCATGAGGCTGCCTCAACCCCTCCCATCCAACTAGCTACACCCTGTTCTAACCAGCCTGAGCTAGACCATCCCATTGGGTCCGCCTACACTCAGCTGGCATAGTGTACTGTTGAATGCAGTGGTTGGAGTCAATGGGGTGTTTCCTCCTTACCTGAGAGTAAGTTGTCACACCGCTGGGTGCGATGCAACATCTCTGTGCGACTGGACCCTCGGGTGCTTCTGTCTTTTCACAAATGCCGGCTTTACCCGGCAATTGAATCAGAGGCTATTTTACTATGTAGAAGTGAATAAACTATAAATATATGTATATATATATGTCACAATGACATGTATATATATATATATATATATTATATATATGTATTCTATGTGTGTATATTTTGTGTTTACAAGGAAAGAAAGTGTTTTTTTAGTTGCGATATTTTGTTCCCATAGACTTACATGGGACTTCCGGTATCGGAATCGGATATCGCCGATATTTAGTGATATCGGCGATACCATTCCGATCCGATATTTTTGGATATCGGAAAGTATCGCTCAACTCTAGTCCTTATTGCCTGCAATATAATGTTCAGCATGAGCCTTTTTTCTATTTTTGTTTGCTGAGGTGTTGGTATATACTGGTGTATGTGGTGGTATTGCCTGCATTGTTAAGTTTAGCATGGGCCTTTTTTCTATTTTATATGCATAGGTATTGGTATAAACTGATTGAAATGGGTAAAACCAACATTTTTTTTGCCCATTATGCTAATTGAATGCTTTAATGTGACCTAATATAGGTTAAAATCAGTATTATTTTGGCTCCATACGCTAATTAGGAGTTTCTATGCATTATAAGTTACCGTAAATAATTATGGCAAAAAAATAGCTTGGTGCAGTTGTATGATCAGCACTATTTGTACTTTACCTTTGGGATTGCACTAACCCTTTTCAGATTTAATTAGGTGATATATTCATGAGTAATTGTTTTTCAAATGAAAATTTTTTTTTTAAAAAATTTTGATTAAAAGTTATGTTTTATCTCCAACTTGCTAAATACTACTAATTCTATTTGGAGGATATACCCACTGCTTATTTCTGTTGATATCTCATCCTCAGAATACGATACCAGATATTGTGATGAGCGAGTATGCTCATTGCTCGGGTTTCCCCGAGCATGCTCGGGTGTTCTCTGAGTATTTGGGCGTACTTGGAGATTTAGTTTGTGTCGCTGCAGCTGCATGATTTGCGGCTGCTAGACAGCCTGAATACATGTGTGGATTTCCTAACAAACAGGCAATCCCCATGTGTATTCAGGCTGTCTAGCAGCTGCAAATCATGCAGCTGCGGCGACACAAAATAAATCACCGAGCACACCCAAATACTCGAAAAACACCCGAGCATGCTCGGGAAAACCCGAGCAACGAGCATACTCGCTCATCACTACTGAGATAGTGAAAGAACTGAGTCCAACTCAACAAGAGGTAATAGAATACGAGGTAGAAGTAGGGGAAAAGATATTTTGAGAGAGGAAGAGGAAGGTTTTATTATCATCTGAGATCAAGAGATAGTCAATTATGCCCAGTGCGTAATCAGAGTACTGGAAGTTCTTCCATGGCCTCCTCATCTGCTCCTTTTTTATCCCAAGGACCATCTCTAGCATTAATCACCCTATTCAGGGAAGGGGGGATCAGGTAAGCAAATGAGATTATTGAATCTTGGAGAGAGGGAATATGGTCCAAGAGTAGAGATGAGTGGACACCTGGATGTTTGGGTCCGGAGGGTTCGGCCAAACAGTTACAAAAAGTTTGGGTTCGGGTATCAGAATGAAGGGCCCAAACATAGAGTGTTTGCGATGCTGTCATGTGAGAGCAGGAGCGGCTGATGGGAGTATTCATCAGCCGATGCCTGCGCTGTAAATTAATAATTTTTAAAAAGCATGGCGTGTGTTCCTCTGTATTTTTAATAACCAGCCAGGCAAAACTCACAGCTGTGGGCTGCAACCCTCAGCTGTCAGCTTCAGCAAGACTGGTTATCAAGAATAACGGGGTCCCCAAGCTGCATTTTTTTAATGATTTAAATATATAACATTAAAAAATTGAGTGGGGTCCCCCCATTTTTGACAACCAGCCAAGCAAAAGCAGACAGCTGGGTGATGGTATTCAAAGGTTGGTAAAGGGCAATGGATATTGCCCCATCCTAAAAATAGCAGCCAACAGCCACCCAAAAAATACGCATCTATTAGATGCGCCAATTGTGGCACTTTCCCCTGGGTCTTCCTACTTGCCCTGTAGTGATGGCAAGTGGGGTTCATATTTATTGGATTGATGTCACCTTTGTATTGTCAGATGACATCAAGCCCACGGATTACTAAAATACACCTATCTATTTCTAATCCTATAGTTATATAGCAAATAAAGACACAGCAAGAATAAAATCTTTTATTTGAAATAAAACAAAACACTTACTTTTTTATTTAAAAATAAGTTTTCCTCACCTAATGCCTTATTCCATTGAATCTCTCATCTCCTGTAATAAAAAAAAATAAAACAACATCCCTCATCTGTCCGTCGTTCTGTCCCACGCCGTAATCCATGTCTGGGGGATGAACAATTTTCAACCTGGACAATGCCAAGTTGCGATTGTCCAGGTTGAGAACCACTGGTGAATGAGCTGCTGCGAGTGCATCATCAGTGACTAGCACTGACGTCATTGAGGTTACTGCAGGTCACTCAGGCTGTGTTCCCATTTGGGCTGAACTGATGTGACCTCGGTGAGATCCCACTAGCACCATGAGAAAGTCTCATGGTGCACAGGTGAATTGAGCGCAGTTCACTGGGGCAATTCCTGAGGGCGAGGACAATGAGAAATTGCTCCTCACTCAATGATTTTAAGAGACTAACAGAAGATCTAATTTGCAGGTTTAGTACACAAGGCTACCCTGAGAAGGTTTTATCATCTGCATACCATCATGCAAAGGCAGCCATTGGGACATCTTTATTGGTTCCTAAACCCAAACAAGAAAATTATGGCATGATTCGCCTGATAAGCGTATATATTCATAAATCAAAAGAACTCGTGGATAGAACTGAGCGAAACAGGTCAGTCAGATTCATAAGTCGCCGACTTTCGCCAAAGTCGGGTTTCACCGAACGAAACCCGACCATAGCGTGAAGTCAGCCATGCGTTTGGCAAAACGAGCGCCAAAGTCAGTTTTCCCATAATGCTTGCAGGTGCCTTTTTTCAGCCAATGAGCAAGGACGTACACTGTGGGCAACGAGATGACATGTACAGCATCCACCACCATCTTAGAGAAGGGCATTGCAGTGATTGGCTTGCTTTGGGGGGCATCATATAGTCTATAAAAGCCCTGAGCACCGAACTCCATTTTACTTCTGCCGATCTTAACAGTAGGGAGAGGTTACTGACCCTGTTTATCATTAGGGAGAGAGTTAGGGCTGGAAAGAGAAGTTCTCATGTGCTTGTGCTGATAGCAATTGTGCTGTACAGTTAGTGTGCACTGACAGGGGAGGATTTTCTTGTGTGCAGCAGCACTGGTTATTAGGCTGCCTGGTATCTGTATTGCTGTGTGTATACTGCTGTGCAGACTGCTTTTTACACAGCACTAATACTTTTTTTTTTTCTGCACAGTTACCGAGCGTTCATTTTTTCCCACACCGTATAGAGCTGTACGCTCCTCACACACTACTGTGTACCGGCTGGTATCACGGACAAATACATGCTGACTATCTGTGTGTGACTCCGGAAATATATACGGAGATTTAATTTTTCCCCCACAGTGTATACAGCTGTATGCTTCTGATACAGTACCGTTTTTCTGCTTTTTGTATTCTGGTCAAATCCATACTGAGTGAGCGTCTGTGTGTGACTCCGGAAATATATATGGAGATTTAAATTTTCCCCTTCACCATATACAGCTGTACTCTTATGATACAGTACAGTTTTTCTGCCTTTTGTATTATGTTCAAATCCATACTGAGTGAGCGTCTGTATGTGACTCCGGAAATATATACAGAGATTTAAATTTCCCCCTACACTGTATACAGCTGTACGCTTCTGATACAGTACCGTTTTTCAGCTTTTTGTATTCTGGTCAAATTCATACATGGAGAGCGTCTGTGTGTGACTCTGGAAATATATACGGAGATTTAAATTTTCCCCTTCACCATATACAGCTGTACTCTTATGATACAGTACCGTTTTTCTGCTTTTTGTATTCTGGTCTAATCCATACTGAGTGAGCATCTGTGTGTGACTCCAGAAATATATACGGAGATTTAAATTTTCCCCCACACTGTATACAGCTGTACACTTCTTATACTGTACGGTTTATCTGCTTTTTGTATTCTGGTCAAATCCATACTGAGTGAGCGTCTGTGTGTGACTCCGGAAATATATATGGAGATTTAAATTTTCCCCTACGCTGTATACAGCTGTACGCTTCAGATACAGTACCGTTTTTCAGCTTTTTGTATTCTGGTCAAATCCATACATGGAGAGCGTCTGTGTGTGACTCCGGAAATATATACGGAGATTTAAATTTTCCCCTTCACCATATACAGCTGTACTCTTATGATACAGTACCGTTTTTCTGCCTTTTGTATTACGGTCAAATCCATACTGAGTGAGTGTCTATGTGTGACTCCGGAAATATATACGGAGATTTAAATTTTCCCCTACACTGTATACAGCTGTACGCTTCTGATACAATACCGTTTTTCTGCTTTTTGTATTCTGGTCTAATCCATACTGAGTGAGCATCTATGTGTGAGTCCAGAAATATATACGGACATTTAAATTTTCCCCCACACTGTATACAGCTGTACACTTCTTATACTGTACGGTTTATCTGCTTTTTGTATTCTGGTCAAATCCATACTGAGTGAGCGTCTATGTGTGGCTGCGGAAATATGTACAGAGATTTAAATTTTCCCCTACACTGTATACAGCTGTACGCTTCTGATACAGTACCGTTTTTCTGCTTTTTGTATTCTGGTCAAATCCATACTGAAAGAGCGTCTGTGTGTGACTCCGGAAATATAACTGGAGATTTAAATTTTCCCCCTTCACCGTATACAGTTGTACTCTTATGATACAGTACCGTTTTTCTGCCTTTTGTATTACGGTCAAATCCATACTGAGTGAGTGTCTGTGTGTGACTCCGGAAATATATACGGAGACTTAAATTTTCCCCCACACTGTATACAGCTGTACGCTTTTTATACTGTACGGTTTATCTGTTTTTTGTATTCTGGTCAAATCCATACTGTGTGAGCGTCTGTATGTGACTCCGGAAATATATACGAAGATTTAAATTTTCCCCCACACTGTATACAGCTGTACGCTTCTTATACTGTACCATTTTTCTGCTTTTTGTATTATGGTTAACTCCATACTAAGAGAGTGTCTGTGTGTGACTCCGGAAATATATACGGAGATTTAAATTTTTCCCCACACTGTGTACAGCTGTACGCTTCTGATACAGTACAGTTTTTCTGCTTTTTGTATTCTGGTCCAATCCATACTGAGAAAGCGTCTGTGTGTGACTCTGGAAATATATACAGAGATTTAAATTTTCCCCTTCACCGTATACAGCTGTACGCTTATGAATTATACAGTACCATTTTTCTGTCTTTTGTATTATGGTCAAATCCATACTGAGTGAGCGTCTGTGTGTGACTCCGGAAATATATACAGAGATTTAAATTTTCCTGTTATGAATGTGCTAGAGATGGTTTCTGAGCAGAGGCTCCCTCTGGTGGTTACAGACAGTACTGAAGCTTACAGCGAGGAATGGCAATCTGGGATCACTGACTGGTCTGATATAAGGGAGGCTCCCTCCCATGATGGTTGCCGGTGATCAATTGTTCTTGTCTCAATTGTGGTTCCTGGTTCATTTGGAAGTTTGCTGAGTCTTGCCTGCATCTTCTGCTATCAAATAAGATATTTTCTGCTTTTATTTTTGTGCTTGCTTTTTGCATTGTTCCCTGCACTTTTGTGGAGGTCAGCCAGGTCCCCTCAGGGGACATGTGCTCCTCTCAGTTTATCTGTTGCCACTGTTATTTGTTCATTTGCTTTTTCCTGTTTTTTCAGTGGCTGCGGCTTAGTTTTGTTACACCAGAGATCTGATTTAGGTGGTGGAGATCGTGTGATCTCAGGTGTTTTTGCAATCAGAAGAGTTGGTATTTTTTAGGGTTTTTTGTTGGATTGCAGTCAGAATTCTTTCCTGTACTTTTCTGTCTAGACAGATTGGGCCCCAGCGTTTGCTCATTCTATTTTCTGTCTGTGTCCGTGCTTCTTCTTGTCTAACCGCCATTACATGTTTGGGGGCTTCCTATTTTCTTTGGGGATCTGCTCCGGGGCAGATAGCTTTCATCTTTCTGCCTTTAGGTGTAGTTATTCTCAGGCTGTGACGAGGTGTCTAGGATCAACGTAGGAACGCTCCACGGCTACCTCTAGTTGTGTGGTTAGTTCAGGTTACTGCAATCCAATAGGTTCCAGCCTCTCTGGTGTATTGCCGTTTTTGCTTATTCTCCTCAGTAGTGTTGAGCATTCCGATACTGCAAATATCGGGTATCGGCCTATATTGGCTGTATCGGAATTCCGATTCCGAGTTCTAATATTTTCGTCATATCGGATACCGGAATGTCACTGTCACTGTCAGTGTCCGTCGGTCGGGTCTGTCAGGAGTCAGCGGCACTTACCCGGCAGAAGATCTCCGGCGGTCACCTCCTGGACTGCTTGATGGCCGCCATCCTCTTCTCCCTGGCGGTCACATGCAGTTTCTCGCGATAACTGCTGGGTAATCGCGGCCGTAAAGCAGTCCGATGACGTCACCGCCGAGGAAGCAGGTAATCAGCTGTGCTGCGTCGGGATGTCAGGCTCTGCCTGGCATTCCGATGTAGCAGAGCTGGATCGTCGTGGGAAACTCGTTACTATGGACTGCGTCGGACAGGTGGTATACTGTTGGTTTGTTTTTTTCCTTTTTTTACAGGAGATCGATGGCGTCGCAGGAATGAGAGAGTAATAAAATTAATGAAAACTGTGTTGTCTCTTTTATTTCATTAAAAGACTTTTTTCTGGCTGTGTCTTTTTTTTAAACATTTAAAAACTTTGGGATTAATAATGGATCGGTGTCTTATTGATGCCTCTCCATTATTAACCGGGCTTATTGTCATCGTGCAATCAACGGTGACATTAACCCCTTATTACCCCGCTTGCCACCGCTACAGGGCAAGTGGGAAGAGCCGGGTAAAGTGCCACAATTGGCACATCTTTTGATGCGCCAAATGTGGGGCTGCTGTAGCCTGGTATTATCAGGCTGTTGAGGGCCAAAATCCATGGGCCTTGACAGTCTTTTAATACCAGGCCGCAGCAGTCTGCATTTTACTTGGCTGGTTAACAAAAATAGGGGGACCCCTACGCCGTTTTTTTTTCGAGGGGATCCCCTATTTTTGTTAATCAGCCAAGATATGCAGACTGCTGTGGCCTGGTATTATCAGGCTGGCAAGGTCCATGGATCTTGGCTCCTTAACAGCCTGAAAATCCAGGCCTCAGCGGTCTGCTTCATCTGGCTGGTTAACAAAAATAGGGGGGACCCCACGCCAATTTTTTTCGAGGGGATCCCCTATTTTTGTTAACCAGCAAAGATAAGCAGACTGCTGTGGCCTGGTATTATCAGGCTGGCAAGCAGGGTCGGACTGAGCCACCGGGACACCGGAGAAACCTCCGGTGGACCCCAGCTTCTGCGTGGTGGGCCCTGATTTGAAAGGATAGGTCGCGGGGCAGAGGGGGCGGTGGCCCCGGGCCCCGCGCTCTGAGGGGGCCCACCCGGAGCTACGCTACAGTTACATTCTGCGGCAGAGCAGGGAGAATCGCTCTCCCTGCTCTGCCGCCTGGAAGCTATGGGGCCTGAACAGGCAGTGGGGGGGCCCGGTGCCAGTAGTGGGCCCCCCACCCGTCATCGGAGGGTCAGCTGTATCGGCATCCAGCCGATACAGCTGACCGCATAGAGAGAGAAGGATCGAGCGCTCCTTCTCTCCCATAATCCCCCTCTCAGCGTCTGACAGCGGGCGCGATGACATCACCTGCCGGCGCCCGCTGTCAGACGCAGAGAGGGAGAACAGTGAGCAGCACAGGAGCCGGGAGGTGAGTATTGTTTTTTTTTTTTTTTTAATGGGGGTGCATTATACTACAGAGGCTGTATATGGGGGTGCATTATACTACAGAGGCTCCATATTGGGGTGCATTATACTACAGAGACTCCCTATGGGGATGCATTATACTACAGAGGCTGCCTATGGGGGTGCATTATAATATAGTGGCTGCCTATGGTGGTGCATTATATTATAGACTCTGCCTATGGGGGTTTATTATAATATAGAGGCTGCCTATGGGGGTGCATTATACTATATTGAGGACTATCTGGTGTATTATGCTGTATGGATGCTATCTAGGGGCCATCATACAGTGTTGGACCCATTAAATAGTTTGGGGACATTAAGGGGTCAGTATACATCCAGTGAGGGGCATTATTCTGTGTATAGGGGAGATGTACAGGGGGAGACTTGGGACATTATTAAATGTAAAGTGGACACTTATTGTTATAGGGGAACTCGGGTTACTGTGACTGTCAAAGGGGCACACAGGGCATTATTACAGTCTAGGGGACAAAATGTGGGCACTGTTTTCTAGGGCACTTGCACCCGGCATTACTATATTCTAGAGGGGTGCTTTAAAATTTAGAGGTCACACAGAACCACACAGCAGGTGCAGTAATAGGGACACATACGGCAGCAGCAGTTCAGTATTGGGGTATCAGGTGCAGTAATAGGGACACATACGGCAGCAGCGGATCAGTATTGGGGTATCAGGTGCAGAAATAGGGACACATATGGCAGCAGCGGCTCAGTATTGGGGTATCAGGTGCAGTAATAGGGACACATACGGCAGCAGCGGCTCAGTATTGGGGTATCAGGTGTAGTAATAGGGGCACATACGGCAGCAGCGGCTCAGTATTGGGGTATCAGGTGCAGAAATAGGGACACATATGGCAGCAGCGGCTCAGTATTGGGGTATCAGCAGGATGAGGAGTTTGTGCAGGTTGAGAATAGTCCAATTGGTGACCGTGACAGTGCTAAAAATATGAGAAGTGAAATGTGTCTTTGTGTAATCTCTGCAGTCGAGTCCTGGCTGGAGAAGTCATCATGTCGGTCTGGGCCAGATGGAAAAGACATGAAAAGTGAACAATTCCATTAGAAAGAACATCAGCGGTAAGTCATTATCTGTACCTGTGCTGTAATCTATTATATGTTCTGTAGGACTGGTATTATTTACCACAGACCATATGGCGGTAATATCAATATTGGTCTTTTTATATATAGATTATTTTTGGCAACAGCGCGGTCATTTGTTGAGGTTCTCTGATTAGGGGCCCACTCAGAAGTTTCGCCCCCACTAAACCAAAACCCTAGCTGCGCCTCTGGCTCTCTCTCTAGTCTTTCTTTCTCTCTCTAGTCTTTCTCGCTCTCTGTTCTTTCCTTCTCGCTCTCTGTTCTTTTTTCTCTCTGTTCTTTCTTTCTCTCTCTCTTTTCTTTCTTTCCTCTCTTTCTTTCTCTGCTTGTTCTTTCTCTCTCGCTGCTCTTTCTTTCTTTTCCTCAGTACCAGCCACTGTGCCCTCATTACCAGTCAGTTGATCAGCAGTGCTAAATGGGTACGCTTGCGGCGAGGATATGGGTGTGATTAGCTGTGAAATGGGTGTGGTCGGGGCGTGGCCTAAAATTTGCAGCGACGCCCTACGCGCGCCGCAGCCTTTAACCCTCTTTCCTGTCTTCAAAATTTGGGAGGTATGCTGTATGACCTCCCTACAACTTCTGGGCATGCTCCTGGTGAGCACGACGGATGGTCTCCTGAGGGATCTCCTCCCACACCTGGACTAAAGCATCCACCAACTCCTGGACAGTCTGTGGTGCAACGTGGCATGGCCTAAAATTTGCTGCAGCAGGCACAGCGTGCCACAGCCTTTGTCCCTCTTTCCCTTCTTCAAAGGTTGGGAAGTATGATGGTGGGCCCCAAGAATAATTTTTCTCTGGTGGGCCTAAGGTACTCCAGTCCGACGCTGCTGGCAAGGTCCATGGATACTGGCTCCCTAACAGCCTTAAATACCATGCCTCAGCAGTCTGCTTCATCAGGCTGGTTAACAAAAATAGGGGGGGACCCCACGCCATTTTTTTTTCGAAGGCAACCCCTATTTTTGTTAATCAGTTCCCTCTGACGTCACTGATTGTGTCCCTGGCTGACCTGAAGTGAAAGTGGAAAGCAATAAATTAAGCTTTCCACTTCCTCTCCTGTGAGCCAGGAGAGGAACTCATTCATTTGGGGTTTACTGTGAGGCTGCAGCATTAGCTGCGGTCCCTGCAGTAAACATTAACCCTTTCTGAAGGATTACACCGTGGGACCTGACTGTGCATGGGATAGGTAAGAATAATTTTGCTTTTTTATTTTATTTTTATTACAGGAAATGGTTTTTGCAGTAAAATAAAAGATGGTCAAAAACATGTGTCTTTATTTCATTAAAATGATTTTTAATTAAAGTGTGTGTGTTTTATTTTTATTTCATGCAATAGGATTAATAATTGATAGTTGTCTAATTGACAGCTCTCAATTATCAACCTGGCTTAAGGTCACCTTTCAATAGCAAGGTGGCTTTAACCCCATATTAACCCATTTGCCACCGCTACAGGGCAATGGGAATAGACGGGCAAAGTGCCAGAAAGGGCGAATCTAATTAGAGATTTGTCTTTTCTGGGGTGTCTGGGGGCAGATGTTAGTAGCCAGGGGGGGCCAAAAATAATGGTCCCTCTCTGGGCTATTATTATCTGCCCCCACTCACTGGCTTTGTCTGTCTGGTTGCGAAAATAGGGCGGGAGCCCACGCATTTTTTTTCAGCAATTTTACACCTCATATATATATATACATGTCATTGAATTTGTGACACATATATATATATATTTATATTTATAGTTCATACACTTCTACATAGTATAATAGCCGCTAATTCAATTGCCGGCTTTTGTGAAAATGCAGAACCCGACATGAAATGACACTTGATTTACATAGAGTTAACCATGTCTTTTCATGTAGTTTGATATCTGATTTGCACAAACAATTACATGAGTGTAAGTGTGCAAAATTTCACACCTGCAGGGGTTAATTAAAGGTGTAAATTCGTAGCAAAAAAGTCAGTTTTTTTACAACGAATTTACACCTTTAATTAACCCCTACAGGTGTGAAATTTTGCACACTTACACTCATGTAATTGTTTGTGCAAATCAGATATCAAACTACATGAAAAGACATGGTTAACTCTATGTAAACCAAGTGTCATTTCATGTCGGGTGCTTCTGTCTTTTCACAAAAGCCGGCTTTACCCGGCAATTGAATCAGAGGCTATTTTACTATGTAGAAGTGTATAAACTATAAATATATGTATATATATATGTCACAGTGACATGTATATATATATATATATATATATATATATATGTATTCTATGTGTGTATATTTAGTGTTTACAAGGAAAGAAAGAGGTTTTTTTAGTTACGATATTTTGTTCCCATAGACTTACATTGGATTTCCGGTATCGGTATCGGGTATCGCCGATATTTTAATGGTATCGGCGATACCATTCCGATTCCGATACTTTTGGATATCGGAAAGTATCGCTCAACTCTACTCCTCAGCTACCAAAACACAACAGTATCACCGGCCCAAACTGAAAATTATATGGTACTCACAGAAGGGAAAAATAGTGTGGAAAGAAAAAAAAAGTTGTCAGAGATTTTTTTTTCCTGTTTGTTGCATTTTTTCCCTCTTTTTCTCTGGGTGCAGAGGAGGATTTTTTTTTCTCTCAATGGAGCTTGCACAGTTGTCTGGCCGTGTGGATCAGCTTGCCACTGAGGTTCTGAGTATTGCTACCTATATTGCTAGGTTGCCAGTTGTGGAACCTAGGATTCCCATGCCAGATTTGTTTTTGGGGGATCAGGCTAAATTTCTGAATTTCAAAAATAACTGTAAGTTGTTTTTTGCCTTAAAGCCTAAGTCCTCAGGGCACGCAGCACAGCAGGTTCAAATTGTCATCTCTCTCCTGCGCGGCGACCCTCAGGATTGGGCTTTTTCCCTGACACCTGGGGATCCTGTTTTGAATGATATTGATGCATTTTTTTCTGGCTCTGGGGTTATTGTACGATGAACCTAATGTCACTGATCAAGCTGAAAATACCTTGTTGGCATTAAATCAGGGTCTTGAAGACGCTGAGTTGTACTGTCAGAAATTCCGAAAGTGGGCACTCCTGACCAAATGGAATGATGATGCTTTGGCAGCCCTTTTTCGGAAGGGGCTGTCAGAGAATGTAAAGGATGTTATGGTGGGATTACCTGCTCCCTCTGGTCTCAATGATTCTATGTTATTGGCTATTCAAATTGACAGACGTTTGCGTGAGCGCAGAGGTATGCGTGAGATAGTGTTTACTTGTGAGCCAGCTTCTGAGCCCATGCAGTGTGGTGGAGTGACTTCTGGGGCACAGCGTCATGAGTAGTGTTGAGCATTCCGATACCACAAGTATCGAGTATCGGCCGATATTCGCTGTATCGGAATTCCGATACTTAGTTCCGATATTTTGCATATATCGTATACCGGAATCGGAAGTTCCCATAATTCTTTGAGAGGCAATGTGATTTTAGTCAGCCAATGAGGAATCCTAAGAAGTGTGGGCACATCCTGTACTGCTGCGGTCATGTTAACTAATGGCATGGCTGTGATTGGATGCTGAAATGATGTCAGAATGCACTATAAAAGGCGCCGCCGCCATTTTAGCGTCACTGTGCTGTGAACTCAGTTAGGGAAAGAACGCTGCTCTGCTGACTCTGAGGGACAGTTAGAGATTGCGATTTAGTGTACTGTGCTTTAGGCAGGCTAGTTTACCACCGGCTGTGTAAAGCTTCCTTTTGCCTGCAGTGTTGTTTTAACAGCTCTGCAAGGTGTGTGTGAGTGCAGGTGACGCTGCAGTTTGCTCTGTATGCAACGCTGTCTGTAGGCATCTGCACGTGTCACTGACAGACTCTTTTTTTTTTCTTCAGTGTAATTCTTGCTGCTCCATGCAATTGAAATAACAGTGTGACGTGCTTCCATCCGTATACAATACCTTGGTTGCAAACACTATAGAAGTCCACAAAGGAGCCTTTCACAGCAAGTGAACAGTTGTGTTTCAGTGTTCACTGCAGTCTGTGATTTTTTATTTTTTTTTTAGTGCAGATCACGCTCCAGTTACTTCAACTAATGCTGCGTGTACTCTGCTGAGCGTCTGTCACTGGCTCATCCTTGTAATTTTTCAAAAATTGCTGCTGCTTTCTTCTATTTTAAATTTACAAAAATCTATTAGTGTGACGCTCTTCCATCAAAATACAATACATTGCTTGCAAACATAATAGAAGTCCACAAAAAGGCCTTTCACAGCAAGTGAACAGTTGTGTTTCAGTGTTCACTGTAGTCTGAGGTTTAATTTTTTTGTAGGAGTGTAGATCCCGCTCCACTTCAACCACCGCAGCGTGTACTCTGCTGAGTGTCTGTCACTGGCTCATCCTTGTAATTTTTCAAAAATTGCTGCTGCTTTCTTCTATTTTAAATTTACAAAAATCTATTAGTGTGACGCTCTTCCATCAAAATACAATACATTGCTTGCAAACATAATAGAAGTCCACAAAAAGGCCTTTCACAGCAAGTGAACAGTTGTGTTTCAGTGTTCACTGTAGTCTGAGGTTTAATTTTTTTGTAGGAGTGTAGATCCCGCTCCACTTCAACCACCGCAGCGTGTACTATGCTGAGTGTCTGTCACTGGCTCATCCTTGTAATTTTTCAAAAATTGCTGCTTTCTTCTATTTTAAATTTACAAAAATCTATTAGTGTGACGCTCTTCCATCAAAATACAATACATTGCTTGCAAACATAATAGAAGTCCACAAAAAGGCCTTTCACAGCAAGTGAACAGTTGTGTTTCAGTGTTCACTGTAGTCTGAGGTTTAATTTTTTTGTAGGAGTGTAGATCCCGCTCCACTTACTTCAACCACCGCAGCGTGTACTCTGCTGAGTGTCTGTCACTGGCTCATCCTTGTAATTTTTCAAAAATTGCTGCTGCTTTCTTCTATTTTCAATTTACAAAAATCTATTAGTGTGACGCTCTTCCATCAAAATACAATACATTGCTTGCAAACATAATAGAAGTCCACTAAAAAGGCCTTTCACAGCAAGTGAACAGTTGTGTTTCAGTGTTCACTCTAGTCTGAGGTTTAATTTTTTTGTAGGAGTGTAGATCCCGCTCCACTTCAACCACCGCAGCGTGTACTCTGCTGAGTGTCTGTCACTGGCTCATCCTTGTAATTTTTCAAAAATTGCTGCTGCTTTCTTCTATTTTAAATTTACAAAAATCTATTAGTGTGACGCTCTTCCAGAGGACAGCGTTTGTTGGCCAGTTGTGAGTCTGCAGCACATGGTTGATTTCATGCTGCACTGCCTGAGAAACGACCGCGCATCGGCCACATTCTCACCACGTCAGATTATTGGGTGTACACCCTCCTAGACCCTCGTACCGGGACAACTTACAAAGCCTCATCACACCGTTGAACCGGGACCGTAAAATGCTGGAGGACCAAGACACACTTGAAATCCATAATGTTCTCCATTCCAGCCGAGAGCGCTGCTGCTGCTACTGCTTTACAAAGCAGCTCTGTGCGTCGAGGCATTGTAGACACCTCTGCAACAAGAGGGAGCACAAGCAGCGCCTCTGCACAGGGCAAGAGCTGTATGTTACAAATGTGGCGAAGTTTTGTGACAGCGCCACCAAGGTGTACACCATAGTGATGGGAAATCTAGTTAATTTTAGTGATTAGTTCACCATGAACTAGTTCACTGAAAAGATTAGTTCAAAAGATTAGTTCATTTAGTTCAGTTTTTCTCCACCCTATCCTGTGAGGAGCTGATAGGAAATGCATCATGTGACCTCTGAACTAAATGAACTAGATGAACTGCTGAACAAAATGTTCTATTGAGAATGACTCAGGACAGCCTAGTTCAATCTGATGCCTCTGACTGAGCCCAGCAGTGCCACATAATGATTGTGTATGAGGGGGCTGAGAAGCAGTTCAGCATCCACCATTTTAAGAACAGAACAGGGGTCAGTGTTAAAGATTTTAGCAAGACTGATCTTCTAGGCTAGAGGCATGAACTACACACAGAAACACTCTCTCATACACACATATGAGCTGTGTCTGTGTACTGTGTGTGCAATTTCATTTTTTATTAATAATATTATTATTACTGTTATATTTGTATTTGATGTGTGGTATGCCTTGGAGGTGCTGGCTTGCCCTGCTGCCAGTGTATTATCTGAGCGCGTCTTTAGTGCTGCAGGTGGTGTACTAACAGACCGTCGCATGCGACTATCCTCAGACAATGTAGACCGGCTTATTTTTCTGAAAATGAACAAGGCATGGATCTCACCTGAATTTGCCTGTCCGTTTTCAGATTAAATAACTGTTTGCCAACGTTTTCCAAGTCTCCTGTTATGTTCATCTTTCTACCACCTGAACTCTACTCCCTGGGCTACAACACTGCCAATGACAGGGAATGATCATTTACAAAACAAAATGTTATCCCCAACAAATAGTAGCGCAACGACTCCAGTGCCCACTTTATCGCCAGGCACTCTCTCTCTACAATGCTGTCTCTGTTTTTTGATGGAGTAAGTTTTCGACTCAGGAAACTAATGGGATGCTCCTCCCCGTTAAGCTCCAGTCCTGAGACAACACGGCACCCAGACCTACCTCTGACGCATCAGTCTGGACAATGAATTCTCTTTTGAACTCGGGTGTGCTCAAAACTGGTGACCCACACAGTGCCCCTTTTATTGCCCCTGTTGATGACCCCTTGCTGATTTATTAACCGGCTCCACCAGATCCATGGGTATTCTCTCAAACTGGACCTCTAAAATTTTTAATGGCACCAAGGGACTCACTAAATGAGGCTGAGGACTGTGTACCTGGCGCATGCGACAAGAGTTACAATACCGTTTAACTTCTTGATAGACCCCCAGCCAGTAAAACCATTGTATAATTCTGTGTAGGGTTTTCTTTTGGCACAAATGTCACCCTAGTACATGCGCATGCGCTAAGTCCATTACCAACCTCCGATATGACTGCGGTAGCAGCAATTGCTAAAAAATTTCAACATGTATTTTATAAACCTGATACAGCAAATCTTGGTTCAGCTCTAATTGTTTAAATACTGTAGCTGTCCCGGGGCGTTGGGGTTCCCATTGACAACCAGTAAATTTTCACGGGCTAGACTCAACGTAGGGGCCGCGGAGTTGCGCCTTAACAAATTTGTCACCTGTCACATTTAAGTATTACAATTCAGGTCCCGGTGTCAAATCTTCCATCTCCCCAACTAACACTTCGATAGGAGAGGTGTTTTCCTACTCCACCGAAGGCAAAGGTAATACTGCCCACTGCACACATGTGTTATGCATAGTGAGACTGATAGTAGCCAACAAAGTAGCTAACAAAGGCCACTTGTGATCACCCTATCAGCGTAGGAACAATGCTACTCAAAAGATCTGCCATGATCCTGGACAAAATCTTGATATAATGGTCAATGAGTGAGAATGTACGATAGGATCCAGGCAGATGTGAAGGTTTGTTTGGTTTTAGTAGCAACTTCATGTGTGACATGTTTGAATGGCTGGGTAACCCTCCTGTCTCCAATATATGATTGAAGGTGCGTACCAATGTGGACGGGATATCCTCACTCAATAATTTTAATAATTTGGCTGTAAACCCGTCAGGTCCTGGAGCTTTCCCGTATTTAAAGTAACTTATCGCCGCTGTCACTTCCGTCACCTCAATTTGTTTTTTTAAAAGGAGAAGCTGATAGTTTGTGATGGATGGTAACCGTATTCCATCTACAAAGGTGTTACCCTCCGCACTATCCGTATGTTCCACCTTATATAAGTCTGAGTAGTATTCTTGTAGAATGGTGTTTATGGTTCGAGGGTCTGTGTTCATGATCCCATGTTTATTCGTTAACGCTGTAATATGTTGATGACGAATGTGATTTCCTTTCGCTAGTCGTGATAATAGTCTCCCTCATTTGCTACCATAACGATATACATCGGCTCTATAATTGTTATTACTGCTTGTCTCTCGTCGATATACCCATACGTGTAAGTCAGCCTTAGCCTGCTTACATCTATTTTTAACCTGTGTTGATGAACTTGTCTTGTTTGCCGTGTACCTATCGCGTAATATCCTGCTAGCCTGCGAGTAGTTTGTCGCGATCTTCTTTTTTAGCGTTGTCTGATAACCTATTAGTTTCCGCGCCATTACTCCCTTCCCTGCTGCCCATAAAAGTTCCGGCCTATCCCTAGTATCTCCATTATCCCTTACATATTAAAAACACCATTGCTTCACGTGATGTCGAAACTTCTCATCCATTAACAAATAGGTCGGGAAGCGCCAAGTTTGGTTTGGCCCCATCTGCACCATATCTGGCAGGGTCACTGATACGGGCGCGTGGTCATATATAGCTACGTTGTGCACATCTGCCTCTTCCACTCCCCTTAATAGCTCCTGTGCTAGCAATATATAATCTATTCTGGACCAAGAGTCATGTGGCGCCGAATAGAATGAAATATTCACTGCCATCTGGGTTCAGGTGTGTCCAAATGTCTACAAAGTTACTCGTGTCTAGCAAGGGTTATTATAAACGTGTGTCATGTGATCGCACATTCATTCGCATCGACCTACAGTTCTTCACTGGTTCGATTCACCATATTTAAGTCACCACCGTGGGTGTTTTAATGCTCTCCTATCGGCCTGATATGCTTGGATACCTGGGATAAATTCAGGAACGTCTCCAAACTCCCTACTCACATGTCAGCGCAGGAACCGTAAGAGGGAACGTGCTTGTTTTGTTGCGCATAGGTGGAGTTTTATACAGTAAATGATTACTGCTGTCTTATTTTTTGCGTCCCAAGGGCAGAATAAGTCTGCGTAACGTTACATTTTACAGACACTCATATAATAGACACACGCTACCCTAACCGTGACACAAGGAAGGTATTGTTGCCGGATAAAGCCGCCATTTTAGCGTCACTGTGCTGTTAATTCAGTTTGGGACAGAACGCTGCTCTGCTGACTCTGAGGGACAGTTAGAGATTGCGATTTTGTGTACTGTGCTTTAGGCAGGCTACTTTACCAACCGCTGTGTACATCTTCCTTTTGCCTTGCAGTGTTTTTTTCACAGCTCTGCAAGGTGTGTGTGTGAGTGCAGGTGACGCGCTGCAGTTTGCTCGGCATACAACGCTGTATGTAGGCATCTGCACATGTCACTCTCACACTCTTTTTTTTTTTTTCTTTAGTGTAATTCTTGCTGCTCCATTCAATTGAAATTATAGTGTGACGTGCTTCCATCCGTATCCAATACATTGGTTGAAAACACTGTAGAAGGACACAAAAAGCCCTTTCACAGCTAAGAGTTGTGTTCACTGTAGTCTGAGATTTTAATTTATTCAATTTTGATCACGCTCAAGTTACTTCTTCAAGCAATGCTGCTTGTACTCTGCTGAGCGTGTCTTACTGCCTCATCCTTGTCATTTTTCTCGAATTGGTGTACATGTACATCAAAGTAGTCTTCATTTTGATCGAAATCCAAGCAGGTACCCGGACACTCTATGGCTGCTTTTATACGGTGGACTGGCTCCAACATTCAATAAGACTTAAGATGCAATCGGGCACCTTGTCAAGGCCCAATCCTCTTCTCCCTCTGATATAATAATAATAATAATAATCTTTATTTATATAGCGCCAACATATTCCGCAGCGCTTTACACTTTAACAGTTTCAAAACACAAGTCATAGGTAACAACGTTAACAATACAATAATTAAAGCAAAATAAGCCGACCCTGCTCGTGAGAGCTTACAATCTACAATGAGGTGGGGAGATACAAAGTACAGGTGTGTATATATAATGGTGCATTTCCAATGATGGTCCAGCCATCTTGAGGGAGTGAGGCATGGATGGAGATAGTGAATGGGCTCCACATACACACTTAAACATAGAACGACTTTGGTTATTGAATGTGATAGGCCACTCTGAACAAATGTGTTTTGAGGGAGCGCCTGAAACCAGGCAAATTGTGGATAGTCCTAATTTCTTGTGGTAGAGCATTCCAGAGGATTTGCGCAGCGCGGGAGAAGTCTTGGAGTCGGGAGTGGGAGGTACGGATTACTGCAGAGGTTAGTCGAAAGTCATTTGCAGAGCGCAGCAGTCGGTTAGGCCGATAGATAGAAATGAGGGAGGAGATGTAGGGGGGTGCTGCACTGTGGAGAGCTTTGTGGGTGAGAACCAGTACTTTGAATTGGATCCTATAATGAATGGGCAGCCAGTGTAAGGACTGGCGAACAGCGGACGCGTCCGAGTACCGATTAGCCAGATGGATGACCCTGGCTGCTGCATTAAGGATGGACTGGAGAGGGGATAGTCGAGTAATGGGGAGGCCAAGTAATAGAGCATTGCAGTAGTCTAGGCGGGAGTGGATCAATGCTACAGTGAGGGTTTTTGTTGTTTCCATGGTGAGAAAAGGGCGGATTCTAGAGATGTTCTTTAGGTGTAGACGGCAAATATCTAACAAACATGTCATGCTGGAGAGACTTGCACCTACTACCACTCAGGGTCTTCAGCTCCTTTGTGAGAAACTAATGTTTGGCCAGCCAGTATATCAAATAAAGTTCATGAGAAATGTGAACTGTGGTTGGCTTCACTTTTGGTACTGGGTGCTAATACCAAACCATGGTGTGCCATTCAATGGATATTCCTGGCTGGTTGGAGACAAGCTCATTCCCACAGAAAAGTACCAGAAAGCTAAGGAGATGGTGGCCTCTCTCAACATGAAGGAGTTTGCTCGTTGTCTAGGAGACCGACCACCCCTGCTGTGTACCTTGTCAACGTTGTGTTGAAGCTTGCAAGGATTAAGAGGTTACAGTGGTAAGTATGGTTTTTACTAAAGATCCTGCTGTGTATTATAGTTTTTATGTTTTAAAAAAAATTATCTTAGGAATGTTAAATAAATTTCTTTTTTTTTTTTTTTAAATACAATGTATCTTATGAATGTTAAATAATTTTTTTTTTTTTTTATAAAATAAAATGTATCTTATGAATGTTAAATAACTTTTTTCTTTTTTTCAGGTATTTGATCTACCGTAGCTAGTTGCTGATCGTTGACTCTACACCCCTCTCCCCAGAATGTTACTCGGGTTATGGGGAGAAAATCACCGCTATTCCAGACTGATTTCATGTTAATGTGTCTGGCTCTTACACAGCACACAGCACTTGATGTTAGTTTATCTTTTTCCTAAATTATTTGTTACACTGCCCTTCTCACATTTTATTTGCACTTTTTTTTTTAAGCACAAGTTTTTTTACACTTCCTTGTTCTGTAAGTAGGCTTAATGGTTAAATGTTTTATACTAGATGTAAATATGTAACATGTAAATTTTATATTAAGATTTTGCAAATTATTAGGTCCACACCATCAGGCTCTTTCGTCCCCTCTCCCTCAGAGTAGCGGTAATATATCGGACCCCAGGCTCGCCCACACAGTTCCTTGACCACTTCTCTGCCTGGCTGCCGCACTTTCATGTCCTCAGAAGTACCAACCCTTATCCTTGGAGACTTCAACATCCCCATTAACAGCCCTACTTCCACACTCAAAACACATTTTTCATAGCGGCCTATCACATTCACTAATCAAAGTCATTCTATGTGTAAGTGTGTGTGTGTAGCCCATTCACTATCTTCATCCATCTTTCACTCCCTCAAAATGGCTGGGCCATCATTCTAAATACACCATTGTATATAAACACCTGTACTTTGTATCTCCCCCACATATTTGTAAATTGTAAGCTCTCACGAGCATGTGCGGATTATATTGCTTTCATTATTGTATTGGTAACGTTGTTACTTATGACTTGTGTTCTGAAACTGTTAAACTGTAAAGCGCTGCGTAATCTGTTGGCGCTATATAACTAAAGATTCTTATTAAGCGTTCACGGGTCCATGTGGAGGTAGACCGTGACGGCTCCTGCAACGATGTTTCTGAGGAACTGGAGAAGGAGGAGTCAATGTGTACAGACTTGATTCCCGCAATCCTTGTAGTTGCCTGAACACGTACAGCGCCACTCGCAAGATCTGTACCCGGCTCCACAACATTGACCCAATGGGCAGTAAGGGAAAGGTATCGTCCCTGGCCATGGGTACTGGTCCACGCAGCGGTGGTCAGGTGGACATTGCTACTGACGGAGTTTAGTAGCGCATGTTTAATTTTAACCTCAACAACATGCTTTTGCAGACCAGGGACGGCTTGCCTGCTGAAATAAAATCAGCTTGGCACATTGTATTGTGGGACTGCCAATGCCATTAAGTTCCGTAAACTGTCAGTCTCCACCAGCCTGAATGACAGCATTTCAAGGGACAGGAGTTTTGCAATGCCAGCATTCAGAGCCTGTGCTCGTGGATGGTTTGCCGAGATTGGGCCTACACCCGATACGCCACAACCTGACACCCACAGATAAACAAGCCATAAAATCTCTGAAAGATAACCCCAACATTATTATTAAACCAGCAGATAAGGGGGGTGCTATCGTTATTATGAATAAGACCCAATCTATTGCCGAAATTCATAGACAACTGTCAGTTAACCTAACCTACAGACAACTCAATTGTGACCCTACATTTTACATCTGTCAAAAAATTGATCGTATCCTGACAAAACATCTTTAATTGATCACCATAGACTGTAAGACTATGACATTCCTTAATATTCAATACCCCATCACCCCTGTTTTCTACACACTCCCAAAAATCAACAAAAAACTACATTATCCACCCGCATACCCTAGAGGGATAATTCTCCGTGTTCTACAGTATCACCCAAATGTTTAACATGTTGCCTAATTCCTATGTATATATATTCTTCACCCTATGTATATATTGTATATATTATACATTGTCATTGACTGTAAATTTTTCTATCTCTTCCAGCGACTATTTGATAAAGGCCACTGCGTTGCCCAAAACGTCAGTCAGTAGTCTCATAGCTATTTTCTTTTTTCACATCAAGTGTGCAATAAAAATTTCAAATTTAACCATGACATATGCAGTTAAACTTGTGCAGTGATTCTCTATAGACTGTACATCTTCAATGTGTCTTTGTAACTCAACTACGTGTTTTCTCCGCACATGTTTACACATATTTGTGGTATTGAGGTTACTGACACTTTACCTCTTTTTACTTTTTGATTACACAGCTTGCATTTGACATAGCAAATATCATCTGCAAGTGTGTGAAAAAAGGACCACGCAGTGCAAGTCCTGGGAGCGTCCGTTTAGACTTTTGTAAGAGAAATCCGAACAGGTGCCAAAATGGAGGCTACAGGCAACAGAGTATGCAGCCTATCTCTCCCTCCTGTTTGTACCGTTGGGGCAATCGCTTCCTCAGAGCTGCTACCACCACCTTCCTGTTCCTCATGCCATGTTGGGTCTTGGACCTCATCATCTCCACTAACCTCTTCCAACACCTGCTGCTGTTGGGTGGTCTGGCCACCACCATGCTCAACAGAAACTGGCACCTGAGTCTCATCATCATCAGATGCGTTCTGCGGTGTGCTGATCATCGGCACTGTCTCACCCGCCTCTTCAGATTCAGAGAGACACAGTTGTTGCGCATCACTGCATACTCCCTCTTCTTCACATTCCAGAATGCTGCTTGGCTGTGCCCCTGTTTGCAAACCAACAGATTCTGAGAACAGAAGCAGAGACTCAGCTGGCTCCTGTACAGAACTCTCTGACTGACTGGGCAATTTGGCAGGCGGTGAAGAGACAGATGGTTGATCAACAGTGCTGTGTTCCTGAGAGGAGGTGGAAGCAATTGAAGTCGATGCATTGGACCCTGGGCTCCAACACCGCCAGTTGTTGCCTGTAAGTGCTGTTAGCACAGTCAACACTTGCTCCTGTGTTACTGGGGTTGAGTAATGGCAGCTGTTCCCCTGCTGTGTGTACGACAAAAAGTCATGCTGCCTCCACCCTGTCCTCCTCTCATCCCTGGGCTCCAACACCGCCAGTTGTTGCTCGGAAGTAATTGGCACGGGTACTGACTCATGCCCACCCTGGTTACAGCACCACAGCTATTTCCTGGCAGTGTCAACGTAAATTAGCCTCCAATAAGTTGTCCTGTCATGTTGCATTCCGGTTATCCGACTCTATGGTGCCTGCAGTTTAGGTGATTCCTATGTGTGCTGTGGGATATGTAAATAAAGGCTCTTTCCGTTGTGAAAATAGGACAAGCACCCACTGTAGGACTGTGTGATTTGGTAACTGCAGACGGCTTGCGGCCTGTCAACTTACATTTTCATGGGTGCCTTATGGTACCCGTCCGAGTTCCAGTACCGTCAGCTGGTTCTCCACAGTGCCTTTGGCCTAGGTGCCTCCATCTCGGTATCCGAGTTCCTGCAATGTCTGCTTGTCCTTGGTAGTGCTTTGGAGCACAGGTACCTCCTGCTTAGTAACCGTGTCCCAGTAACGTCAGCTGGTCCTCGGTTGTGCCATTGGCTCTTTTCCTTCTGCTGCCCCTCCGGGTTCCAGCACAGTCAGCTGGTCCTCGTTACTTGCATTGGCTCTTGTACCTTCTGCTACCCGTCGGGGTTCCAGTGCCGTCAACTGGTTCTCCGCAGTGCCTTTGGCCTAGGTGCCTCCATCTCGGTATCCGAGTTCCAGCAACGTATGCTGGTCCTTGGTAGTGCTTTGGAGCACAGGTACCTCCTGCTTAGTAACCGTGTCCCAGTAACATCAGCTGGTACAAGGTTGTGCTACAAATACAAGATACAGAACAAGAAAACAAGAACAATAAGCAGAAGATCTAAAAGCAGAAGAACATGAAGTATAAGACCAAAATGAAGAACAAAATATATGCTCTAAATTATAAGCAGAAGAAGACTAAGCAGTGTATGGGGGTGAGTCCGTTCCTCCTCGTGGTGCCCCTGGTAAATGCCTGATGCTGCAGGCTAAACTGAACACGGACAAATACTGTTGTAATTTAAATCTTTTGTGGCAGCAAGAACGGAACGATGAAAAAATCATACTTTTACAGATTACAAGTACAGGAATCTATGTCACAAATAAGAATATGATGAAGAAGATGAAGGACTATAATATGAAGAAGAATAATAGTTTAAAAAGAACAATATGAGTAATGTTAACAAAAAGATGAAAAGCAAGAAGTTTTAGAAGAAGATAAAGAAGGTGAAGATGAAGAATAATTTGATGACAAAGATGATGCTGCTGAAGATTATGAAGGAGAAAGTGTGGCAAAAGTTAAAAAGGTGAAGAGCATGGAAGTTGTGAAACATACATATTTGCCAAAATAGAAAAAAGGTTAACAACATTGTCAATTTCTTCGTCAATCCGAACGTATTTCCTAAAAAAAAAAAATTAATGCTATTCCATTGGATTGGGTTAAACATCTATGCCTTTAATGTCTCCTCAACCTCCCCCAATACATTCTACATTACTCTTTGTTGTTTTCCTTCATGTACAATTAACCTACAAGGCAAGAATGGGGTTTTTTTTAATTTCGATATTTTGTTCCCATAGACTTACATTGGACTTCCGGTATCGGTATCGGGTATCGCCGATATTTTTTGGGTATCGGCGATACCATTCCGATTCCGATACTTTTGGATATCGGAAAGTATCGCTCAACTCTAGTCATGAGTTTCAAAAGCGCAATGGGTTATGTTTCTACTGTGGTGACGCCTCTCATGCTATTTCAGTCTGCCCTAAGCGGGGAAGACGTTTTGCACGCTCAGTTGTCTTGGGTAGTGTTCAGACTAAATTTCTGTTGACTGTTACCCTGATTTGCTCCCTGTCCACATTTTCTGCTCAGGCTTTTGTTGATTCAGGAGCAGCTATTAACCTGATGGATTTTGACTTTGCCAAATGTTGTGGGTTTCCCATGATACCCCTGCGGAAGTCTATTCCCTACTGGGCATTGATTCTACCCCTTTGGCGGAGAATAAACCCCAGTTTTCTACTCAGGTGATAATGAGGGTTGAACCAGATCATCAGGACAGTTGCAAATTTCTGGTGCTGCATAATCTGCATGACATTATTGTACTAGGTTTCCCTCGGTTACAGTCTCATAATCCTGTTTTGGATTGGAAATCTGTGTCTGTGACCAGTTGGGGCTGCCAATGTGTTAATGCCGACACTCCTGTTTTTTCTGCCTCTCCCCAGTCTCAGGATGTTCCTGACTTTTTGACTGATTTTTTGGATGTATTTAGTGAAAGTAAATCTGCATCCTTGCCCCCTCACAGGAGCTATGATTGCGCTATTGAATTAGTGCCTGGTGGTAAATTTCCTAAAGGTCGCCTTTTTAACCTGTCTGTACCTGAACACGATGCCATGCGATCTTATATCAAGGAGTCATTGGAGAAGGGTCATATCAGACCATCCTCTTCACCCTTGGGTGCCGGTTTTTTCTTTGTGGCCAAAAAGGATGGTTCATTGAGGCCGTGTATTGATTATCGTCTCTTGAATAAGATCATTGTGAAGCATCAATATCCGTTACCCTTGATTTCTGACCTGTTTTCCAGGGTGAAAAGTGCTAGTTGGTTTACCAAACTTGACCTCAGGGGGGCGTATAACCTTATTCGCATTTAAGCACGGGGATGAATGGAAGACGGCGTTTAATACCCCAGAGGGGCATTTTGAGTGCCTAGTGATGCCCTTTGGGCTCACTAATACTCCTTCCGTCTTCCAATCCTTCATGAATGATATTAGCCCACTTAGGATTAGTGTTGAGCATTCCGATACTGCAAATATCGGGTATTGGCCGATATTCGTGGTATCGGAATTCCGTTACTGAGTTCCGATACTTTTTGCATATCGAATACCGGAATCGGAAGTTCCCATACATAATGCTATACAGTACATAGTCAATACTGTAATATCACACTGACAGCTCACAAAACACTAGATATATACACATAGAATACATATATATATATATATATATATATATATATATGTCATTAATTTGTGACACATATATATTATATATATATATATATATATTTATAGTTCATGCACTTCTACATAGTATAATAGCCGCTAATTCAATTGCCGGCTTTTGTGAAATTACAGACCCGATATGAAATGACACATGGTTTACATACAGTTAACCATATCATTTCATGTAGTTTGATATATGGTTTTCACTAACAATGACATGAGTGTATGTGTGCAAAATTTCATACAGCTAGGGGTTAATTAAAGGTGTAAATTCTTTGAAAAAAAATGCGTGGGCTCCCACGCTATTTTCTCCACCAGACAGGGAAAGCCAGTAAGTGAGGACAGATAATAGCCTAGGGAGGGTGCATTTATTTTGTGCCCCCCCTGGCTACTAACATCTGCCCCCAGCCACCCCAGATAAGGCAAATCTATAATTAGATGCGCCCTTTCTGGCACTTAGCCCGTCTATTCCCATTGCACTGTAGCGGTTATAATAATGGGTTAAAGCCACCTTGCTATTGAAAGGTGACTTTAAGCCAGGTTAATAATTGAGAGTTGTCAATTAGACAACTCTCAATTATTAATCCTATTGTATGAAATAAAATTAAAACACACACACTTTAATTAAAAATCATTTTAATGAAATAATCACACAGTTTTTGACCATCTGTTATTTTACAGGTAATCCGTGTGAAGCCCTTGTTCTCCTGTAATAAAAATAAAATAATACAGCAACATAATTCTTACCTATCCGGTGCTCTGTTAGGTCCCACGCTGTAATCCTTCACAAAGGGTTAACTGGCTTACAGCAAGCAGCGCAGCTAATGCTGGCTGCTCAGCTATAAGCCCCCGAATGAATGAGTTTCTCTCCCGGCCGACAGGAGAGGAAGTGATTAGTGTGGGAAGCTTAATTGATTGCTTACCAGGCTAATCAGTTCACTTCAGGTTATTCAGGACTCCCTCTGACGTCACTGATGCTGTGCGGTGTCCCCGGTCTCCAAACACGACATGGCGCCACCATTGATTCCAGACAATTTTGCATTCAAAAAGTGAAATGGTGCTCCCTCTCTTCTGAGCCTTACCATGCACCCAAACAGTGGTTCTTCCCCACATATGGGGTGTAAGCGTACTCAAGAGAAATTGCACAACGAATTTCATTGTCCATTTTCTCCTGATGCTCTTCTGAAAATAAAATCAATTGGTTCCAAAGTATTTTTTTTGTGAAAAAAGTAAAATGTTCATTTTTTCCTTCCACATTGCTTTAGTTCTCGTGAAGCACCTGAAGGGTTAATAAATTTCTTGAATGTAGCTTTGCGCACTTTGAGGGGTGAAGTTTTCAGAACAGTCTCACTTTTAGGTATTTTCTGTTATATTGACCCCCAAACTCACTTCAAATGTGAGGTGGTCCCTAAAAAAATACTTTTGTAAATTTTATTGTAAAAATAAGGAATAGCTGGTCAAGTTTTAACCCTTATAACGTTCTAAAAAAAAAATTATGTTTCCAAAATTGTGCTGATGTAAAGTTGATGTGGGAAATGTTATTTATTAACGATTTTGTGTGACATCACTCTCTGATTTAAGTGCACAAATATTAAAAGTTTGAAAATTGCAAAATTTTTAAATTTTTTGCCAAATTTCCATTTTTTTCATAAATAAATGCAAGTTATATCTAAGAAATGTTACCACTAAAATGAAGTGCAATATGTCACGACAAAACTCAGAATCAGTGGGATACGTTGAAGCATTCCAGAGCTATAACTTCATAAAGTGACAGTGATCAGAATTGTAAAAATTGTTTTGGTCATTAAGTACCAAATTGGCTCTGTCACTAAGGGGATAAAAGTTGCATAAATTGGCAGAACTTTACTCTGGTTTTCCCCTGGAGTGATTTTCTGCACCTAAATCAAAAGAAAATCTCACTACATTTTGAAAAAATGTGCATTTTTGCTCAAAAATTATGTAAGGAATAAAAAACATTTTTTTACTTTGCACCAAATTATTATTAATGATAATAATGTTTTTATATAGTGCCTCTTCTGACTCCATTACTAGACTACGAGTATGGGGCTCCTTTGACACCCTTTCAGTAAATGCCTGTATTTAACCAGTACTTACACAAAGAACTTCACCAGATAGCTTCAACTCGACTGCAGAAGAATCCAGAAGAAGTTCATTTTCAAGTTGAAATCTTGCATTATGTACAAAGTAACTACAGTAGCTGCAACAGCTGCAGCAGGTAAAAAGAGAATTCTGAAGCTGAGATGTACAGAGATTAAAGGCAGACAACTATGGCTGGCAAACACTGACTGGGAAACCGACATCAGAGTTGGGTTACAGGGAGAGAGACGGAACAAACTTTTAAAATGCAAACTGAGTCCGTAGCAATAAAACAGCAACAATACAGTGTCAATACAATACTGTATAATTCCCAAGATGTGAGACATGACAACCATTGTTAGAATCTATTCAGTTTGACCATCCGCCATCTTGTTGTGGTTTCTGGCTGCTGTGTTATGATATGGTAGCCGAGGAGGACAATAACAAAAATAGCCAAGGCAGCCAGTCACCCAGAGAGGTTGGTAACTAATGGATTGCAGACCCTAAACTAACCGCACAACTAGAAGCAGCCGTAGGACGTACCTACGATGACCTAGATGCCTCAACACAGCCGGAGAGTTAGCTAAGCCTAAAGACAGAATAGGAAAATCTAACTGCCCCGGAGTAGCGCCCCAAAGGAATAGGTAGCCCCCACACATATATTGGCGGTTAGACAAGATGAAATACAAACGCAGGCAGAAAATAGAGTAAGCAAACGCTGGGGCCCAAAACTGTCTAGATAGGACAGGATAGAAAAGAATACTTTCTGCAATCCAGGAAAACCCTAGGAAAAATTCCAACACTTCTGATTCCAAAAAATGCTGAGACCACACGATCTCCCCCCGCTAGATCAGAACTCTGGTGTGAACAGGTAGCTACCCAGCAGCCACTGAAATAACAGGGACTGAACAAGTTAACCGAGATAACTGAGAAACAGAGACCAGCGCAGTCCCCAGCAGGGGGACCCGGCTGAACTCAATCAGAAGGCAGAAAAAACAAAAGAAAACAAAAACACAGAAACAAGCAGAAAATGACTTATCTGAAAGTTGCATGAGACAGCAGAAAGCTGGCTTCCAAACTAGACCAGGAAGAGACAACTAATCACCGGCGAGGATCATGGGAAAGTTACTACCTTAAATCTCCCCAGTCATCACTCCCAGATTGCCAATCGTCCACAGCTGGATTCTCAGCTGAAGGGCCTCTGTCTGTCAAGGCGGCTTCATTAATATCAACAGCCACCAGAGGGAGCCCCAACTCAGAATCCAGAACATTCACAACACTGCTGGTCTTTTTCCCCTGGTGTTTGGCTTGTCGTTGGTCAGGTGATTGTATCACCCTTTATTACCCTGCACCTGCCTCCAAGTCCTTGCTGGACATCAGTGTTAATCCGCTTGAGTTCTGGCTAGGATCCTTTATAGCTTTGTGCTATACTTTGTGCAGTTTTGGGAACTCTAGTTCTGCTTGCTTAGTCTTTTTCCTTTTTTCCTTTTGTTTCTGTAGTTTCCTTTATTTCCCTGC
Source organism: Oophaga sylvatica (assembly GCA_033576555.1). NCBI lineage: Eukaryota > Metazoa > Chordata > Amphibia > Anura > Dendrobatidae > Oophaga > Oophaga sylvatica. Next base: position 335,671,117 of record JARQOD010000004.1, on the reverse strand, counting down.
TAGGAGGTTACCAGTGTTTTGTTCCCAGTCACTAGATCTTTCAGGGATCCCCTTCCCACACCTTCAGGTCTTCGCTTGAGTCTAGACTAGGATCATCGGTGGGTCTAGTCGCAAGGAATAAGTCGCCCGCTCCATCGTAGGGATCGAGTCTAGTCCTAGTGCAGGATCAGACTCCCCCCGCACTATTTCTGAGTTGCAGACCCATAACAGCCATCATATTCCATAGCACTTTACAATTGAACAGGGACATGTACAGACAACAAAGACATTTCAAGCAACACATAGTTCAACAGTTACAGGAGCAGCGAGATCCTTGCTCACAAGCTTACAATCTATAAGAAGATGGGGACAAAACGCATAGAATGTAATTCAAGAACTACATGCATCATTTTAATGAATTTGGTGCACTAAATATCAGGAAGTACCACAAGTTAACAAAACGCGAAAAACATTCTACAAATAATGAATTGGAGCCAATGCACAATAGAATATGTTGTTGTTATGTTCATAGATAAAGTTTCTGAGAATTAGCTTCTAGACTTTCCCAATTTGAAATAAACTAAGCATAATACCTAGTATAGATGCTTTTTTCCATTCTTTTTGTTTTAATTTCTTTGGCACAGCCTATAATGTCACTAGTCACAGTAAAGGAGAATCTTTGATTACTTGTGCTAATAGATAACAATATTCACAATGAAATTGTTTAGCAAGTATGTTTGAAGTAAATTAGCAATGCATCTATGAATACCCATTGATTTATTTTGTAGTTGGTTTTGAGGGATAATTAGATATTCTTTTCTCTTTACAGAAAAATAAATATTAATACCTAGGAAGAAATAGACAGGGACATAAACATCAAATATTTACACAAGTAGAACTAAAGACTTTGTAAGCATTCATTGGGCTTGGTAGATATTTATTAGTCAGAAAGACAGCAAGAACTGTATATAGAGCTTTTGCCCAGGTTAAAGCCAAAAAAATGTAATGGAATTTTATGACACACAAGGTTGACAATCCACATTTTTAGAACTTGTAATATGTTATAAAAGCTAGCCATTTTAACCAACATGCAGGATTGTATCTGCCACGAGGCAAGACGATCATCTGTCCTTAGGCAGTGGTTTGAAGTACCCTCTCATGAAGAAGCAACACAACAATGTCTCCTGGTCATGATGTACATCAAAGTTTTCCTGATTCTGAGATTCATTGACCAGTGTTACTACTTTCTGTGCAAGACGCTATAAAGAATATAACACAGACACTGTCTGATAAAATTATTCCCATAGTCCTAATTAAAGAGGCTTGTGAAACGGCACTTATTGGGCGAGGGGATCCTTAGCAACAGCTGGTCCTACCGGCACAGTTTTACACCACCAGAATTTTAGCAGATATTTAACCTTATGAACATTTTGAATTTCTTGGAGATTTAATACACCTGCTATTTTACTGTGACCTGCCGGTACATGTGATGTAAAGAAACTAGCCTCTATGACATAAAATTCTTAAGCAACTACCCTTGTCCTCACTTCTCCTGGGATTTTGTTTCTCTCCTTTCTTTTCATAGGCAGCTATCTAATATTGCATCTGGAAAACTTAGCATATGAAGCTACATTGTAGTGCTGTCTAAGTCTCTCTTTTTCTGCCAGTTCTTGAATTTAAGGACTTTGCATTTGACCAGTCCTTTTATGTGTGGTGCTTGCATTATATTCCTTAACTCTTACTGTGCACTCTATCATTACCTGCTGCTGCTTCCTTTCCCCACCATTTTGGAGGCCCATTCTTGCCCTGTCCTTTTAAATTTGTTTTTATTCTATTGTTATTTAATAAATATATTATTTTACTTGTATGTTGCTTCCTAACACTTCTTATCTGTATGGCACTTTACCATAGTAGATCATGCTAATCATACAGGAAGGAGGGCTAAGTCTTGCTGTATGTGTCATTATTTAGTTTCTCCTCCAATGTCAAAATTTTGGAAGAAGGGTCCTATCATCTGGCGTGGTAGATATAAACTTTAATAATGAGCCACAGCATAGACTGCTAAGTATACCTGTGATTTTATTTTAGAATCATAGAATGGCCTCAAGAGTCATCATGTCCAACCCCCTGCTCAATGCAGGGTTTACTAAACCATCTCAGACGGATGTCCTTTCATCGTTCCTCGTAGGACATACTTTGCAGTTCGCTCACCATCATGGTAACTTGTCTCTGAACTTGCTCCAGTTTTTCAATGTCTTTTTTTTACATGGTGCCCAGAATTAGACATAGTATTCTAGATGAGGTCTGACCAAGGAGGAGTAGAGGGGCATAATTACTTCACGTGATCTAGACTCTAGTCTTCTCCTGATGCATTCCAGAACTGTGTTTCCATTTTTTGCTGTTGCATCACACTGATGACTCATGTGCAGTCTGTGATTTATTAGTTTACGAAAGTCTTTTTCACATGTGCTGTTGCTTAGTTCTATTCATCCAATTCTGTAGATGTATTTTTCATTTTTCTTGCCCAGATGTAGAATCTTTCAATTCTTCCTATTAGTCGTTGCCCATTATTCAAGTTTATTTACATCCTTCTAAATCCTTGCTCTGTCTTCTGTAGTGTTAGCTGTTCCTCCTAGCTTTTCATCTGCAAATTTGATTAGTATACCTTCAGATCTCGTATTTAGATCATTTATAAAAATGTTGGACAACACTAGGGCCAGAACAGAGTCTGGTGGTACCCCACTTGAAGCACTCTTCCAATTGGATATGCAACTCTTTGAGTACGATCACTGAGCCAGTAACGAATCCACTTAACCGTAGCCTTGTCAATCTAATACTTGGTCATTTTTTCAATAAGGATAGTATGAGATACTTTTTGAAATGTTTTCCTGAAGTCGAGATATACTATATTTACTGCATTTCCCTGATCCACACAGCCAGTGATTCAATCACAGAAGGAGAAGTTAGTTTAGTCTGGCATGACTTGTTACCGACAAACCCATGCTGGCTCTGGTTGATTACTGCATTATTATCAAAGCACTTTTATACATGCTTTTAATAATTTGTTCAAAGATCTTTCCTGGTATAGAAGAAAGGCTCTCTGACCTGTAATTCCCTGGCTCCATCTTCTTTCCTTTTTTGAATATAGGTACATTTGCCCTTCTCCAATCTTCTGAGACTTTTATCTCTCATCCAGGAGTTTTCAAAGATTCTGGATAGTGGTTCTACAATTTCCGCTGCTCTTTCAGTAGCCTAGGATGTAATTCATCTGTACGAGGAGATTTAAATTTATTTAGATAAGTATTCCCTCACCATCTCTCTGTTTATAGATAGTCTGAATTCTTTTATTCCTTCAATAGCACAGTGAAGATCAGTTGATGTAGCATAGTAATATAGTTAGCAAGGCCGAAAAAAGACATTTGTCCATCCAGTTCATCCTATAGTCTGTCACAATAAATCCCCAGATCTACGTCTTTCTAAAGAACCTAATAACTGTAAGATATAATAATGTTACACTCCAGGAAGAGATCCAGGCCTCTTTTGAACCCCTGGACTGAGCTCACCATCACCACTTCCTCAGGCAAGGAATTCCAGATTATTACTGTTTTAATAGTAAATAATCCTCTTCTATGTTGGTGGAAAAACCTTCTCTCCTTCAGACGCAGAGAGTGCCCCCTTGTGACGGTCACCTTCCTTTGTATAAACAGATCCTCAGAGAGATATTTGTATTATCCCCTTATATACTTAAACATGGTTATTAGATCACCCCTCAGTCCTCTTTTTTCTAGACTAAATAATCCTAATTTTGCTAATCTCTCTGGGTATTGTAGTTCCCCATCCCCTTTATTAGTTTTGTTGACCTCCTTTATACTCGCTCTTGTTCCATTATATCCTTCCTGAGCACTGGTGCCCAAAACTGTACACAGTACTCCATGTGCGGTCTAACCAGGGATTTGTACAGAGGCAGTATAATACTCTCATCATGTGTATCCAGACCTCTTTTAATGCACCCCATGATTCTGTTTTCCTTGGCAGCCGCTGCCTGGCACTGACTGCTTCAAGTAAGTTTATCATTAAGTATGATCCCCAAGTCCTTCTCCATGTCAGATTTACCCAGTGGTTTCCCGTTCAGTGTGTAATGGTGATATTGATTCCTTCTTCCATGTGTAAAACCTTACATTTATCATTGTTAAACCGCATCTGCCACCTTTTGGCCCAAGTTTCCAACTTATCCAGATCCATCTGTAGCAGAATACTATCGTCTCTTGTATTGACTGCTTTACATAGTTTTGTGTTGTGAATGTGCTAGAGATGGTTTCTGAGCAGAGGCTCCCTCTGGTGGTTACATATGGTACTGAACCTTTCAGTGATGAATGGCAATCTGGGTTCACTGACTGGACTGATATAAGGGAGATTCCCTTCCATGATGGTCGCCGGTGATCAATTGTTCTTGCCTCAATTGTGGTTCCTGGTTGATTTGGAAGTTTGCTGGAGTCTTGCCTGCACCTGCTGCTTTCAGATAAGATATTTTCTGCTTTTCTTTTTGTGCTTGCTTTTTGCATAGTTTTCTGCACTTTTGTGGAGGTCAGCCGGGTCCCCTCCTGGGGCCTGTGCTCCTCTCAATTTATCTATAGCCACTGTTATTTGCTCTTTTGCTTTTTCCTGTTTTTTCAGTGGCTGCGGCTTTGTTTTGTTACACCAGAGATCTGATTTAGGTGGTAGAGATAGTGTGATCTCAGGTTTTTTGGCAATCAGAAGTGCTGGTATTTTTTAGGGTTTTTGTTGGATTGCAGTCAGAATTCTTTCCTGTACTTTTCTGTCTAGACAAATTGGGCCCCAACGTTTGCTCATTCTATTTTCTGTCTGTGACCGTGCTATCTTCTTGTCTAACCGCTATTACATGTTTGGGGGCTTCCTATTTTCTTTGGGGATCTGCTCCGGGGCAGATACCTTTCATCTTTCTGCCTTTAGGTGTAGTTATCTCTCAGGCTGTGACGAGGCGTCTAGGATCAACGTAGGAACGCTCCACGGCTACCTCTAGTTGTGTGGTTGGTTCAGGTTACTGCAATCCAATAGGTTCCAGCCTCTCTGGTGTATTACCGTGTTTTGCTTTTTCTCCTCAGCTACCGAAACATAACAGTTTTGTACCATCTGCAAATATCGATATTTTACTGTGTAAACCTTCTACCAGATCGTTAATAAATATATTGAAGAGAATAGATCCCAACATCGACCCCAGCGGTACCCCACTGATCACAGCGACCCAGTTAGAGAATATACAATTTATAACCACCCTCTGCTTTCTATCACTAAGCCAGTTATTTACCCATTTATACACATTTTCCCCCAGACCCAGCATTCTCATTTTGTGCACCAACCTCTTGTGTGGCACGGTATCAAACGCTTTGGAAAAATCAAGATATGCCACGTCCATTGACTCATCTTGGTCCAGTCTATATCTTACCTCTTCATAAAAACTGATTAGATAGGTTTGACAGGAGCGATTACTCATAAATAGAGTTGAGCATTCCGATACCGCAAGTATCGGGTATCGGCCGATATTCGCTGTATCGGACTTTAGATACTTAGTTCCGATATTTTCCATATATCGTATACCGGAATCGGAAGTTCCCATAATTCTTTGAGAGGCAATGTGATTTTAGTCAGCCAATGAGGAATCCTAACAAGTGTGGGCACATCCTGTACTGCTGCGGTCATGTTAACTAATGGCATGGCTGTGATTGGATGCTGAAATGATGTCAGAATGCACTATAAAAGGCGCCGCCGCCATTTTAGCGTCACTGTGCTGTGAATTCAGTTAGGGACAGAACGCTGCTCTGCTGACTCTGAGGGACAGTTAGAGATTGCGATTTTGTGTACTGTGCTTTAGGCAGGCTAGTTTAACAACCGCTGTCTAAAGCTTCCTTTAGCCTTGCAGTGTTGTTTTCACAGCTCTGCAAGGTCTGTGTGTGAGTGCAGGTGACGCGCTGCAGTTTGCTCTGCATCCAACGCTGTTTGTAGGCATCTGCACGTGTCACTCACAGACTCATTTTTTTTTTCTTTAGTGTAATTCTTGCAGCTCTATTCAATTGAAATTATAGTGTGACGTGCTTCCATCCGTATCCAATACATTGGTTGCAAACATTATAGAAGTCCACAAAGGAGCCTTTCAAAGATAGTGACCAGTTGTGTGCACTGCAGTGTTCACTCTAGTCTGTGATATATTTTTTTTTTGGTGAGTGCAGATCACGCTCCAGTTAGTTCTTAAACCACTGCTGGTTATAGTCTGCTGAACGTGTGTCACTGCCTCATCCTTGTCATTTTTCTATAATTGTTGCTGCTCCATTCTATTTAAAATAACTCCAATCTATTAGTGTGACGCGCTTCCATCCGTATCCAATACATTGGTTGCAAACACTATAGAAGTCCACAAAGGAGCCTTTCACAGATAGTGACCAGTTGTGTGCACTGCAGTGTTCACTCTAGTCTGTGATGTATATTTTTTTTGCTGAGTGCAGATCACGCTCCAGTTAGTTCTTAAACCACTGCTGGTTATAGTCTGCTGAACGTGTGTCACTGCCTCATCCTTGTCATTTTTCTATAATTGTTGCTGCTCCATTCTATTTCAAATAACTCCAATCTATTAGTGTGACGCGCTTCCATCCGTATCCAATACATTGGTTGCAAACACTATAGAAGTCCACAAAGGAGCCTTTCACAGATAGTGACCAGTTGTGTGCACTGCAGTGTTCACTCTAGTCTGTGATATATTTTTTTTTTGCGGAGTGCAGATCGCGCTCCAGTTAGTTCTTAAACCACTGCTGGTTATAGTCTGCTGAACGTGTGTCACTGCCTCATCCTTGTCATTTTTCTATAATTGTTGCTGCTCCATTCTATTTAAAATAACTCCAATCTATTAGTGTGACGCGCTTCCATCCGTATCCAATACATTGGTTGCAAACACTATAGAAGTCCACAAAGGAGCCTTTCACAGATAGTGACCAGTTGTGTGCACTGCAGTGTTCACTCTAGTCTGTGATATATTTTTTTTTTGCGGAGTGCAGATCACGCTCCAGTTAGTTCTTAAACCATTGCTGGTTATAGTCTGCTGAACGTGTGTCACTGCCTCATCCTTGTCATTTTTTATAAATTGTTGCTGCTCCATTCTATTTCAAATAACTCAAATCTATTAGTGTGACGAGCTTCCATCCGTATACAATACATTGGTTGCAAACACTATAGAAGTACACAAAGGGGCCTTTCACAGCTAGTGAATAGTTGTCTGCAGTGTTCACTGCAGTCTCTGCGGAATAACAACACTTAGGCCTTTTAACTTTTCTGACTTTCTTTATCAATCTACCAAGATGAAGAAGGCAGGGAGTAAGGCACGTGGTCGTGGCCGTGGAGTTTCAGCAGGGAGAGGACGTGGGGATTCTGTGGCTGCTGCCGCCCCCAGTGACACAGCATCCACAAGTTTTCCCCGTGAGCGTTCCTTTATGTGCAGTTTTGTAGGAACTCGGCGTACCCCCCTGCTGCGGGAGGAACAAATTGAAGCCGTTGTTGGTTGGATGGCAGCCAATGCATCGACTTCAATTGCTTCCACCTCCTCTCAGGACCACAACACTGTTGAGCAACCATCTGTCTGTTCACCGCCTGTCAAATTGCCCAGGCAGTCAGAGAGTTCTGAACTGGAGCCAGCTGAGTCTCTGCTTCTGTTCTCAGAATCTGTTGGCTTGCAAACAGGGGCCCAGCCAAGCAGCATTCTGGAATGTGAAGAAGAGGGAGTATGCAGTGATGCGCAACAGCTGTGTCTCTCTGAATCAGAAGAGGCGGGTGAGCCAGTGCCGATGGTCAGCACACCGCAGAACGCATCTGATGATGATGAGACTCAGATGCCAGTTTCTGTTGAGCATGGTGCTGGCCAGACCACCCAACAGCAGCAGGTGTTGGAAGAGGGTAGTGGAGATGATGAGGTCCAAGACCCAACATGGCGTGAGGGACAGGAAGGTGGTGGGTAGTGTTGAGCGATATTGCTCGATATCTAAAAATATCGTATCGAAATTGTATCGCCGATAGCACTAAATATCTTCGATATCCGATTTCGATAGCGGAAGTCCCATGTAAGTCTATGGGAACAAAATATCGCAACAAAAAAAACCCTTTCTTACGTTGTAAACACAAAATATACACACATAGAATACATATATATATATATATATATACATGTCATTGTGACATATATATACATATATTTATAGTTTATACACTTCTACATAGTAAAATAGTCTCTGATTCAATTGCCGGGTAAAGCCGTGACATACCCCATAGAAGTCGACGGGCTCGGTGCCGAGTACCCCCAAAACCTCTGGCTCTGTGCGACTCAACTTGGGCGTCACGAACAGGATTCTGTAGCTCGCTATAAGCGAGTCCTGTGTGCCTGAATTGAACTGGTTTTGTGCTTGAGAATTGCTAAAATCATCAGAGAATGTATTTGCCATTTTTCCGCCATATCTGCGTCACGACGAGGCACTGGTGAAGAAGAAGGGCGTGCTCTTCGTGGGTGTACACTCACTCAGTGGCGCAAAAACGATGGCCGACCACTGTAAATGGTACTGCAATGTAAGATCGTGCCCCACAGCTCTTCAGTTCCGCCTCCTCATCCTCCTCAGTGTGCGGAAACTAACACGAAGGTCCCGCCTCCCTACAAAAGAGGGGCCCTCTCCAGATGCTAATGACACATGTGACTTGGCAGAGATGGCTAATGGACACGAGCAGAAGTGTGAAGGGATGGAGCAGTCAGACTCAGAGCTCTCCCCCCACAGAAGCGACCCGATCGCCACGGAAACACCGTTGGGCACCCGGCCTGGATACCCTCCTACGCTGCAAGAAGCGGCGGATACCCTAAGAGGCCTGGCCCGGCACCGGGAGGAGGTCGCCAAGATGGAAGCAAGCTGGCGTGCCCTAAAACTAAACTTGGAGCGGCGCCAATCCCTCTTACCTGAAGTGTCTGTACCGGAAGGTGAGGCATCCGTTCTAGTAGAGGAGTCCTTGCAATGTGATCCGGTTGACGTTGTCGCAGTGGAGGCACCCGTTCGTGCAAAAAACGCTGCACCGGCAGCACCCCAGATCCCGCTGTCTGCCCCCGTCGCTGAGACAGAAGAAGCGACACCCGTCCTCATGGAGGAGGCCGCGCAGGCACCAGAGCACTACCTGCCTGTACCGGAGCCCCGACTGTCATCTGTTCCAGAGCCGGCTGCTTCCTCCGCAGGTGAGCGCCGCCAGGACTGGGGGGCGCCAGGAGAGCTGCCGCAAACCGGACACTGTAAGCTGCAGTGGAGTGGTGGAGACATGGAGATGCTGGTGGAGGAGAATTACAACCGGCGTCAGGAGGACGAGTGGAGACGTTGGGAGCGGGAAGCAGAGTGACAAAGGGAGAAGCGAGAATCCCAAAAACTTCGGCAACGTAACCTGGAGAAGGACCGGGCAGATAAGGACCGGATGAGAAAGGATAAAGGAACCCTGTGTGAGCCGCGGCGTAAGGGTGCAGTACGGAGTTTTAAATTGAAAGGTGGTTGGGGCTTCATCAAGGAGCCTGGACTTTATTTAGAAGTTTTTGTGAACCGGCGGGACGTGGAGGCTCACCTCCCAGCAGGACACCCAGGGAGGGACCTGTTGCCAGGAGACTTGGTGACTTACACCCGACACTGGGGTTACAATGGATGGTACGCCCTAAATGTTACCAGGTGCGACCCCTACTCCCCAGTGTGTCAGGAACCTGTGTGTCAGTATTCCAGGTTTTCTAGGTAACTTTGTCAATGATTTTGCCCTTTGTTAAGATGGAGTTTGCTGTTTTGTGTGCCCTACTTCCTGTTCGTTTGTTTAAAGCCTGGCTCAGGTGTTGGCTTCACTGCTGGAATATTCTGCTTCCGTTTCCCTGCAACCCAGCTGCTTGTTCCTCACAGATCTTTTGTGTGTTTACTAGGAAAGTGCATAGCCTTATCTTCAGGTGTTTCTCAGCCACAGCAGTTTCTACCCATGGCTCTGGACATTCTCTGCATATGTAAGTTGCACAAAGTACTGTGTTATCACTAAACTGTTGACTTGGGAATTTAACCCTTGGTTCACTCCATCTGATAAGAACTGTGTTTCTGAACTGTTGCTGTTTAACCCTTTGTGCATTACCTCTGGTGAGAGCTGTTGGAACTGTTACTGGAACCTTACTGACATATGAACTTGTTGTTGGACTTCACTGAATTAAGCCACAACTGAGATTAACTTGTTCCTGGACTTCCCTGTGTTTTCTTCATACCTGGATCTGACTCTTCACACACCAGCAGTGTGTAAATCCAGCCACGTTATCTGTGCATCAGACTTACCTTGTGGTCACATTTGTGTGAGGACTCCGTCGTAAGAACTTTACCACCCTCGCTATAGAGGTTCAAGGACTTATATATCCGGATTCATATAACTGGACTTGTGTATATATATATGGACTCATTGCATGTCACTACGGGTTGTTTGAATATTGTTTTTGGGGGTTTTGCTGTTTCACAAATACATTATTTGCATTCAAAGAAACCCGTCTCTGATTGTTCATTGCCCCACGCTATCAGAATCCTCGAGTTCCTACAATAGTATTACAGGATATTCCAGCCTAAAAAAGAGGATTCTGCTGGGGCAATGACGGAGACACGGGCAGACAAATTGTTCACCATAGTTAACTCCTTGCAGCAGGAGGTGGCGGCTGCACTCAATCAGATTAGAGACTTGGAGTCTCGGGTTAACCACAATGCACAGGGGTTTGGTCAGGCTCTCCAAGATCTACGTTCTAGGTTAGGAGTCCTGGAGGCCTTACCTACTGAGCCTACCTCATCCACCAGTATGCCCAAATTGCCTCCATTCCGTTTTAATGGTGACCGAAGTCAATTCCGTGGGTTTGTTAATCAATGTATATTATTTTTTGATGTACATGCCTCCTACTACCGGTCTGATAGATCTAAGGTTCTATGTATTATTATGTTGTTGACATCACGTGCACTGGCTTGGGCAAATCCTATGGTTGAAAGTCATGATACCCGTCTAAATAATTTGGACAATTTTCTGGCAGCTATGGCGCAAATGTTCGACGATCCCAACCGCCGTGCTACCGCTGAATCTGCCTTGCTTTCCTTACGCCAGGGGAAACGGTCAGTCATAGAATATGTTACTGAATTTAAAAGGTTAGTGGTGGACACCCAGTGGGAAAACAATGCTTTATTACCAATCTTTAGAAAAGGTTTGTCAAATGCAATCAAGGATGAGCTAGCTCGTTCAGAGTCTCCACAGGAGTTTGAATTGTTTATACAGCACTGTGTACGTATTGATATCCGTTTAACTGAACGCAGACAAGAAAAATGGGCCGCTGTAAATCGCATTACTAATTACTCTCTTCCGTCCAGGGAAACCACAGGCAAAAACCCGCGAGAGGCTGAGGAGGTGCCTATGCAGGTGGACTCACTGCAGAGACGTGAGAATAATGAACGCCGCGAACACCGTCTCCGTGAGCGCTTATGTTTCTATTGTGGTCAATCGGACCATTTCCTCATCAATTGTCCTAAATGTCCTAGGCGACCCAACAAGGTGTTGGCGGTAGTAGGGGATTATGATAACACAGACGCTGAGTCTGAAGTTTCGGAAACCAGTCTACATCTAGATGCGGTTTTTCCCCCAATACTGATGCCGACTTCCCCTAAAGATCAAGGGGAGAAATATTCACATTGTTCTCTTCCTATACAGATTCAGTGGGAGGAACAGTGGATATCAAGTTCTGCCATGATAGACTCTGGAGCAGGTGGGAATTTCATGGATTCTTCTTTTGCAAAGGAACATGGTATAAAGACACAACTAAGAGCTTCACCAATCACTATGGAAACGGTGGATGGTTCCCCATTAGTTTCTGGACCAGTAGATCGGGAGACAGTGCCTCTGGAGTGTAAGATGGAACCAGACCATCAAGAAACACTTTCATTCATGTTAATATCTTCTCCTCATTTTCCTGTAATTTTAGGAATTCCCTGGTTACGGTCACAAAATCCAATCATCAATTGGGAAACCAAGGAGATAACCTTTCTCCCGAAGTGCAGTTCTACCATCAGTCCAACTGTAGCGGCTCCAGTTACCCAGAACTTGGAAGAGGTGATACAGGTACCTACTCTCCCTCTGATATATCAGGAATTCTCAGACATTTGTGATAAAAGGAAGGCAGATCAACTTCCCCCACATAGACCGTATGACTGCCCCATAGAATTGCTTCCTGGAGCAGCGATTCCTTTCGGCCATGTTTACCCGTTGGCGGCTCCGGAATTAAAATCTTTACGAGAGTATATAGATGAGAATTTAGCCAAGGGGTTTATCCGACCATCTTCTTCACCAGCGGGAGCTCCAATATTCTTTGTAAAGAAGAAGGATGGTACTCTAAGACCCTGCATTGACTATCGGGAGTTAAATAAGGTAACCATTCGTAACAGGTACCCGTTGCCCCTAATTCCAGAATTGTTGGAAAGAGTTCGCCAGGCCAAGGTATTTACCAAATTAGATCTTCGTGGGGCATATAATTTACTCCGTATACGGCCCGAGACGAATGGAAGACAGCTTTTAGATGCCGGTATGGACATTTTGAATATTTGGTGATGCCATTCGGACTCTGTAACGCTCCTGCTGCTTTTCAACATTTAGCCAACGACATTTTCAGGGATTTATTGGACCAATATGTGGTAATTTACCTTGATGACATCTTAATCTTTTCTGACTCCTTACAGGAACATCAGGAACATGTCAAGACCGTACTTAGACGTTTGAGAGATAATCATTTGTACATCAAACTCGAAAAGTGTGAGTTCCATTGTTCTGAAATTCAATTTTTAGGCTATGTTATCTCGCCTCAGGGATTGAATATGGAGTCCAGCAAGATCCAGGCAATCTTGGACTGGCCGGTACCAGGAAGCATTAAGGAGGTACAACGATTCATTGGCTTTGCTAACTTTTATAGACGGTTTATCCGAAATTTTTCAGAAATTGTCCGTCCCATCACTCTCCTCACCAAGAAGGGGAAGAAGTTTGAATGGTCTTCGCAAGCTCAGGAAGCCTTTGATCGCCTGAAGGGTTGTTTTACCACGGCTCCAATATTGATGCATCCGGATCCTGCACAGCCTTTTATCGTGGAGGTGGACGCGTCTGACTGTGCATTGGGAGCTATCCTCTCACAACGTACCGGAGACAAAGGTTTGCTGCACCCGTGTGCCTTCTTCTCTCGTAGGTTATCTTCTGCAGAACTTAACTATGATGTGGCAGATAAGGAACTTTTGGCAATTATTTCTGCCTTTAAGGAATGGAGACACCATTTGCAGGGGGCAACTCAGCAGGTAGTAGTACTCACGGATCATCGCAATTTGGAATTCCTTAAGTCTGCCAGGTGTCTTTCTCCTCGACAAGCTAGGTGGAGTTTGTTCTTGAACCAGTTTAATTTTATTATTTCGTACCGCCCAGGTTCACGTAATGGGAAAGCTGACGCATTATCCCGAATCCATACCGTGGATTCCGTGCCTGGGACCCCGTCGAAGACCATCTTGTCGGAGGCCAATTTCGTTGGAGTGCTCCGGAACCGGGACTTGTGGCAGGAGATCAAGCTGGCCTATGACGGTGACGTATTTCTTGCAGCTCCACCTGACAATGTGAATCTTGTCCTTCGGAATGGTGTGTGGCTTAGAGATCGATGTATTTATGTCCCAGAGGCTGTAAGACTTCGAGTTCTCAAATTGGTCCACGACTCTAAATTGGCTGGTCATAGGGGGGTACAGAAGACGCAGGAATTGTTAACTCGTTTTTTTTGGTGGCCTACCTGCTTGAAGGATGTGAATGACTATGTCCGCTCTTGTGAAGTTTGTGCCCGGTACAAGGTTCCTCGCGTTTCACCTACTGGTCTTCTTAAACCGCTACCTGTACCGTCTCGCCCTTGGGGGTCTATTTCAATGGACTTTATTGTGGAGTTACCCACCTCTGGTGGTAAAAATACTATTTTGGTGGTAGTAGATCGTTTAACGAAAGCTGCTCATTTCATTCCGTGTGCTGGTCTTCCCTCAGCTACAGAGACAGTAGATCTAGTTATCCAGAACATTTTCCGGCTGCATGGGGTACCAGATGACATCATTTCTGACCGAGGAATACAATTTACCTCTAGATTTTGGAAAGGATTTTGTTCTGCGCTCCACATTAATGTTTGCTTGTCTTCTGCATACCATCCTCAGACCAACGGGCAGACCGAACGGACAAATCAAACCTTGGAGCAATATCTACGCTGTTACGTCAGTCATTTGCAGGACGATTGGCTGAAGCTACTTCCTCTAGCGGAATTTTCGTACAACAACTCCCAAAGCAGTTCCACGAAGGTAACACCTTTTTTTGCCAACCTGGGTTATCATCCAAGTATTTTGCCTAGGTCCCCCGGGTTACGATTTCGGTACCACGGTTGAAGACAGAGTGACGGCGTTGCAACGTAATCTTGAAGTTTTGAAGGACTCCCTGACCCACAGCACAGGAGCGTTACAAAAGTCGGCCGATAGATTCCGGAAACCAGCACTATGTATAAGGTAGGAGACTCCAGTTTTGGTTGTCCACCAAAAATCTAAAATTGGGTGTTCCTTCGCAGAAACTGGGACAGAAATTCATCGGTCCATCAAGATCACTGGGATTGTGAGCTCTGTTGCCTGTCGTTGAAGCTACCACGGACTTTAAAGGTACACCCAGTATTTTAGTTTCCTTATTAAAACCAGTCTCTCCTAACACGTTTCAGGGACGTATCGTACCTCCCCCTCCACCAGTGTTGTTGATGAAA
>JARQOD010000004.1:335616656-335656169 GCA_033576555.1 Oophaga sylvatica | reverse complement strand
GGGCAAGAAGCTGCAGCAAAACAGAAAGCAAAATGGCCGACGAACAAACGATTTTTCAGAAACGATCCCACAGAACCTTACTTACTCCCCCTTAGGGGAAAAACCCCCGGATGCCCTCAGACCAGGCTTTGTGGGTACCTCTGATGAAACTGACGGAGCAACGAGGAGCATTAACGTTTGCTGGCTCCCAAGTTGCCTCCACTGGGAGCCCTGCCATTTAATCAGAAATTGTAACTGATTTCTATACAACCTGGAATCTAAAATCCTTTCCCCCACAAAATTTTCCTGACCATCGATAGCATGGGTCAGGCAAGGAAAAAGAACTCCAGGAAATATTGGGTGCGCAGCTTTAGTGGGAACAAAAGACAGGGGGATTCTCAAGTTTGGGCAATTGAAGACGACAAGAAACGGCATTTATAATCTTACTGTTTTTATAGGGTCCAATGTACTTATTTCCCAACTAGACGAGGGAACCCTTTAATTAAGATTTCTGGTTGACAGCCAGACCAGGTCTCCTCCTTAAAAGTGGTGCAGGTTTCGAAAATTTATCTGCTGCCTTCTTGTCCCTTTTTCCGACCGATTCCAATTCCCTTTAGAAGACCATATTCTTCTGTAAAGTCGTGACTCTTTTCAGCCATGCTGGCAAAGGCTCTCTAGGGAAATCGGGTGAAAGTTAGGATGATAACCTAAATTAGAGTAAAAGGAGACTGTTTAGTGGAGGCACTCTGAGATTTTTGTTGTAAGAGAACTCAGCCAATGGAATAATCACCCAATCATCCTGAGGTGGCAGATAAAGCGCGGAGATACTGCTCCAGGGTTTGTTGGTTCGTTCGGTTTGTCCATTTATTTGGGGAAAGAAAAGCGAAGAAAGGTTTACTTTTAATTCAATGCGCACAAAATTTTCCCAAAACCAGAAGTGAATTGCCCCCCCTCGACCCGAAAAACCTCATCCGGTACTCCAGTAAAGAAAAAAATCTTTAACACAAATTGATTCTGTTTTGCAGTGGGAAGCCGACACAAGGAATAAAATGAGCTGCCTTTGTTAAAAACATCAACCACCCACTAGAAAAGTGTTTTTCCCCTTGAGGGTTGTTATTCACAATGAAGTCCATAGAAAGGGGTCCCCACGGGGGGCGGGGGGAAGAGGCGAACAGCCCCGTTGGTGAAGAGCGAGGTGTTTTGCTCTTGCAAAAAACCCACACAAGTGACATACCCAAAAAAACAACCTTCCTACAAGTGGGCCACCAAAAAAACGAAAAGAATTCCTGTTTTTTTAGAATTCCTCTATGCCCCTTTTGGAATCGTGAATGAGTTGCAATACTCTCAATCTGACGTTTCAGGTATATAAGCGTTGTCCCAGAATCCCCACACCTTTTCTTAAAGAAAAAGACTTACGTCCCTTGGGGTTGGCCAAAAAAGAATCCGCATGGTATGCTCCTTGATGTCTTTATTAGGTCTTGATGATGAATCCTCCAGGAATCTAAGTCAGGAAAATAGTCTTGGGGAGTATTGGACGTGTCTCTGCTGGGGTAAATCCTGGAGTGCATCGCCTTTCCTTGCGCGATCCTGGTCTATAAGAAATAATAAAATTAATTGGTTTAAGAAAAGATTCCAGCGAGCCTGGCGAGGAGTCAGGCACCTTAGCCGACCTGATAAACTCAAGATTAGATGATCTGCAGAACGACTATGCTGTGCAGTCCTAAAGAAAGGTGTTCCATTCTTTAAGGCGGGCAATAATGCCAAAAAACTCTCTATTGCCCACATCGTAGTTTTCTCAGCCGAAGACAATGTGGGAAAAGAAGGCACAGGGATGCAAACATTTTCTCACCGTTCTCTGAGAGAGTATAGCTCCCACGGCACAGTCTGAAGCATCCCCCTCTATTATGAAGGCAAGCTTG
Organism: Oophaga sylvatica; assembly: GCA_033576555.1. Lineage (NCBI taxonomy): Eukaryota > Metazoa > Chordata > Amphibia > Anura > Dendrobatidae > Oophaga > Oophaga sylvatica. Next base: position 335,654,271 of record JARQOD010000004.1, on the reverse strand, counting down.
GGTTGGGTGTACTAGGATAGGTGCGTGGTAAAATTTATCTTTTAAAAGGGAAAATGCTTCCGGCTTGGGGGTCCAGGGAACTTAACTCTTTCCGGGTAATTGGGTGATGGGTGACATATCAGAGAAATTTCTAATGAAACGTTATAGAAGTTTGCAAACCCGATGAAGCGCTGTACCTTTTCACATTTCTAGGACTTGGCCAATCATTGTGGCTGGGTTTTCTTCCATCCTACAAATTCCTTGTGTAACAGAAACATCCCCAGAAATTGAATTTGGTTTTTATGGAATTCACACTTTTCAAGCTTGGAAAAGATGATTTTGTCTTAGACGCCAAGACCTTCTCACTCCAGTTGTTCCTCTGTGGAGTTAAAAAAAAAATTAAAAACATCCAAATAAATTACCACGAGTATCTAGGAGATCCCGAAGATGCATTCACCAAGTTTGGAAAGTGGGGGGGGCGGTACTCAACCAAAAGGCATAACCAGATAATTCAAAGTGTCCTACGTGACCTGAATGCAGTCTCCATTCATCCCAGGTCTAATCGGACAAGTTATAGGCCCCCGAAGATCTAGTTTAGAAAAAAATTTTGCAATTCGCACTCTCTCCAATAACTCAGGGATTAAAGGAAATGGATAACGGTTCTAATAGAAAACCTTTTAAGTTCCCTATAGTCTACGCATGGTTCAGGATCCTCTTTTTTCTTTACAAAAAATAGGGTGCCCCTGCAGGAGATGAAGAGGGGCGAAAGAAGCCCTTGGCAAGTTTTCGTCTATGACCTCTTTTAAACCCTTCAGCTCGGCCCCGCCAGGGGGTAGATCTTACCAAAGGATCCCTAGGCAATAATTCAATTGGACAATCATAGACGGGAGGAGGAATGTCAGCGTTCTTCTTGTCACTTTTAAATCCACATAGTCCTGGTTACAGCTGGTAATTCAGGGACTGACATGGTTCCTTAGGAACAAGCAACTGAATTTTTTGACTCATCTGTTTCTCGGAAATTGTAATTCCTTGGTCCCCAGTTAATGGTAGGATTCTGAGCCTGCGCCTGGTGCCCTAGAATAAGGGAAAGTGAGGAAGGGGATAAGCAAAAGGACATTTCTCTTATGACTTTACCCATAAGAACCTTTAAAGGCCTGTTTCCGATCCAGGTCCAGAGGCAGCGGGGCCATCCACATTTTCCATCTGTACTGGACACCTTCTTCCTAAAACGTTTCCCTGTTTTAGAGCAAAGGGCATCCATAAAATTTCCACTTGCACCTGAGTCGTCTGGCAGAGCTAACACCCAGGCTGATAACCCAGAGTTTGATGGAAAGAAAACAGTGAGAATTGTTTTTCTTACAACTCAGCTGGGACACCCGCTGAGGAAACTTGAAAGATGGCAGCATTTACACAGTCAACGTCCTCAGAGGTAACGGAGTTTAAGTCCGAGAAATCAAGATCTGTTGCTGCAGCTCTCTCTGGAGCCTGAGGCTCGGACTGACAGATCCCCTCTCGCAACACTCACAATGAATGATGCTGCAGTAGTCCTTGCGAGAACGGCTGGGACAGTTAATAATAAAGTGCCCTGACTTACCACAATAAAAACATAGATTCTCCTTAAAACATGTTCCTTGCGTGCATCACTAACCCGTCGTAGTAAAGAGTCTACCTGCATGGGTTCAGGTTCAGGTTCCCGTGTAATCCTATTCAAAGGTTCCTTAGCTGGAGAGGAAGGTAGGAAAAGGTTAGTACGATTGCTTTCGAACCATCTCTCTTGCCTGCGTTCAGTTAAACGAGTATCAATACGGATGCATAGTTAAAAAGTCACCTAACGCAGTGGGAGGGTCGGCCACGAGCAAGTTCATCCTAATTAGTGGGGATAACCCCTTTCGAAAAAATAGATTTTTTGGCGGAATTGTCCCAGGTGGTATCAAGGGCCCATCTCCTAAATCCAAGGCAATTCACTACTGAGTGCTTACTTGGCGCAAAGCTAACATGGCTGCTTCAGCTGTTGCACCTCGATTGGGGTCATCAAACACCTGCCCCATGGCTGAAATAAAATCATCAAGGTGATTCAAACAATCATCCTCAGTTTCAACAGAGGGTTTGCCCATATCAAAGCCTTGTTGGTAAGCAACATAATTTAGTAAGCACCTTAGATCGTTCAGTAGGAAATTGTGAAGCATGTGCAGAAAAAAAAAGATTACATTGATTAACAAATCCCCTGAAATTTTTTCACGTTCACCACCAAACGAAAAGGGGGCAACTTGGGAATCCCAGAACTCGGGGCCACGGCAGGAGCCTGGACTTGCCCCTCCAGAACCTCAATCCTGGCTCGCAAATCCTGAGTAGTCTGTCCAACCATTGCAAATTTGTGATTATTTAGGTCCTGAAGATTTGTAAAACGGTCTTTATATTCTGCAAATCTGCAAGGATATTATCAGTCACTCCACAAAGTTCCTTTTATGCGGGCCTCCATTTTCCAGATCTTTTAAGACAGGATACTGGAAAAGAGGAGAGAGAAAAAAAAACAATTGTGTTCACTTGGCAACATGAAGAAAGAAAAAACTTTAAGGGAACTGCTCACCGGAATGGTTGTGAGAAGTCACAACCACTATCATCACAGAAAGCTTTCAACCAACATTGATATCCAAAGTTTCAGCAGACAAAAAGAGAAGAGAAAAAAAAAAAAACAATAGTGTTTACCTGTGAAAACACTGCAGAAAAAAAACTTAAGGGAATTGCTCACCTGGAATTTGTGAGAAGTCACAACCCCTGTCATCACAGAAGTACAACCGGACATCCAATATCCACAGTACAGCAGACAAGCCTTTCCAGACCCAGCAGACACTAACGTTTGGCTTCAGAAATCTTGTAATGTATGTGGTACAGTTCATATAGCGTCTTGTGCTTGGGTGCGATGAAAATACTTGAGACACAGGTTGATAAAGAAAGTCTTGTATTGCTTCATACAAATTGGCAAAAATAAACACACAGGTTGCAAACACAGAAGCGGAGACACAGCAGGCCAGAGTTATCTAAGTTCATCAATAACTCTCCACAACAGATTCAGATCTTCTTCTATGTTACCGCAATCCATGCAAACGGGGCTTTCAAGAGCAGAGTTCAGAGTCCACAAGTGCTTCAGGTTCTCAGTAGAAATGGCTGGAGTACAAGGTCCAAGGCTTCAGGAGTCAGAACACAGGTTCACTGCAGGCTAGATCTGAAGCACTGATTGCTCAGGTGTGGCTGTTTAAAGAAGCAAACGGAGAGAATCAGGGCGGGAACATGCAAGCGGAAAACTCCATTTTACTGAGGGCAAGATAGCTGCAGCAAAAACAGAAAGCAAAATGGCCGACGAACAAACTGAGTTTCAGAAACAGATACACAGAACCTTACAGGTACTGCAATGTAAGATCGTGCCCCAAGCTCTTCAGTTCCGCCTCCTCATCCTCCTCATGTGCGGAAACTAACACGAAAGGTCCCGCCTCCCTACAAAAGAGGGGCCCTCCCAGATGCTAATGACACATGTGACTTGGCAAGATGGCTAATGGACACGAGCAGAAGTGTGAAGGATGGAGCAGTCAGACTCAGAGCTCTCCCCCCACAGAAGCGACCGATCGCCACGGAAAACACCGTTGGGCACCCGGCCGGATACCCTCCTAGCTGCAAGAAGCGGCGGATACCCTAAGAGCCTGGCCCGCACCGGGAGGAGGTCGCCAAGATGGAAGCGAGCTGGCGTGCCCTTAAAGGGAGAAGCGAGAATCCCAAAAACTTCGGCAACGTAACTGGAGAAGGACCGGGCAGATAAGGACCGGATGAGAAAGGATAAAGGAACCCTGTGTGAGCCGCGGCGTAAGGGTGCAGTACGGAGTTTTAAATTGAAAGGTGGTTGGGGCTTCATCAAGGAGCCTGGACTTTATTTAGAAGTTTTTGTGAACCGGCGGGACGTGGAGGCTCACCTCCCAGCAGGACACCCAGGGAGGGACCTGTTGCCAGGAGACTTGGTGACTTACACCCGACACTGGGGTTACAATGGATGGTACGCCCTAAATGTTACCAGGTGCGACCCCTACTCCCCAGTGTGTCAGGAACCTGTGAGACCCTCGGAGCTTCAGCCTCCCACATCCAGGCCTCTGCAAAAGTGCCCACCCCACGCCGTAAATCTCCCAAGCCTCCCTCAGTGGTCTCCTCAGCAGCCCCAGCTATGGACATGATAAGTATAGCTGGCCCGTACCCGGCGCCTGTTAGGCCCCCTGGGGTTCATTCAGTCCGTGACATAGGGCTCCAGACCAGGAGGGAGATGAAAGAGGTGGCCACACAGACCCAGATAGCGGGTCACGACTTGACTGTACAGGCCACATGACGTCATCAGGTCCTGGTGGTCCTTGGTGCCTCGGATGTTTGGCAAGCATCAGAAGAGTACCAGGTGGTACCTGGAACACCCCTGCCAAAGAATTCTAAATAACCCGGACAGGGTCCCTGTATGTAAATAGTTAAATTGTTTATGTACCCGGACGGGTGAATGTTAATAAAAAAGTTTTTTAATTTAATAAAAAAAAAAAAACACAGTTTTCATTACTTTTATTACAGTCTCATCCTGCGACGCCATCGATCTCCTGTAAAAAAATGAAAAAAAAAAAAAAGAATACCACCTGACCGACGCAGTCCATAGTAACGAGTGTCCCACGACGATCCAGCTCTGCTACATCAGAATCCCGGCGCAGTACAGCTGATTACCTGCTTCCCCGGCGGTGACGTCATCGGACTGGTTTACGGCCGGGATTACCCTGCAGTCACTGCAGTTATCGCGAAAAACTGCATGTGACCGCCAGGGAGAAGATAATGGCGGCCATCAAGCAGTCCAGGACTGGATCGCCGGAGATCTTCTGCCAGGTAAGTGCCGCTGACTCCTGACAGACCCGACCGACGGACACTCACAGTGACAGTGACAAATCCGATTACGGTATTCGATAAGACGAAAATATCGAAACGAATTATCGAAAGGCCGATAGAGCTAATATCGGCCGATAGCCGATATTTGCATTATTGTATCGCTCAACACTAGTGGTGGGAGCAGCTCTGAGGATGAGATTGTCCCAACGGTACAAACAGGAGGGAGAGGTAGGCTGCAGACTCGGTTGCCTCTAGCCTCCAGTTTGGCACCTGTTGGGAGCAGTTCTCTTCCAAAAGTCAAAATGGGCGCTCCCAGGACTTGCACTGCGTGGTCCTTTTTTGACAGACTTGCAGATGATATTTGCTATGTTAAATGCAAGCTGTGTAAGCAAAAAGTAAAAAGAGGTAAAAATTGCAGTAACCTCAATACCACAAATATGTGGAAACATGTGCGGACAAAGCACGTAGTTGAGTTACAAAGACACACTGGAGATGTAGGCCAACCTACAGCAGCACCTACATCTTCAGGTCGTGTTGGAGCCTCTACCTCCAGCTCACACACAGCTGGTTCTGCTTCCTCACAGGATCGCCATGGAAGAACCTCGGTCACTGTTGTCCAGAGACAAAGTATTATTCCACCCACAGCAGCAAATTCCCTGTCATCTTCACACTCCCAGGCCACAAAACAGCCATCGGTACCACAGGCATGGGATAAAAGACGGCCATACTCGGCAAACCATCCACGAGCACAGGCTCTGAATGCTGGCATTGCAAAACTCCTGTCCCTTGAAATGCTGTCATTCAGGCTGGTGGAGACTGACAGTTTCCGTAACTTAATGGCATTGGCAGTCCCACAATACAATGTGCCAAGCCGATTTTATTTCAGCAGGCAAGCCGTCCCTGGTCTGCAAAAACATGTCGAGGGAAACATTAAACATGCGCTACTAAACGCAGTCTGTAGCAAGGTCCACCTGACCACCGATGCATGGACCAGTACCCATGGCCAGGGACGATACCTTTACCTCACTGCCCATTGGGTCAATGTTGTGGAGCCGGGTACAGATCTTGCGAGTGGCGCTGTACGTGTTCTGCCAACTCCAAGGATTGCAGGAATCCAGTCTGTACACATTGACTCCTCCTCCTACTCCAGTTTCTCAGAATCATCGCTGCACGAGCCGTCACGGTCTACCTCCACATGGACCCGTGAACGCTTACCTGTTGCGAACGATATGAGCACAGCCGTGGCCAAACGTCAACAGGCCGTCCTGAAATTAATTTCAATGGGGAATCGAAGCCACACAGCGCAGGAGGTCTGGAATGCCATCAAGCAGGAGAGCGACGTGTGGTTTTTGCCAGCGAATCTCCAGCCAGGCTTGGTAGTGTGTGACAATGGCCGAAATCTGGTGGCAGCTCTGGGCCTTGGCAACCTCACTCACATACCATGTATGGCACATGTGCTCAACTTGGTCGTGCAGAGTTTTTTGAGGTATTATCCGGATCTTGCTGAACTGCTGCAGAAGGTCCGCCTAGAGTGCGCTCCCTTGCGACGTTCCAGCATAGCCAGATCGCGCATTGCTGCTCTGCAACGCAGATTTCGCCTTCCTGAACATCGCATCATATGTGACGTACGCACCAGGTGGAATTCCACCTTACATATGTTGGAGCGGTTGTGTGAGCAACAGCCAGCAGTAATGGAGTATCAGCTGCATCAGGCGCAATCAACTCGCAATTTGCGCCGTTCACACTTCACCACTACTGAGTGGACCTCTATGAAGGACATCTGCCACGTTTTGCGTGCGTTTGATGACTCAATGCGGATGGCGAGTGCAGATGATGCACTAGTCAGCATGACTGTCCCCCTTATCTGCCTGCTTCAAAAATCACTGCAAGCACTAAAGGATGAGGTTTTGGAAGCGGTGGAGGATGAGGAGTCACAAATTCACTCACCTTCTGGACAGTCAGCGCAACTTGGTTCCTCACAAAGGGCTGGGCAGGGCTCACTTTGTGAGGAGGATGAGGAGGAGTCAATGGAGGAGGAAGAAATCCCTACAGAGGGAGGTACACAACGCTCTAGTCAGTATGTAGAGCGAGGGTGGGCGATGCAGAGCAGGCAGAGATGACGCTTCTTCCAGAGGACAGCGTTTGTTTGGCAGTTGGGAGTCTGCAGCACATGGTTGATTTCATGCTGCAGTGCCTGAGAAACGACCGCCGCATCACCCACATTCTCACCACATCAGATTATTGGGTGTACACCCTCCTAGACCCTCGCTACCGGGACAACTTACAAAGCCTCATCACACCGTTGAACCGGGAGCGTAAAATGCGGGAGTACCAAGACAGACTGGTGCAATCCATAATATTCTCCATTCCAGCCGAGAGCACTGCTGCTGCTACTGCTTTACAAAGAATCTCTGTGCGTCGAGGCAGTGGAGACACCTCTGCAACAAGAGGGAGCACAAGCAGCGCCTCTGCACAGGGCAAGAGCAGTATGTTACAAATGTGGCGAAGTTTTGTGTCAGCGCCACCAATGTCTACACCATCCGAGACGACTCCACTCACCATGAGGCAACGTTTACGTAAGATGGTGACAGACTACATGTCTTTCCCTCTCAGTGTACTCCCAAATGGCTCTTCCCCTTTCAAGTTTTGGGTCTCTAAGCTGGATACATGACCAGAGCTTAGCCAGTATGCATTGGAGGTGCTGGCTTGCCCTGCTGCCAGTGTATTATCTGAGCGCATCTTTAGTGCTGCAGGTGGTGTACTAACAGACCGTTGCATGCGACTATTCTCAGAGAATGTAGACCGGCTTACTTTTCTGAAAATGAACAAGGCATGGATCTCACCTGAATTTGCCTGCCCGTTTTCAGATTAAATAACTGTTTGCCAACGTTTTCCATGTCTCCTGTTATGTTCATCTTTCTACCACCTGAACTCTACTCCCTGGGCTACAACACTGCCAGTCACAGGGGAATGATCAGTTACAAAACAAAATGTTATCTCCAACAAATAGACTCAACGTAGGGTCACGGAGTTGCGCCGTACCAAAATTGTCACCTGACACATTTAAGTATTACAATTCTGGTCCCGGTGGCAAATCTTCCATCTCCCCAACTAACACTTCTATAGGAGAGGTGTTTTCCTCCTCCACCAAAGGCAAAGGTAATACTGACCACTGCACACATGTGTTATGCATAGTGAGACTGATAGTAGCCAAAGTTGTTGTCCATGGGCTCAGTCAGGTGGGGCATCCGCTCTCACATGTCATGGTTCTTGGCACCGCCAACAGATTATGGGGCCCCTTTCGTTCCCCGACCCTTCCTGGGCGGCCCTCAGAGTCTCTGCTCGCCGAGCTGTGGGTGAAGGTTTGGTGAATTTAATGGGTAGCTTCCGGGTAGTCTCTCCCTGTATCTCCTTGGTAGGCCCATATCTTTCAATGAGGTCTACCATTTGGAGACCATCAGTAGGGGCTGCCTGTCCAACCATGTTTGAAGGGTGTGGGGCAAAGTTCGCCCGAATTTATCAGTCACTATACGATCCAGCATATCGCGGGGTGACAACACCTCAGGCTGAAAGCACTTTTCTATCAGGTGTATCAAGTCATAATACTGGGACAGAGCTGGCTCGGAAGGGGAAAACTTCCATTGTTGTACACGCTGGGCCAGGAAAAAAACATTTACCCCAAGACGTGCAAGTATCTCACCATTCACGCTCTCATAGTCCTCCTGTTGCTGGGGGGGTAGGTCCCTATAGGCTTTAGCGGGTCCTGAAGTCAAAAACGGAGCCACGATCTCGGCCCACTGGTCCCGGGGCAGTCTCTCCCTTTTAGCCACGCCTTCAAACATCTCCAGCTACACCTCAACGTCATCTGATTGCTCCATCTTTCGGATCGCTGTACGCACCGCTTTCCGGACATCATGGCATCCCCGGGCAGCTCTTACTGTCTACGGCGCTGTGATGTGCTGCATCAGTAAACTATTGGTTTCCTGTTGCTGTCGATTAAATATCTGCTGCTACATAGCCTGCTGCTGTATAGCCTGCTGCTGCTACATAGCCTGCTGTTGTATAGCTTGCTGCTGCTGCATAGCCTGCTGTTGCTGCTGTGTAGCCTGCTGTTGCTGTTGCATGGCCTCCACTAGCATTTTTACTTTGTTCTCCATCTTCGGACAGTTATCCAGCCGGTTTTGGTGCACTTTCTAAAACCAGGACATTTACTGTCATGCATGAAAAACAGCCTGACCTCACTGCGTTGCCCGCATTCTCCACCAATTGTAGGGAACCGCTGTGGTAGGCAGGGCTGGGCCGCAGTAATGAGGCAAACACACAGCCTTTTATTTCAAAGTTCAGTGATTTTAATCATGAGTTCAACAAAAAGTCCATATAACAAAATGAAAACAGAACATAAATCACTCCAGTTTGGAGAACCACTGGTCACAGACTCACCCTTGCTTGTGACGGGCTTAACTAAGCGGCTGCAGGTCAGCTGAGACCGCCAGGTCACATTCCGTGTGGTCTGTTACTCGCTTCCTGGTGCACACTGCCACACAGTAACAAAACAATGTTCCAGGCTTACTCCAGCCAAACTCCTTCCTTCCACACAACAACTACAACAGCTCCTTGTTTTATAGGCCTACAAAACACCATCAGGTGACGTACACATCAGCTGACCAGATCACGTGACTATGACCTCATCACAGGTCGTAGTAATCATGGAAAATCATGAGCAAACTTCAGTCTGGTTGAAGAAATATATCTCCCATCTTGTCAAATCAATTGTCTACCACCTCTTCTATAATATTACGCAGGCGATTTCTGTAGAAATAATGCACTTGTAGAGTTTCAATAAAGTGAGAAGGGGGCTAATTGAATTTTTCCATAATCTCCTTGGATGTCAGCCACCTACACTCTTTTAGGTGCATGAGATGGAATACTGTATGTATACCTTTAGTATGCCACGTCTCAAAAACGCAGTCTGTCTCTCCCACTGGGAATTCTGAGTGAGCCCATAAAGGCATGTGTTTAGATAACTGAGAAGACAACCCATGCGCTCGTCTGGTTGCCTTACAGGCAATTACTGTATCGCGTAGTAGCGCTGATCACTATGACCGGGAGTTTACAAATCACAGTGTCAACACATGAGGCCAAAATACAACCCTCTGTCAGTCCAGATTCCAGCAATACATCTGAGTAGGACTAAGTCTCCTTAAACCAATCTCTCCCCACTCTGATTAAGCACGAAAAGTTATAACTCCTAACGTTTGGCACGGCCAGGCCCCCATCTTTTACTGCACGCATAATTTTTGTATTGCTATTCTGGGCCGTTTTCCCATCAAGATGAATCTGGTCAATTTTTTTTATCCGTGAAACATCATCTTTACGTAACAGGATTGGAATAGTCTGAAGCGGGTATAATAGCCTTCCAAAAATAATCATCTTAAGAAGGTGACAACGGCCCAGAAGAGACAGGGGCAAATCATGCCACCGCTCCAATTGACGTACGACCTTGTCCAATTAGGGTTCATAGTTAAGTTTGTATTGAGAACTAGAATCTCCTCCTATTTTGATTCACAGATATGTTATAAATAAAGGTTTTAATTACTTCTGTCCCCCATCAGTAAGCACACCAAAGCTCACGAGGATTAGGCTTTAACAATTGAAAAATTTCACTCTTGTAGTCTTTGAAGCGAAACCACAGAATTAGTTAAAAAATTTTTATCCAGTCTAATAGCCCTTTGAGATGGTCATGGGGATGTGCCATATAAATGAGTATATCGTCTGCAAACAATGTGAGTTTGATCTGCTGACCCCCTACCTTTATACCGTCATATACTGTGTTATCCTCCACGTGTGTAACTAATGGCTCAAGGGCTATATCAAAGAGCAAAGGTGATAATGGACATCCCTGAGGAGTTCCCCTCTGTATTGTGAAAGTAGCCGAAAGGTGACCTGTGTTGTGTATTTGTGCCTGTGGGTTGGCGTAGACACCTGATAGGAAAGTCATAAACGTGCCTCTCATGGCAATTTTGTCCAGGACCATTGGCAACCAACTTCAGCTCACCCTATCAAATGCATTATCGCCACCTAAGGATAGCATGACAGGACTCGATGTTGTCAGACAACGATATTTATCTACAACTGCTATTACTTTCCTAATGTTATTCATGGGCGATATTGGTCTAACAAAGGCCACTTGTGATGGCCCTATCAGCGTAGGAAGAATGCTACTCAAACGATCTGCCATGATCCTGGACAAAAGCTTGATATCCTGGTCAATGAGTGAGAATGGATGATAGGATCCAGCCAGATGTGAAGGTTTGTTGGGTTTAGTAGCACCTTCATGTGTGCCATGTTTGAATGGATGGGCAACCCTCCTGTCTCCAATATATGATTGAAGGTTCCTACCAATGTGGACGGCATATCCTCACTCATAATTTTAATAATTTGGCTGTAAACCCGTCAGGTCCTGGAGCTCTCCCGGATTTAAAGTCACTTATCGCCGCTGTCACTTCCGTCACCTCAATTGTTTTTTTTAAAAGGAGAAGCTGATAGTTTGTGAAGGATGGTAACCGTATTCCATCTAGAAAGGTCTGACCCTCCGCACTATCCGTATGTTCCACCTTATATAAGTCTGAGTAGTATTCTTGTAGAATCGTGATTATGCTTCGAGGGTCTGTGTTCATGATCCCATGTTTATTCGTTAACGCAGTAATATGTTGATGACGAATGTGATTTCCTTTCGCTAGTCGTGCTAATAGTCTCCCTGATTTGCTACCATAACGATATACATCGGCTCTATAATTCATATTACTGCTTCTCTCGCGTCGATATACCCATACGTGTAAGTCAGCCTTAGCCTGCTTACATCTATTTTTATCCTGTGTTGATGAAGTTGTCTTGTTTGCCGTGTAGCTATCGCGTAATATCCTGCTAGCCTGCGAGTAGTTTGTCGCTATCTTCTTTTTTAGCGTTGTCTGATAACCTATTAGTTTCACGCGCATTAATGCCTTCCCTGCTGCCCATAAAAGTTCCGGCCTATCCCTACTATCTCCATTATCACTTACATATTCCAAACACCATTGCTTCACCTGATGTCAAAACTTCTCATCCATTAACAAATAGGTAGGGAAGCGCCAAGTTTGGTCTGGCCCCATCTGAACCATATCTGGCAGGGTCACTGATACGGGCGCGTGGTCAGATATAGCTATGTTGTGCACATCTGCCTCTTCCACTCCCCTTACTAGCTCCTGTGATAGCAATATATTATCTCTTCTGGACCAAGAGTCATGTGGCGCCGAATAGAAGGAATATTCACTGCCATCTGGGTTCAGGTGTCTCCAAAATTCTACAAAGTTATTCGTGTCTAGCAAGGGTTATAAACGTGTGTCATGTGATCGCACATTCGTTCGCATCGACCTATAGTTCTTCACTGGTTCGATTCACCGTATTTAAGTCACGACCGGGGGTGGTTTTAATGCTCTCCTATCGGCCCGATATGCTTGGACACCTGGGAGAAATTCAGGAGCGTCTCCAAACTCCCTCCTCACATGTCAGCGCAGGAACCGGAAGAGGGAACGTGCGTGTTTTGTTGCTCATAGGTGGAGTTTTATACAGTAAATGATTACTGCTGTCTTATTTTTTGCGTCCCTAGGGCAGAATAAGGCTGCGTAAAGTCACATTTTAGAGACACTCATATAATAGACACACGCTACCCTACCCGTCACACAAGGAAGGTATTGTTACAGGATAAAGCCTTGTGCAACCAGACATGCTTTTACCCTCTTCAACATTCTACAAGCTAAAAATGCATGATTGCAGCCGCAGCCTTTATTGACGTACAGTATAACATCGACATTACCCATCAGAGGCTGCCCACTGTCTACAACAGACATAGTATATACCTTTGCTATCCGTAGCCTTTGTTTCACCTCCACTTGCAGGCACCCACTTAAATTGTGACAATGTTTTTTTTTAAATTTTTTTTTTTTTTTTTTTTATCGTACATTATTGCGTCATCTCATCACTTTGATGAGTCCATGCTGGACATGTAATAAATGCTGTCCGAAATAACAATTTTCGTGAGTGAAATAATTGAAATCTGTGTGACTGTCACAGATTTCTTGTAATGATGATGATGAGTGACTATTACAAAATCCATTGTCTTCACTATGTTATGGTTTAACATAGCGTTCCTTACGCATCATTCCTAAATACAAAAATGGACTTTTATTCATAAATTTACATCACTATATTTTGTAAAAATAATTTTGGGTGGTGTGTTGTTCCATTTCTTGTTGCCATGTGCTTATATGCGTTTATATTTTAAGGGTGTTTATTTTTATTCTTGGAATTGAAATTCATCATTTTATTGTCCTAGTAAAACTTCATTTTTTATAGTTTGAAGTACATACATTTGCAATGGCCACGTAACAAGGCAATAACTCAATATTTAAATTTAAAACCCTTCTTGACCCTGGGCTTCAACAACGCCAGTTGCTGATCAGAAGTGTTGGATGCACAGATCAAAGCAATCGCTGATGTGTTTGTGGGGTTCAGTAACGCCTGCTGTTCCCCTGCTGGGTGTCTGGCAAAAATTTTTGCTGCTAACTCCAAATTTAACTTCAAACATCTCATATTAGGCCTCTGCCTACACCCTCCTTGACCCTGGGCTCCAACACCGCCAGTTGTTGCTCGGAAGTTCTGTTAGCACAGTCAACACTTGCTCCTGTGTTACTGGGGTTCACTAATGTCAGCTGTTCCCTTGCTGTGTGTACGGCAAAAAGTCCTGCTGCCTCCACCCTGTTCTCTTCTCATCCCTGAATTATTTAAGAAATTAAATGAAATTAAATGGAAATTAAATTCAGGGAAATTAAATTCATAGAAAGAGGTTATACTTTACACTTTATGGGTTAATATGAAGAAGAATAATAGTTTAATAAGAACAATCTGAGTAATGTTAACAAAAAGATGAATAGCAAGAAGTTTAAGAAGAAGATAAAGAAGGTGAAGATGAAGAATAATTTGATGACAAAGATGATGCTGCTGAAGATTATGAAGGAGAAATTGTGGCAAAAGTTAAAAAGGTGAAGAGCATGGAAGTTTTGAAACATACATATTTGGCAAAATAGAAAAAAGGTTAACAACATTGTCAATTTCTTCGTCAATCCAAACGTATTTAAAAAAAATATATATTAATGCTATTCCATTGGATTGGGTTAAACATCTATGCCTTTAATGTCTCCTCAACCTCCCCCAATACATTCTACATTACTCTTTGTTGTTTTCCTTCATGTACAATTATCCAACAAGGCAAGAATGGGTTTTTTTTAATTCCGATATTTTGTTCCCATAGACTTACATTGGATTTCCGGTATCGGTATCGGGTATCGCCGATATTTTGTGTGTATCGGCGATACCATTCCGATCCGATACTTTTGGATATCGGAAAGTATCGCTCAACTCTACTCATAAACGCATGCTAATATGGCATTAAACAGTTATTCTCATTGAGATAATCCAGAATAACATCCCTCAGAAACCCTTCAAATATTTTACCAACAATAGAGGTTAGACTTACTGGCCTATAATTTCCAGGTTCACTTTTAGAGCCCTTTTTGAATATTGGTAGCACATTTGCTATGCCAGTCCTGTGGAACAGACCCCGCCGCTATAAAGTCCCTAAATATAAGAAATAATGGTTTGTCTATTACAGTACTTAGTTCTCTTAGTACTCGTGGGCGTATGCCATCTGGACCCGGAGATTTATCTATTTTAATCTTATTTAGCCGGTTTCGCACCTCTTCTTGGGTTGAGATTGGTGACTTTTAATATAGGGTTTACATTGTCTCTCGGTATTTCACCTAGAATTTCATTTTCCACCGTGAATACTGTGGAGAACAAGGTGTTTAATATATTAACTTTTTCCTCGTATCTACAAACTTTCTTTCCTCACAATTTTTAAGGGGCCTACACTTTCACTTTTCATTCTTTTACTATTGATATAGTTGAAAAACAGTTTGAGATTAGTTTTACTCTCCTTAGCAATGTGCTTCTCTGTTTCTTTTTTGGCAGCTTTAATTAGTTTTTTAGATAAAATATTTTTTGCCCTATAGTTTTTTAGAGCTTCAACAGTGCTATCCTGCTTTAGTAGTTTAAATGCTTTCTTTTTACTGTTAATTGCCCCTCTTACTTCTTTGTTTAGCCACATTGGGTTTTTCTTATTTATTGTCCTTTTCTTCCCACAAGGTATAAACCGCTTACAGTGCCTATTAAGGTGTAAAATCAGTGCCCCTACATCCGCGGGGTCCCCACTCCCAGTCTGCTCCCCGCTGCTCAGCCTCGGTCCCGGGTCCCTCTCCTGCTCTTGCTTCCAGCAGATCTCCCGGTATGATGCTGAGGTCACGTGCGCTCCCGGTCTCTTAAAGAGACAGCCGCATTTTTCAAATATGCTCCAGACCAATGGTGTTATAGTGAGTACAAAAAGGAAAACAGAAAAAAAAGCATAAACCGCACATCCAAAAATCATACATTGATCTAAAACCGCTAGGCAAAAATTATATAACTGAACATGAGGTTCTTAGTTTAACATTCTGATCAGACAGTCTGAAGCCCACTGCCACGTCACGGCAAACCTCATAGTGGGTCCTGGCCACCCTAATGGAGTGACCACTGCCACAGCACCAATACACCAGCAGGGCAGATGGCCTGTTGCCCCAAAGCACCCGTGCTGCAAGACTGAGTGCCTATGACTCCAGAACGCGCCGCCCCACCAGCACAAAGCCACAGCAACAATGGCCGCCACACGACACCCACACCAAAATGAAAGGAGCACTGAAACTCACCTTCCTCCAGCTCTTCAGTGAGAGCCAAAATGGGCTAGACCCCTTACTTTGCAGTCTCCTGCTAATTAAAAGAGTTATAGTGAGTACTATTTCTAGCCCCTCTGCCATAGAGGGGGTGCCGAAACAACAAGCTGGTCAAACTCTGCCTTCCAAAAGTTCAGTGTTTTTGTGACTCCCTGACAAGTCCCCCCTAGCGAAAGACAAGTGAAACTGTTTAATATTGTGGTCACAATATACAAGATGCCCGACGACCTGCAGATTTGTTATTGTGTAAGGTCTATTAGGTCTAAAGTGCTGCTCCTCTGGTTGGATTCTGCATTAATTGTGAAAGATAATTTTTCTTGGTTATTAGCAAAAACCTGGTGCCTTTATGGGTTTAGCAGGTCTCTGTTTCCCAGTTCATATCCGGGTAGTTAAAGTCCCCCATAACAAGGATCTCATTATGGGTTGAAACTTCATCTATCTGCCTTAGTAGTAGACTTTCCATGATTTCTGTTATATTTGTGGGTTTGTAACAGACCCCAATAAGAATTTTGTTACTATTTTTAATTCCATGTATTTTGACCCATATGGACTCTATATCCTCATTCCCTTTGCTAATATCCTCCCTTAAAGTGGACTTTAGACAAGACTTTACATAAAGACAAACCCCTGCTCCTCTCCGATTTTTACGATCCTTTCTAAACAGACTGTAACCCTGTAAGTTAACAGCCCAGTCATAGCTTTCATCTAACCATGTCTCGGTTATTCCCATTATGTCATAGTTACCTGTAGATATTTCTGCGTCTAGCTCTTCCATCTTGGTTGTCAGGCTTCTGGCATTTGCGAGTATGCAGTTTACAGGATTTTACAGATGGAGACTGCCTTTCTTTGGCAGCTGCAAAGGGGTAAGCCTTTTAGATGAGGATCAAAATGTGCTCCAGTACAGACCTTCATAAGTGGCACCCGAATTACCCTTGTTTCCCACCACATCACTCTTCAACCGCACAACTGATTGTGGGGAACCGTAGATGGGCGAGTCTTCAGAGCTGTTTGCACCTTCTATTCCATGGCCATCACAGTTCTGCTCATATTATTTACAGACTCAAGAGGAGGAAAGCATCTGCACCAATGGGCAACAGTTTTTGCAGTTGGATCCGGGACTGGATGAAGTAGGGTCCGAGCTAAATGCAGACCCTCGTCACCAGACGTTAACCCCAGAGGGTGGAGGTGATCCTGATGAGACTCAGATACCTGAGGCACACATGAACTGTACTGTCCTATCAGTGCAGGAAGAGGAGTATGGTGATTCTCAGGGCGAGCAATGGGAGAACAGAGAGGAAGATGATTAGGTTGTAGATTTCACTTGGTGTGAACTGAGAGGCATGCAGCAGAGTAGCTCATAAGAGGAGTTGGAGGAAGAGGAAGTCAAGTAGCTTACATTGCTGCTTACACACAGTAAGTGGTGCAATCAAATAAGCACTGCATCCTCAGTCACAACTCTAGCTGTGCCAAGCAGTGATCGCGGGTCTGAAGTTTGCAGGGGCGGTAAGGGTTGGCTAGCCTGCCCTTTTTTTGAGACCATAAAGGTTGACTCAACTCACGTTATCAGCCAACTTTGTAAAAAACTACTGAGTAAAGGCAAAAAACCCCAATAATTTGTCTATTACATGCATGAACCGGAACATGCGCAATCAACATGTGTCTGTTATGTTACGGTAGCTGAGGAGTGCAGGTAAAAAAGGAAATACACCAGAGCAGTTGGAATCTATGAGATTGCAGTACCCTGACTAACCACCGCAACTAGAGGCAGCCGTGGAGCGTTCCCACGTTGGTCCTAGACGCCTCGTCACAGCCTGAGAAACTAACTACACCTAAAGATAGAAATAGGAAAGCTATCTGCCCCGGAGCAGAACCCCAAAGATAATAGAAAGCCCCCAAACATGTAATGGCGGTTAGACAAGAGGAAATACTGACACAGAAAGAAAATAGTATGAGCAAACGCTGGGGCCCAAACTATCTAAATAGAAAAGGACAGGAAGGGTACTTACTGCAATCCCAGAAAACCCTGAAAAACACCAACTCTACTAATTTCAAAATCACCTGAGATCACACGACCTCTACCACCTAAATTAGTTCTCTGGTGTAACAAAAACAGCAGCCACTGAAAAAACTGGAAAAAGCAAAAGTACAAAACACAGTGGCTGAACTAAACTGAGAGGGCAAAAGCCCCCGGAGGGGACCCAGAAGGCCCCCACAGAAGTGCAGGACAAAATGCAAAAATATAGCAAAAACACAAACTAAGAAATTGTCTTATCTGATAGCAGGAGATGCAGACACGACACAGCAGGCTACAAGGGAAACTGGAAAGAAGGATTCAGACCAGAACAATTGATCACCGGCAACCCTGATGGGAAAATGATTCCCTTAAATAAGACCAATCAGTAACACCTGATTCCCAGTCTTCACAATCCTCACTAGTACCGCTTGTAACCACCAGAGGGAGGCTCTGCTCAGAACTCATCTCAAACCCATTCACAACAGTACCCCCCCCTTGAGGAGGGGTCACCGAACCCTCATTTGAGCAACCAGGTCGGTCAGGATGAGTTCTATGATACGCACGGATAAGTCTCCTAGCATGGATGTCCGAAGCAAACACCCAAGAATTATCTTCCTGACCATAACCTCTCCATTTAACCAAATACTGGAGTCTTCGTCTAGAAAAACGAGAATCCAATATTTTCTCAACCACATACTCCAGATTGCCCTCAACCAAAACAGGGTCAGGAGGCACAGCAGCAGGAACCACTGGCTCAACAAACCTCTTCAACAAGGACTTGTGGAACACGTTATGGATCTTAAATGTCCCTGGAAGAAGCAAACGAAAAGAAACAGGATTAATAATCTCCATGATCTTATAAGGTCCAATGAACCTAGGCTTAAATTTAGGAGATGCTACTCTCATAGGAGTATTCTTTGAGGACAACCAGACCAAGTCCCCCACTTTAAACCGAGGACCATCAGTCCTATGCCGGTTAGCAAACCGCTGGGCCTTCTCCTGAGAGAGGGACAACCTCTCCACTACCTGGTCCCAAATCTGCTGCATACGCTCAACAACAGAGTCAACACCTGGACAGACAGAAGCCTCCGTCTGTCCTGAAGAAAATCGAGGGTGAAACCCAGAATTACAGAAAAACGGAGACATCAAAGTGGCAGAGCTAGCCCTATTATTAAGAGCAAACTCAGCCAAAGGCAAAAAAGAGACCCAGTCATCCTGATCAGCAGACACAAAGCATCTTAGATAAGTCTCCAATGTCTGGTTTGTTCTCTCAGTTTGACCATTGGTCTGAGGATGAAATGCCGAGGAGAAAGACAATTGAACACCCAGTTTAGAACAAAAAGTCCTCCAAAATCTGGAAACAAACTGGACTCCTCTGTCAGACACAATGTTCTCAGGAATGCCGTGTAAACGAACCACGTGCTGAAGGAACAACGGCACCAATTCAGAGGAGGAAGGCAACTTAGGTAATGGCACAAGATGTATAATTTTGGAAAACCTATCACAAATTACCCAGATGGTGGTCATTCTCTGAGAAACAGGAAGATCGGAAATGAAATCCATAGAGATATGGGTCCATGGTCTCTTGGGCACAGGCAATGGCATCAACAAACCACTAGAGCGAGAGCAAGGCTTGGAGCGAGAGCAAGTCCCGCAGGACTGCACAAATTCCCTAACATCGCGAGACAAGGTAGGCCACCAAAAGGACGACTAACCAAGTCTCTGGTACCAAAAATTCCGGGATGCCCAGCCAATGCGGAACAATGAATCTCAGACATCACACTCTTTTTCCATTGGTCCGGGATAAACAATTTTCCAACAGGGCAGCGCTCGGGCCTATCCTCCTGACACCCCTCCAGAGCAAGTCTCAAATTGGGCGAGATGGCGGAAAGAACTACACCCTCCTTCAAATAACAGAGGATCAGATAGCTCAGGAGAGTCCGCAAGGAAACTCCTCGAGAGGGCATCCGCCTTAACATTCTTAGTGCCAGGAAGAAAGGAAACCACAAAATTAAAACGTGTGAAAAACAAGGCCCACCTGGCCTGTCTAGGATTGAGTCGCTTGGCAGATTCCAGATAGACCAGATTCTTATGGTCCGTAAGGACCACCACCTGATGTTTGGCTCCCTCCAGCCAATGTCTCCACTCTTCAAAAGCCCACTTCATGGCCAATAACTCCCGATTACCCACGTCATAATTACGTTCAGTAGGAGAAAATTTTCGAGAGAAAAAGGCACAAGGGTTACTTTTAGAGGTCTCTGGATCTTTTTGGGACAAAACGGCACCTGCCCCAATTTCAGAGGCATCAACCTCCACCTGAAATGGCAGAGAAACATCAGGCTGCCGTAGAACAGGAGCAGAAGTGAATCTCTGCTTAAGTTCCTGAAACGCAGAGACTGCCTCAGGAGGCCAATTCACCACATCAGAACCCTTTCTGGTCAAATCAGTTAATGGTTTAACAATAACAGAGAAATTACCAATAAATTTACGATAAAAATTGGCAAAACCCAAAAATCTCTGAAGAGCCTTTAATGAAGTAGGTTGGACCCAATCACAGATGGCCTGAACCTTGACCGGGTCCATTTCAATAACAGATGGGGACAAAATGAATCCCAGAAATGAGATCTTCTGTACGCCAAAAAGACACTTTGATCCCTTCACATACAGAGCATTCTCTCTCAAAATCTGGAATACAGTTCGAACATGTTTCACATGAGAGTCCCAGTCATTAGAAAAAATCAAGATATCATCCAAATAAACAATCAGAAACTTGTCCACAAAATCCCTGAAAATGTCATTCATGAAGGACTGGAAGACGGAAGGAGCATTAGTGAGCCCAAAGGGCATCACAAGGTACTCAAAATGCCCTTCAGGGTGTTAAATGCCGTCTTCCATTCATCCCCGTGCTTAATGCGAATAAGGTTATACGCCCCCCTGAGGTCAAGCTTAGTAAACCAAGTAGCGTTTTTCACCCTGGAAAACAGGTCAGAAATCAAGGGTAACGGGTATTGATATTTCACAGTAATATTGTTCAAGAGACGATAATCAATACACGGCCTTAATGAACCATCTTTTTTGGCCACAAAGAAAAAAACGGCACCTAAGGGTGAAGAGGATGGTCTGATATGACCCTTCTCCAATGATTCCTTGATATAAGACCGCATAGCGTCATGTTCAGGTACAGACAAGTTAAAAAGGCGACCCTTAGGGAATTTACTACCCGGCACTAATTCAATAGCGCAGTCATAGCTCCTATGGGGAGGTAAGGATGCAGATTTACTTTCGCTAAACACATCAGAAAAATCAAACAAAAAGTCAGGAACATCCTCAGCCTGGGGGAGGCAGAAAAAACAGGAGTGTTGGCACTAACACATTGGCAGCCCCAACTGGTTACAGACACAGATTTCCAATCCAAAACAGGATTATGAGACTGTAACCAAGGGAAACCCAGCACTATAATGTCATGCAGATTATATAGAACCAAAAATTTGCAGCACTCCTGGTGATCAGGTTCAACCCTCATTATCACCTGAGTAGAAAACTGGGGTTTATTCTCAGCCAAAGGGGTAGAATCGATCCCCAGTAAAGGAATAGACTTCTGTAGTGGTATCAAGGAAAACCCACAACGCTTAGCAAAATCATAATCCATCAGGTTAATAGCTGCTCCAGAATCAACGAAAGCCTGAGCAGAAAATGAGGACAGAGAGCATATCAGAGTGACAGTTAATAAAAACTTAGTCTGAACACTACCCAAGACAACTGAGCGTGCAAAATGTCTTCCCCGCTTAGGGCAGACTGAAATAGCATGAGAGGCATCACCACAGTAGAAACATAACCCATTGCGCTTTCGAAACTCATGACGCTGTGCCCCAGACACCACTCCATCACACTGCATGGGCTCAGCAGCTGGCTCACAAGGCAACACCACTCCACGCATACTTCTCCGCTCACGCAAACGTCTGTCAATTTGAATCGCCAATGACATAGAATCATTGAGACCAGAGGGACAGGGAATCCCACCATAACATCCTTTACATTATCCGACAGACCCTTCCGGAAAAGGGCCGCCAAAGCATCGTCATTCCATTTGGTCAGGACTGCCCACCTACGGAATCTCTGACAGTATAACTCAGCGTCATCAAGCCCCTGATTTAATGCCAACAAGGCTTTTTCAGCTTGATCAGTGACATTAGGCTCATCGTACAATAACCCCAAAGCCTGAAAAAATGCATCAACATCACTCAAAACAGGATCCCCAGGTATCAGGGAAAAAGCCCAATCCTGAGGATCGCCGCGCAGGAGAGAGATGATAATTTGAACCTGCTGCGCTGCGTTTCCTGAGGACTTAGATTTTAAGGCAAAAAACAATTTACAATTATTTTTGAAATTCTGAAACTTAGCTCGATCCCCTAAAAACAAATCTGGCATGGGAATCCTAGGTTCCACAACAGGCAACCTAGCAAGATATGCAGCAATACTCTGAACCTCAGTGGCAAGCTGATCCACACGGCCAGACAACTGTGCAAACTCCATTGGGAGAAAAGATCCTCCCCAGCACCCAGAGATACAGAGGGAAAAAAAAAAAAAATGCAACAAACAGAAAAATATCTCTGACAACTTTTCTTCCTTCAAAATATTTTTTCCCTTCTGTGAGTACCATACAATTTTTATGGCCGGTGATACTGTTATGTTACGGTAGCTGAGGAGTGCAGGTAAAAAAGGAAATACACCAGAGCAGTTGAATCTATGAGATTGCAGTACCCTGACTAACCACCGCAACTAGAGGCAGCCGTGGAGCGTTCCACGTTGGTCCTAGACGCCTCGTCACAGCCTGAGAAACTAACTACACCTAAAGATAGAAATAGGAAAGCTATCTGCCCCGGAGCAGAACCCCAAAGATAATAGAAAGCCCCCAAACATGTAATGGCGGTTAGACAAGAGGAAATACTGACACAGAAAGAAAATAGTATGAGCAAACGCTGGGCCCAAACTATCTAAATAGAAAAGGACAGGAAGGGTACTTACTGCAACCCCAGAAAACCCTGAAAAACACCAACTCTACTAATTTCAAAATCACCTGAGATCACACGACCTCTACCACCTAAATTAGTTCTCTGGTGTAACAAAAACAGCAGCCACTGAAAAAACTGGAAAAAGCAAAAGTACAAAACACAGTGGCTGAACTAAACTGAGAGGGCAAAAGCCCCCGGAGGGGACCCAGAAGGCCCCCACAGAAGTGCAGGACAAAATGCAAAAATATAGCAAAAACACAAACTAAGAAATTGTCTTATCTGATAGCAGGAGATGCAGACACGACACAGCAGGCTACAAGGGAAACTGGAAAGAAGGATTCAGACCAGAACAATTGATCACCGGCAACCCTGATGGGAAAATGATTCCCTTAAATAAGACCAATCAGTAACACCTGATTCCCAGTCTTCACAATCCTCACTAGTACCGCTTGTAACCACCAGAGGGAGGCTCTGCTCAGAACTCATCTCAAACCCATTCACAACAGTGTCAGTTTGGAAATCTCACTACACTAAAATGCGTACTAGTGGGCTTCGCCAGCCACCGGTCACCCCATTACCCACATCTGCTACTTCTTTCCTCTGGCAAGTGTCCTCTTACAGTTCTCTGTCCGCAGAACCTCCACTTGTTTACCCGCTACAGTCGTGATGAGTGAGAGCCCGTCTGCTGTTACGGAAGTTACCATTCTGTTTTTGACCAATCTCAGACACTGAGCACATCACATCTTCCTCAGTCCACCATAATATCTGCGCTTGCACCTCACTCACATTCCAGCAGTTTGTCGTGTTCCTCCTACTACACCCTCTGTCAGCACAGCAGCCAGCGCTTGTTTGTGCAGTTGTGGTCACATAAAAGATTGTTTCCTCCTACACATGGAAAGCTAAGACCTTGAACTTCACCATCTTCTATCTACTAATAATAATAACCTTTATTTATATAGCACAAACATATTCTGCAGAGCGTAACAAGTCAGCAGTTCATACAAATCAGTCATAAGTTACAAAGTTAAGGATAATCCATCAATTAAATAAAAAATAATGATGACTCCGCTTGTAAGGGCTTACAATCTACAATGAGGTGGGGATGACTTTAATTAGGAAACTGATAGGCCGCCCTAAACAGATGTGTTTTTAGGGAGCACCTAAAAATTTGTAAGTTGTGGTTAGTCCTAATTTCATGGGGTAGAAAAGGGAAGAGGTGAGTTATCTAGTAGGAGATTTAACAGAGCCCAACAAAGACCAGATCAGAGGTGTTACCGTCTTTGTGTGTCTCAAAGGTTGAAAGTTGTGAGAGGCCATGAGAAGTGGCTAGAGATAGAAGCTGGGATTCAGTTGGGGAAGTGGGGCTGTTGAACTCTCCCAGGATAAGGGTTGGCAATTCTGAGGACATGAAGTGCGACAGCAAGGCAGAAAAGTAGCAAAGTAAGTGGATGGATGAGCCTGGGGGACGGTATATGACTATTACTCTGAAGGAGAGGGATGGAAAATGGTTCAGGACAATGGTATTAGCACAAGAAATTTATATTTTCAAATGTGGACTTCTGATTTGTCACTGAAACATAGTTTCATCACAAAACGATTTGGAGTAGATAATTGGGCCTCGTGGCTGCACCACAATATTAGGCCTAACGATTTTTACGTGGAAATCAGGCCTTCTGATTTGCCACTGGAACACAATTTTAGCACAAACGATGCTGGTAGATCGATTTCTCACAGGACAAGGTCCTATCTATTTATCTGACAAGTTCACCTTCAGCACCAGCACTAGGGAAGGAGCAACCTCTGCACAGTGACACTGAGCAAATGGCGCCAGCAAAACAAGAAGTCCGCTTTTTATATCACCAGGAATATGTGACTTCGGCAGCCAGTCACAGGGACCTTGTGTCATAATGTTGTGGATGGTTTCCACTCCCTGATTGGTTCCTGGAATTAACACACAAAGTTAAGAGAAAAGCATGCGCTGCTCCTGTAATCTCTTCACACGCTCCTCTAACCTCTCCACACCCCTTCCACTCATCAAACACGTCTCCCCGTCCTCCCACTCATCATACAGCACCACTATCCAAGCCAAAGTAATACCTAAAGCATTAGTGGAAACGCGATGATTTACCGAAATGTGTTCCAATTTTGCTGACTTTGAGTAAAAATGTTTGTGAAAGAGAACACGGATCTGAATATGCTACGTTCGTGCTGAATTGAGATTGGCAAACGTTTTCCGAACATGTTCGCTCATCTCTACTCATCATGTTAGCCTCTAATTTGATCTTTGTTATTGTAAAGTGGTTTGTCAAAAATAACATAATCAATGATATACACCTGGGGTCATCGCTTGGATTCAGCTAGCACTCTATGTAATACCATCACCTTTTACCAACCACAGGACCACTGCTTGTGATTGGATGTAATAGACAGTTGACAGCGCATCGTTAAAAAATCATCCAATGAATTACTATTAATTTCAACTGATAACTTCAGGAATTTTTTTTAACATCTGGATGGATGGTGGAGTGAGCAATTTAAATTTTCACCTTTATGAAACAGAAAAGGTCAAATCATCCCTGTGTGTACAACTAATACAAGGCATTTCTAAGCAGAACTTTCCTTTTTTTTTTTTTTTTTTACTGTTGGCTGCTGTGGTATGGCTCTCTGCTACCTGCCATCATAGATCTGTATAGTAGTATATTGTAACATAATTTTAAAGACGTATGCCTATTATTTTTATTTTTTTCTCCTAAACCTGTGTATATGCTAGCGTAAACTAGCGTGTGTTAATATTTCCAACTTTCTAAATCATTCCCGATTTCCATTACAGCGGCGGTTTTCTTTTCACGCAAGTGATGGCTCTTGCAACTTGTCAACTCATTTGGGTTCTACGGAGAGTCTGAATGAGGCTCCATAGACTTATATTGTCAAGCCACTTCCAGCTCACACACAGAGCATAGAGTAATATGGAGAGTCATAATCATCATCATATGACTTAAAAGAGGACAGGAACAGCGCTGGACACTGGAGAAGATGGGGATCAGTGAGTATATTAACGGTCTTACACAACACTACACTAACATATGCACAGGTATGCTGTGCAAAGACTGCGATTGCCATTAAATGCTGCAAAATCCCAAATCTACAAAGGAACAGATCTCAGAATGATATCGTTGTCCCATGGAAAACTAATTATTTTAAAGAGTACTAAATAAAGACACTTTAGAAGATGTAGGGATTCACTCTGGCCGGGATGCAGTAAAGAGGCACAAGCAGGTTTTCAGTTCAAGCTCGGTGTTTTATTCCCACTGGTAGCAGGAATAAAACACAGGTAAAGCTTGTTTCTACAACATAGGTTAGGATCCGGATGTGCCAGTCCACACAGGTTTGATGTTTCCACAAAAACACCCCTCAGCTTTATCCAATCCACCAACACACAATGAGGAGTTCTGGCTGTCTATGCTGTCCTCAGACCTGCAGCTGTGCAATACGGGCATTACCCCAAAAAGCAGGAATAGCAGAGAAGGTCCAGGCCAGGTCTTGACCTCTTTACTGCTGTTTACCAGTGTGAAAGGAACTTGCTGGAAGGAAATATATCTCCCATCCAGCACCATAGTTCTATATATTATACACACACAAAGTAGAGATGAGTGAATCGATTTACAGGACCCTGGTCCAGTGGCCACATCAGTAGCCTACCTGTTTTTCCCATAATCACCCAGAAGTTTAGAAAATGGGGGCTGCAGACAGGAGCAGTTGATTAGAGCCTGACTGAACTGACATTGGGCAAGCAAGTACTTTTAATCAGTTTGGGGGTAGTTTTCAGAATGCAAGTAACTGTCTAAGTAGTTGAATAAGTGTGTTTGGGTGACAGACTTTAGAATTGTAACTAGAAATAACAGGATCGATTCATGGAGGATCGACATTAGGCTGAATTTCCTGAAATTCACAGGTGCCCGTGGTGAATTCAAACTCACTGCAATTCAATTCTTGAGGTTCACCAAAAAATGTCCAGCACCATTTCACACACTGATGTAAACTCAAAGAGTGAACTAATGACATCAGGCATGGCTGCACAGCTATCATATCATATGGTATAGCAACACGCAATCATGGGGGCTATCACAGCCAGTATAAAAGATGTAGGCTGGAAAAGGAACACCATTTTATGCTTGTACAGTGTAGGGTTAGTAAGTCAGTGTGCGCAGCTCATTCCATACTGGGATAGAAAAAAGACCTAATATGATTCCAGTGTATTACTTTCAGTGCAGAAGCACAATGAAAATGAGAGTGATAGTCTCAGTCTGTGAATGCCAATTAAAAAATTCAAGTGATAAATAGGGAACATGTTATGTTTCGGTAGCTGAGAGGACAGGAAACAACAGCAGGGCAGCCGAACACCTGAAATGTTGGTAACTGATGGGTTGCAGATTCCTAAACTAACGACACAACCAGAGGTAGCCGTGGAGCGTTCCTACGTTGATCCTAGACGCCTCGTCACAGCCTGAGAGATAACTACACCTAAAGGTAGAAAGATGAAAGCTATCTGCCCCGGAGCAGATCCCCAAAGAAAATTGGAAGCCCCCAAACATATAATGGCGGTTAGACAAGATGAAAATACAAACATAGGCAGAAAATAGACTGAGCAAACGCTGGGGCCACAAGCTGACTAAATAGGATAGGACAGGAGAGATTACTTTCTGCAACCCAGAAAACCCTACAAAAATCCAACAATTCTGATTAAAAAAAATGTGTGTGAACAAAAACCAAGCCGCAGCCGCTGAAAAAACAGGAAAAAGCAAATGAGCAAATAACAGTGGCTGCAGATAAACTGTGCGGAGCTCAGGCCCCAGGAGGGGACCTGGCTGACCTCCACAAAAGTGCAGAAAACAATGCAAAAAGCAAGCACAAAAAGAAAAGCAAAAAATATCTTATCTGGGAAAGCAGGAGATGCAGACAGGACTCCAGCAAACTTCCAAATGAACCAGGAACCACAATTGAGACAAGAACAATTGATCACCGGCAATCATCATGGGAGGGAACCTCCCTTATATCAGACCAGTCCATGATTCCAGATTGCCACTCCTCGCTGAAAGGTTCAGTACTGTCTGTAACCACCAGAGGGAGCCTCTGCTCAGAAACCATCTCTAGACATTCATAACAGGAACCTTTTCCTGTTGCCCTTGTACCTACTTTATCCATATAGTCTCTCAGTGTGACCAGTGTGACTGAATGATTGATCTGAAATATACTCAATTAACAGTAACTTAATAGCAGACTTTTTTTATTCTTCACACACTGCAAACAGGGAGTACTGTAATAAGCCCCTCAGTGCTAACTTTACAATCAAAACAAAATCCTGAATCCTAGGTTCATGTGTCACAGAAAGTGTGTTTCCTGCATTGTAAGAAGAGCAAGCCATATATATAGCTTTACATGCAATAGTCTCCACCACTACCACCACGCTTTCCATCTCTGCTTGCCAGTAGACTGAAGTCACTTGGACATTAACAAGGCTGTGCTGGCATTACAGAGCTCAAAACAGGTTCAATACACTCTTTGGAGACCTCAGAGGGTTATATAATGATTTTTCAGGCTTCTTAGTATTTCCATTCCTGATAAATTTA
The DNA here is from genome assembly GCA_033576555.1 of Oophaga sylvatica. Classification (NCBI taxonomy): domain Eukaryota; kingdom Metazoa; phylum Chordata; class Amphibia; order Anura; family Dendrobatidae; genus Oophaga; species Oophaga sylvatica. The sequence continues at coordinate 335,625,884 of JARQOD010000004.1, read as the reverse complement.
TTTGAATCTAATTCGAATCTCTTGGGAAATTTCGGTGAAGTCAGTATATTTAAATTTCAAACGATCTGCTAATTTCTAATTGTAATAACTATAGAGTATGCTACATGTGAACCAATGGCTGCTTTTGAGTGAAACAGATGAAGATTTTCTATAATATAAAGGTGTTCTCAGAATTAATAGTATAGAAAAGCCCTGAATTAAGGCAGAACTGAGAAATGTCTAAGGGTAGTAAAAGCAAGACAAAGTTTATCCCAGACTAGTGTTGAGCATTCCGATACCGCAAGTATCGGGTATCGGCCGATATTCGCGTTATCGGAATTCCGATACTAATTCCGATACTTTTTCCATATCGTATACCGGAACGGAAGTTCCCATAATTCTTTGAGAGGCAATGTGATTTTAGTCAGCCAATGAGGAATCCTACGAAGTGTGGGCACATCCTGTAATGCTGCGGTCATCTTAACTAATGGCATGGCTGTGATTGGCTGCTGAAATGATGTCAGAATGCACTATAAAAGGCGCCGCCGCCATTTTAGCGTCACTGTGCTGTGAACTCAGTAAGGGACAGAACGCTACTCTGCTCACTCTGAGGGACAGTTAGATATTGCGATTTTGTGTACTACTGTGCTTGAGGCAGGCTAGTTTACCAACCGCTGTGTAAAGCTTCATTTTGCCAGTGTTTGTTTTAACAGCTCTGTGCAAGGTGTGTGTGTGACAGTGCAGGTGACGCTGCAGTTTGCTCTGCATCCACCGCTGTTTGTAGGCATCTGCACGTGTCACTGACTCTTTTTTTTTTTTTTTTTTTTTTTTTTTTTTGTGGAATTGGTGCAGCTCCATTATATTAGAAAAAAAAATCAAATCTATTAGTGTGAACGTGCTTCCATCCGTATACAATACATTGGTTGCAAACACTATAGAAGTACAGAAAGGAGCTTTTCACAGATTGTGGACAGTTGTGTTTCAGTGTTCACTTCAGTCTGTGTTTTTTTACTTTTTTGAGTGCAGATCACGCTCCAGTTACATGTTCAAGCACTGCTGCTTGTACTCTGCTGAGCGTGTCTCAGTGGCTCATCCTTTTCATTTATCTCCAATTGGTTCTGCTACATTCCATTTAAAATAAATCTAATCTATTAGTGTGACGCGCTTCATCCGTATACAATACATTGGTTGCAAACACTATAGAAGTACAGAAAGGAGCTTTTCACAGATTGTGGACAGTTGTTTTCAGTGTTCACTTCAGTCTGTTTTTTACTTTTTTGAGTGCAGATCACGCTCCAGTTACATGTTCAAGCACTGCTGCTTGTACTCTGCTGAGCGTGTCTCAGTGGCTCATCCTTTTCATTTATCTCCAATTGGTTCTGCTACATTCCATTTAAAATAAATCTAATCTATTAGTGTGACGCGCTTCCATCCGTATACAATACATTGGTTGCAAACACTATAGAAGTACAGAAAGGAGCTTTTCACAGATTGTGGACAGTTGTGTTTCAGTGTTCACTTCAGTCTGTGTTTTTTACTTTTTTGAGTGCAGATCACGCTCCAGTTACATGTTCAAGCACTGCTGCTTGTACTCTGCTGAGCGTTGTCTCAGTGGCTCATCCTTTTCATTTATCTCCAATTGGTTCTGCTACATTCCATTTAAAATAAATCTAATCTATTAGTGTGACGCGCTTCCATCCGTATACAATACATTGGTTGCAAACACTATAGAAGTACAGAAAGAAGCTTTTCACAGATTGTGGACAGTTGTGTTTCAGTGTTCACTTCAGTCTGTGTTTTTTACTTTTTGAGTGCAGATCACGCTCCAGTTACATGTTCAAGCACTGCTGCTTGTACTCTGCTGAGCGTGTCTCAGTGGCTCATCCTTTTCATTTATCTCCAATTGGTTCTGCTACATTCCATTTAAAATAAATCTAATCTATTAGTGTGACGCGCTTCCATCCGTATACAATACATTGGTTGCAAACACTATAGAAGTACAGAAAGGAGCTTTTCACAGATTGTGGACAGTTGTGTTTCAGTGTTCACTTCAGTCTGTGTTTTTTTACTTTTTTGAGTGCAGATCACGCTCCAGTTACATGTTCAAGCACTGCTGCTTGTACTCTGCTGAGCGTGTCTCAGTGGCTCATCCTTTTCATTTATCTCCAATTGGTTCTGCTACATTCCATTTAAAATAAATCTAATCTATTAGTGTGACGCGCTTCCATCCGTATACAATACATTGGTTGCAAACACTATAGAAGTACAGAAAGGAGCTTTTCACAGATTGTGGACAGTTGTGTTTCAGTGTTCACTTCAGTCTGTGTTTTTTACTTTTTTGAGTGCAGATCACGCTCCAGTTACATGTTCAAGCACTGCTGCTTGTACTCTGCTGACGTGTCTCAGTGGCTCATCCTTTTCATTTATCTCCAATTGGTTCTGCTACATTCCATTTAAAATAAATCTAATCTATTAGTGTGACGCGCTTCCATCCGTATACAATACATTGGTTGCAAACACTATAGAAGTACAGAAAGGAGCTTTTCACAGATTGTGGACAGTTGTGTTTCAGTGTTCACTTCAGTCTGTGTTTTTTACTTTTTTGAGTGCAGATCACGCTCCAGTTACATGTTCAAGCACTGCTGCTTGTACTCTGCTGAGCGTGTCTCAGTGGCTCATCCTTTTCATTTATCTCCAATTGGTTCTGCTACATTCCATTTAAAATAAATCTAATCTATTAGTGTGACGCGCTTCCATCCGTATACAAAACATTGGTTGCAAACAATATAGAAGTACACAAACGGGCCTTTCACAGCTACTGAACATGGGTTTTTAATTTTTAACTAAAATATGTATTTTTCAAATGACACAAATATAAGTAATGTTGAAGAGGAATAGTCCTACATCCATTGTTTGCACAATTACAGGTGTACATCATGTCCCTTAATCAACAATGTATTATTATATTTACTTGTATTGCTTTTATTTAAAAGCCAAGAACACAGAAGGATAACCTTCGCACTGCAGCTGTTGTCAAAGTTCAACCCACATTATGCACTTCCAACATTGCAGCATTTGAGGCATGATGTGAGTTGGATTGGTCAAAGTTATGGAGTGAGAAGGTTCACCATCAGTACCCTATAAACATAAGTATGCTTTTGTGGTTAGCATTTGTGTTAGACATGTGGATATCTGCCATAATATGTCACAATTATTTAGTTACAGATTTGTTACCAACACTAATCATTGAAGGTTTAAAATTTGACGTTTCACTTGTTTACAGCTTAGAAATAAGGGTGTAGCCTGATATCTATGTGTAGCACTAGCCACTTTAACATGTCATGTTTTTTTAAACATGTGTAGGTAGGTAGCAGAATTTTTGCCGGACACACAGCAGGGGAACAGCAGGCGTTACTGAAACCCCACTATCACTATAGCTTGTGTAATGGTCTGTGGACACGACACTTCTGAGCAGCAACTGGCAGTGTTGTAGCCCAGGGAGTATAGCTCAGGTGGTAGAAAGATGAACATAACAGGAGACATGGAAAACGTTGTCAACCAGTTAGTTAATCTGAAACCGGACAGGCAAATTCAGGGCGAGATCCAGCCTAGTCATTTTCAGAAAAGTAAGCCGTTCTACATTATCGTAGGATAGTCGCATGCAACGGTCTGTTAGTACACCACCTGCAGCAGTAAAGACGCGCTCGATAATACACTGCCAAGCAGATCAAGCCAGCACCTCCAATGCATACTGGCTAAGCTCTGGCCATGTATCCAGCTTAGAGACACAAAAACTTGAATGGGGAAGACCATCTGGGAGTACACTGAGGAGGGCAAGACATGTAGTCTGTCACCATCTTACGGAAATGTTGCCTCTGCTGACTGGAGGCCGTCTCGGATGGTGTAGACATTGGTGGCCTGCCACAAAACTTCGACACATTTGGACATACTGTTCTTGCCGTGCAGAGGCGCTGCTTGTGCTCCCTCTTGTTTGCAGAGCTGTCTCCACTGCCTCGACGCACAGAGCTGCTTTGTAAAGCATAGCAGCAGCAGTTGCTCTCGGCTGGGAATGGAGAACATTATGGATTGCACAGTGTGTCTTGGTACTTCCGCATTTTTACGCTCCCGGTTCAACGGTGTGATGAGGCTTTGTAAGTTGTCCCGGTAGCGAGGGTCTAGGAGGGTGTACACCCAATAAACAGCGTGGTGTGAATGTGTTCGATGCGGCGGTCGTTTCTCAGCACTGCAGCATGAAATCAACCATGTGCTGCAGACTCCCAACTGGCCAAGAAACGTTGTCCCTGCAAAGGCGTCATCTCCGCCTGCTGTGCATCACCCACCCTTGGTCTAACATACTGACTAGAGCCATTGTCTACCTCCCTCTGGAGCGATGTCTTCCTCCTCCTTGACTCCTCCTCATCCCCTCACAAAGTCCTTCAAAACATATAAATTTACAAAATTAAACTCAAAATTTAAAAACTTTGTATCTTAATCTGTAACATCAGTTTAGGAAACACAATAGCATTACAAAAGGATAAGACAAAAATGTACATTATGTGCTTTGTAAATACATTAAAAGTTTGTAATGTTTATGAAAATATAGACAGCGACTCTGGAGGTTCAATTGTGATACAGCATGGTACTTTGAAAGTCCTCCAGCCCTTTGTGAGGAACCACGTTTGCGCTGATGTCCAGAAGGTGATGAATTTGTGACTCCTCATCCTCCACCTCTTCCAAAACCTCATGCTTAGTGCTTGCAGTGTTTTTTGAAGCAGGCAGATAAGGGGGACAGTCAGGCGACTAGTGCATCATCTGCACTCGCCATCCGCGTTGACTCATCAAAACGCACGCAAAACGTGGCAGATATCCTTCATAGAGTTATTCGCCACTCATTACACTGGCAGTGGCTGCCATTCATTATAGGATCCAATTCTAATACTGGTTCTCACCAACTTAGCTCTCCACAGCGCAGCAAACCCCCCTACATCTCCTCCCTATTTATATTTATCGGCCTAACCGACTGCTGCACTCTGCAAACGACCTTCGACTAACCTCTGCACTAATCCGTACCTCCCACTCCCAACTCCAAGACTTCACCCGCGCTGCGCCAATCCTCTGGAATGCTTACCCCAAGAAAATTAGGACTATCCGCAATTTGGATGGTTTCAGGCGCTCCCTCAAAACACAATTTGTTCACAGGGCCTATCACATTCACTAATCAAAGTCATTCTATGTGTAATTCTGTGTGTAGCCATTCACTATCTCCATGCATCCCTCAATTCCTTAAAATGGCTGGACCATCATTGTAAAAACACCATTGTATATAAACACCTTACTTTTGTATCTCCACACCTCATTGTAGATTGTAAGCTTTCACCAGCAGGGGCGGCTGATTTTGCTTTAATTATTGTATTGTTAACGTTGTTACTTATGACTCGTGTTTGAAACTGTTTAAACTGTAAAGCACTGCGGAATATTATGGCGCTATATAAATAAATAATATTATTATTTTATTATAGAGGCCCACTCAGTAGTGGTGAAGTGTGAACGCCGCAAATGCGAGTTAACTGCCTGATGCAGCTGATACTCCATTACTGTTGGCTGCTGCTCACACAACCGCTCCAACATATGTAACAGGAATTCCACCTGGTGGGTACGTCACATATAATGCGATGTTCATGAAGGTGAAATCTGCGTTGCAGAGCTGCCATCAGCGATTGGCCATGCTGGAACGTCGCAAGTGAGCGCACTCTAGGCGACCTTGTGCAGCAGTGCATCAAGATCCGGATAGTCCTCAAAAAACTCTGCACGACCAAGTGAGCACATAGACAGACATGGTATGTGACTGAGGTTGCCAAGGCCCAGAGCTGACACCAGATTTCGGCCATTGTCACACACTACCAAGCCTGCCTGTAGATTCTCTTCCAAAAACCACACGTCGCTCTCCTGCTTTATGGCATTACAGAGCTCCTGCGCTGTGTGGCTAAGATTCCCCATGGAAAATTAATTTCAGGATGGCCTGTTGACATTGGACACGGCTGTGCTCATATCGTTCGCAACAGGTAAACGTTCACGGGTCCATGTGGAGGTAGACCGTGACGGCTCCTGCAGCGATGATTCTGAGGAACTGGAATAGGAGGAGGAATCAATGTGTACAGACTTGATTCCTGCAATCCTTGGAGTTGGCAGAACACGTACAGCGCCACTCGCAAGATCATACCCGGCTGCACAACATTGACCCAATGGCCAGTGAGGGAAAGGTATTGTCCCTGGCCATGGGTGTTAGAACCCTCTTGTTAGGTTTTGTTTCAGTTTGCTGGTCACATGACCTTTTTTCCCTATTTAGTCTGCTCCGCCCTTCTGGCTTTGCTTGACTTCATTGTATTATCTACTGTTAAGCTAGCCAGGTGCTTTAGGTGCCTTATCTGTGAGTTTTGCTTGATGTTAGGATCACAAAGTATTTATTTTTTCTTTTTAATTATCCATGCTACAATTTATGTTAGGAGGTGTCCACCTTTTCTCCCAGTCCCTAGATCTTGTAGGGATTACTCCCCGCAACTATAGGTCTTCGTTCACACTAGATGAGGACTTTAGCGGGTCTGGTCGCAGGATCAGGTTCCCCGTTACATCGTAGGGATTCAGCTTAGTTGTATTGTAGGGACAGAATTCCCTTCTTTCCTTACTGGTTGTAGCAGATCATAAACAATGGGTACTGGTCCACGCATCGGTGGTCAGGTGGACCCTTGCTATGAGGGCTTTTAGTAGCGCATGTTTAATTTTTCCTCAACTGCTTTTGCAGACAGGACGGCTTGCCTGCTGAAATGAAATCGGCTTGGCACATTGTATTGTGGGATTGACAATGAATTCAGTTACGGAAACTGTCTGTCTCCCACCTGAATCACAGCATTTCAAGGGACAGGAGTTTTGCAATGCCCAGCATTCAGAGCCTGTGCTCGTGCATGGTTTGCGGAGTATGGCCGTGTTTATCCCATGCTGTGCTACCGCTGGCTGTTTTGTGCCTGGGAGTGTGAGGATGACAGGGAACTTGCTTGCTGTGTGTGGAATAACAGTTTGTCTCTGGACAACAGTGGCCGAGGTTCTTCCATGGCGATCCTGTGAGGAAGCATAACCAGCTGTGTGTGAGCTCGATGAAGAGGCTTCCAACACAACTGAAGATGTAGGTGCTGCTGTAGGTGGCCTACATCTCCAGTGTGTCTTTGTAACTCAACTACTGCTTTGTCCGCACATGTTTCCACATATTTGTGGATTGAGGTGATGACACTTTTAGCTATTTTTAATTTTTGATTACACAGCTTGCATTTCACATAGCAAATATCATGTGCAAGTGTGTGAAAAAAGGACCCGCAGTGCAAGACCTGGGGAGCGCACGTTTTGACTTTTGGAAGACAACTGCTCCGAACAGGTGCCAAACTGGAGGCTACAGGCAACGAGTCTGCAGCCTAACTCTCCTCCTGTTTGTACCGTTGGGGCAATGTCTTCCTCTATCTTCCTTCTATCACTAACCATTTCTCTAGGCCTCTCCCAGCTTTCAACCAAAGTACTGGTTCTCACCACAAAGCTCCCACAGTGCAGCACCCCTCCTACATCTCCCTCCCTCATTTCTATCTATCGGCCTAACCGAACTGCTGCGCTCTGCAAACGACTTTCGACTAACCTCTGCACTAATACGTACCTCCCACTCCTGACTCCAAGACTTCTCTGCTCTACGCCAATCCTCTGGGAATGCTGTACCCCAGAATTAGGACTATCCACAATTTGCATGGTTTCAGGCGCTCCCTCAAAACCACTTTTGTTCAGAGCGGCCTATCACATTCACTAATCAAAGTCATTCTATGTATTCTGTGTAAGTGTGTGTGTGTTCTCTAGCCATTCACTATCTCATCCCTCAGTCCCTTAAGATGGCTGGAACATCATGTAATGCACCATTGTATATAAACACCTATACTTTGTATCTCCCCCATCTCATTGTACATTGTAAGCTGTCACGAGCAGGGGCGACTTATTTAGCTTAAATTATTGTATTGTTTAACGTTGTTACTTATGACTTTGTTTCTGAAACTGCTAAACTGTAAAGCGCTGCGGAATATGATGCGCTATATAAATAAATATTATTATTATTCCTCTGAGCTGCTCCCACCACCTTCCTGTTCTTCATGCCATGTTGGGTATTGGACCTCATCATCTCCACTACCTCTTCCAACACCTGCTGTTGGGTGGTCGGCCAGCACCATGCTCAACAGAAACTGGCACCTGGGTCTCATCATCATCATCAGATGCGTTCTGCGGTGTGCTGACCATCGGCACTGTCTCACCCGCCTCTTCAGATTCAGAGAGACAACAGCGTTGCGCATCACTGCATACTCCCTCTTCTTCACATTACAGAATGCTGCTTGGCTGGGCCCCTGTTTGCAAGCCAATAGATTCTGAGAACAGAAGCAGACACTCAGCTGGCTCCTGTACAGAACTCTCTGACTGCCTGGGCAATTTGCCAGGCGGTGAAGAGACAGATGGTTTGCCCAACAGTGCTGTGGTCCTGAGAGGAGGTGGAAGCAATTGAAGTCGATGGCATTGGCTGAGATCCAAACAACAACGGCTTCAATTTGTTCTCCCGCAGCAGGGGGGTACTCGAGCTCCTACAAAAGTGCGCATAAAGGAACGCTCACGGCCCGGGGGGAAAACTGGTGGATGCTGTGTCACTGGGGGCGCAGCAGCCACAGAACCCACGTCCTCTCCCTGAAGAAACTCCAACCACGTGCCTTACTCCCTGCCTTCTTCATCTTGGTAGATGATAAAAGAAAGTCTGAAAAGTTATAAGGCCTAAGGTGTGGTTATTCCGCAGAGACTGCAGTGAACAACTGCACACAAACTTGTTTAGTAGGTGTGAAAGGCCCTTTGTGTACTTCTATAGTGTTTGCAACCAATGTATTGTATAGGATGGAAGCGCGTCCACTAATAGATTTTATTTATTTGTAATGAGTGGAGCAGCAACAATTAGAGAAAAATTTCAAGATGTGCCAGTGACACACGCTCAGCAGACTACAACCAGCAGTGGTTGAAGAACTAACTGGAGCGTGATCTGCACTCCAAAAGGAAAACCTCAGACTACAGTGAACACTGCACACAACTGTTCACTACCCAACGCGTCTCAGCAGGAAGGCAGTCTGTGCGTCAAAACAAAGGCCAAGATCATCCCGACCCGTTTATAAAGCTATATAAAAAAAATTTGTA